>OX596381.1:33541086-34053586 GCA_951394425.1 Tipula unca
TTGAATCAGTTGGCAGGTGAAAAATGGTATTTTACCAAATCGTAGCAATGGTCCCGCTAAATATAGGCACTTGAAGTTAAATAAATTTGCCAACAGAGTTAATGTATGAATGAATGTGAACTGAAGAGTGGCTTTTGTCACATCCTGCAATGATGCCGAATGTATATATATAAAAATGACTACAGAAATGTTTATTATCCCTCATTCGATCACACGATAATGTTTTGGCCTGTATAGGAATTCTGGATCAATCTACTAGTCGCTTAGAAAAGAAATGAATAACATTTTGCTATAAAAAAATCTAACATCCCAAAGTTATATTGGTGTGTGGCAAACATTATATTAGCACACAAATCAAACAACGTGTGCGTTAGGGCGAAACGGCGCATTTTATTACTATTTCGCTAAAATTTCGTATAGCTTGTCGACATTGCCATAATTGTCAACGTTGACCAATAACCATGCCAAGTAATCTACGTAATGTTTTACGTGTCGACAACCGTGTAGATTTCACCACCAGAAATACCAACCGGGGTAGTCTACCTCGCCCATCTCTGGCGTAAACACCAACCTAGGAAACTGTACCACATCTATATCGAGTAAAGTAACTGATCGCAAGTCGTTTCCGCAAGACGACCCCGCACAAATCAGTAAATTTCAAAGACTCCAAAGATACATCTATGCTTGAAAAAATATTTAAAAGCATCGAAGCGGTAAATATGGCTTATAAAACAAGAGAGTCCCATAGATGCTTTATACAGGCGAATAGATAGCCGAGAAACAGTGTATGAAATAACATCCATGTTGTACTAAACTAACAGAATTGTAATCTGGAATCCAAATGGGATAATCCAACATATTCCAGAGTTAGAAATCTTTTTAAATACTGAAAAAATTGATATATGTTTAATATCGGAAAGCCATCTTACTACAACCTCATATACCAAAATACGTCTCTTATCAATCCAGCAGAAGGAGCATGAGGAGGATCAACAATATTTGTAAAAGGAAATATTCAACATCATGATAGAATAAAAATAGAAGAAGAAAGTATACCAGTAGCTACTACCAACATTCAACTCAACAACAACAAAATATTCAATGTCCATTCTATTTATTGTCCTCCAAGACATAATTTAAATAAAGAGGATTATAAAAAGTTATTGAATCAGCTAGGATTTAATTTTATCATATGATGGGATATTAATGAAAAAAATACTTTCTGGGGGTCAAGATTAACAACTCCAAAGGGTAGAGAGCTATACGCCGCAGGTCGAGCTCACAATGGTGAATTTCTTTCAGGAGGAAAACCAACGTACTGGCCTACTGACACCAGGAAAACTCCGGATCTAATTGATTTCTACATTACAAGAGCTATATCCGAAAACCACATTGCCATTATGAAACCAAGCATCACAAAGTAAAATAATTTTTAATTAGCTCTGCAATAAGCTTAAGCAAAGAATTAGAGGCGATAAAGAAACTGGCTATTCTCTATGGAAAGCTACAAAACCATTAAGACCAATTTGACAAATACCGCCAGTAAAAAATGATGAGAGAAATTAGGTAATAAGGGCCAATCAGAAAGTATCAGTTTTCGCATCTCATCTTGAAGAAACGTTCCAACCATATGTTAGACAATCAGCGGATAAAAATATAATACCAGTGCACATGGAAGATTGTAGGCAAATACCACCTGTAACTCTACGAGAGTTGAAAGACGAAATTAATCATAACATAAATGCGAAAAAACTTCCTGGCTATGATTTAATTACAGGTGCAAAAGTGAAGGCACTTCCTGAGAAAAATATTCGGATTTAGAGAAAGCCACTCCTCCATAAAGTAAGTTCACTGGATTACAAGTATTATTATGAAGATGCACTTGACAATAAGAAAATATGCTCAACAATATTTCTGGATGTAGCACAGGCCTTCGATAAATATGGTCCCCTGGATTGGAATATTAACTGCATCGAAATTTGCCAAAAGAATATACTTTCAGATATTCAGAAATCTTTTATTACTAAAAGATATTTTCGCGTTAGCTGTGAAGAAGATTTTTCCGAGGTAAAGAAGATATCTGCAGGGGTTCTCCAAGGTAGCGTGCTGGCGCCAGTCTTGTATTTGCTTTTAACAAGCGACTTACCAAACACAAGTGTGACAACAATAGCAACATTCGCGGACGATACTGCAATTTTAGCTACTGGTTATAAAGTCTACGAAGCACCCAGAAAACTGCAACAGGCTACAATAATTAAGTATGTAACTAGACCAAACAATGGCGCATTAAGCTATATGGAAAAAAATTAACGCACGTTAACTTTATCAATCAAATAATTAGCTGGATACCAATAGAACTAAAATCCAAACAAGCTCCTTGGCATGATTCTCGATGATAAGTTGAAATGGAAAGAGCACATTAAAAAGAAAAAGGAGGAACTTAACCTTAAATATAGAAATATGTATTGGCTAATTGGAAGATATTCAGAACTGTCAATTCATAGGGCTGTCGGAAATCTAGGAACACCTGTTGTACGGGGATGGTTGCCTTGGATGATGGATGATTTAAAATAATAAAAATAATTAAATTTCAAATTTCGTTTTATTAATTAATTAATTCATTTTGCTCAAAAGCTGAAATTTGGAACAATCCTAAATCCTTTCAATTTTAGAGGTTCTGTTAATTTTTACAAAAATTTCATTCCTAATTTTGTTATTTTTAGATCTACGGTTTTTTAATTTAAAATTTCAATAAAATCATATAAAGTTAAAAATGTTGATATATAATTTTAAATTAGAATTAGAACCTGGAACAATCCTGATACTTTAACTCCAATATTTTTAATCGAATTTTTCAAATTTACTGAAATTCTTTTAAACCGATGTCGGTACCATTGGCCAGAATACCACGCGTTTTGCGCGTTCAAGTATTCAAATATTAAATTTAGGTACGAGCACGTTGTTAAAATTTTTAATATTGAATTTGAAATTTAAATCGAAATCTTATTTTCTGTTCCAATTTCCTGAACAGGGTTTCTCAAAACAAAATTATTTATGTATATAGATAAAGTACGACCTTTACGCGATTACATAAAACGATGTTTTAATTTATTTTTTATGTATACATACATATATATACACTAGGTTCATATACGTGGAATGCCCAAAGCAAAAAAATCAAACTAAACTCATATTATGCACGAGTTTATGCAAATTTAATATTTTGTGTATTATATTCAAAATACATGTATAAACATAACATCGTATATACAGCATAAATTGCATTACTTTTGTAACAATATAGCAAAATATTGTTCTAACCACACACGCGTATACAAACATTAATTTATCATGTATCTATATTTTTAGCAAACACCTCTAGCTAAAAAATGAATTGAATTATGTTCACCTTCATCTTTTGATTCATTCCGAAAACAATTCTCATACGTCTATATATGTACTTATATACATATGTATTTTATTTAGTACGTAGGTACCAATTATTAAGTTACGTACACATTTGTCCAATTACATTATTAGTAGAAATATTCATTAACACTTACTAAAATTACATTTAATTGTTGTATTTTTTGTTGAATTCATGATTTCCATTGAATACATTAAGATGAATGTTGTGTGTAATTATAATTCACACACAGAGCTACTCTCAACGTGTTTGCTTTATTCTTTTGATGATCTGAAAGAAAAAATTAAAATATTTTTTAATTAAAATTTGTGTTTTTTGGTATTTTGGTAAAATTTTAATTTTACTTTAATTTAAATAATTTTAGAAAATTAAATTAAATAAATAATACAGATTTACTCCCATTTATATGTACATGTATGTTAATTAACTATATGTACTTTGCAAGAGTAAAAATATAATAATGATAATAAAAATAATAATTACAAAACTATAGTAATAAAAGTAATTATATGTATATCTTTGCCAGCATTAACAAAATGTAAATTAGTGATATTAACAATAAAATCTCTGTTAGTGCAATTTTCCGAATGAGATTTTCATGTGGTCTCCAGCTACAAAAGAAATTGCCAATTAAATTGTTAGTAATTCTAAGTGGGAGTTTCATCGAATAAATCGGCATAATGTGGGCGAAAAAGATCCCATAAGTTATACAAGATGCCAACATTAAAAAAAAATTATTACAATTTTGTGTATAATGAGGCTAACTAAAATAATCAATATTCCACGTATGATATGGGTTCCACGAAAATTCACATTAAAACAATTCACCGAAAAGGACAATTCACCGAAAAACAATTCACCGAAAAACTCAATTCACCAAAAACCCAATTCACCGAAAACGACATTTCACCGAAAAAGAAAATACATGAGAACAACGACTATACCGATTATAATGAATTCGAATTATTTGATGGGAATGAGATTGGAAAATGATTTTTGGATAAAGTTCTGGAATACAGCCATTTGGATCGGAACTAAGCCAATCCTTGACCGAAAATCATGAAACTTGACAAGTTGAATTGAAATGGGATTGTAAATGGTTTTTGAATAATGTTCTGAAATTTGGCTATCTGGAACTGAACTAGACCAATACATGAGATTGGAAAATAATTTTTGGATGAAATTCTGAAATGTGGCTATTTGGAGAGGAACTAGGTCAATCTTGGACAGATTATTATGAAACTTGACAAGTTGAATGTAAATGGGAAGTCAGAAAAAAGGATATTGCAACAGTCGCGGTTACACCAGCTCCTCAACCAATCAAATCAATAAAGCTTATCGATGGATGGCGATCGAAATCAAAATTGATCAAAACAAAAATGTCATATAACAATGCAATACTATATGATATAATTCAAACACTCTATACCCGAGATGCTTATTTGGATTATAAGTATATCGTCATATTTTGAATATCAAAGTGGTTCATTAACACAAATTTAGGAATCCCGTATTTTAATTTTCCAACTATCATATTGAAAATGGAAATAGAAATGCAGAGCATATCGCGCACCTCATACCAGAATTTATCGACAACTTAAAATTGAAAAACAGTTTCTCCAATTACTGAATGCAGATCTAATGCAGGTGTAATAGCATTCCAGAGAAGGGAATAAATTCTAGGTTCATCATAGATCTGTCGGAACCAATTAGGCGGGCAAATTCATACAAGGAAATAATTACCCAATACAAAACATAAACTCGAAATCAAATTTAAACATCTTATCAGTCGAACAACCAAATCCTGCAGCAATTTCAACACCAATAAAAAAAAACCAGCAAGACATGAACATTACAAATAGATATATCTATTGAATTATATTGATTTTGTCAACTTTGTTAATTTCATTAATTTTGTAAGTTTTGTTAAATTTGTTAATTTTATTAATTTGCTATTGATTCGTGAAAGTTTCGACTCTAGGCTTTCAACGGAAAAACACATTTGGAAATTCTAATTTATTTTGAAAAGTTTGTTACATTATTTTGTTAATTTTATTAATTTTGTAAATATAATTAATTTTGTTAATTTTATAAATTTTGTTAATTTTGTTCAATTTTGTTAATTTTATTGATTTTGCTAATTTTATTGGGTTTGCTAATTTTATTACCTTTAATTTAATCAATTTATTTTGAAAAGTTTGTTATATTATTTTGTTAATTTTGTAAATATAATTAATTTTGTTAATTTTATTAGTTTTGTTAAATCTATTGTTTGGTTAATTTAGTTAATTTTGTTGATTTTATTAATTTTGTTTTTAATTTATAGATTTTGTTAATTTTATTAATTTTGTCAATTTTGTTAATTTCTTTAATTTTGTAAATTTTAGGCTTTCGACTGAAATACACATTTGGAAATTCTCTGAGTATGAAAGCAAGCAAATACAAGTTTCAATTGGAGTGAAAGTGCAACATATACGAATTTCATTGTTTATCTCGAATTTTAAATATATTTTCGAATTCATGAGCATTTTATTTTCATCGCACGTTCATTGATGAAATCCCAATTTCGGGAAATAAATAAACTGGTAAATCTGTTAATTTTATTAATTTCGAAAATTTAATTTATATTGTTAATTTTATCAGCTATAATTTTAAAATTTTAATTTTATTGGTTTTGTTAATTTTATTGATTTTATTAATTTTGTTGATTTCATTAATTTGGTAAATTTTGTTAAATTTATTAATTTTGTTAAATTTGTTAATTTTATTTATTTGCTTTTGATTCGTAAAAAAATCGACTCTAGGCTTTCAACGGAAACACAGATGTGGAAATTCTAATTTATTTTGAAAAGTTTGTTACATTATTTTATTAATTTTGTAAATATAATTAATTTTGTTAATTTTATTAGTTTTGTTAATTTTGTTAAGTTTTGTTAATTTTTGGTTTATTTACTTATTTTTGTTGATTTTGTTAATTTTGTTTTTAATTTAATGATTTTGTTAATTTTATTGATTTCGTCAATTTTGATAATATCATTAATTTTGTAAATTTTATTAAATTTTTTAATTTTATTGATTTGATTTTGATTCGTGAAAAATTCGACTCTAGGCTTTCGACGGAAATACACATTTGAAAATTCTCTGAGTAAGACGTGTATGTGTGTCTTTCTAGAAAATAAAAGCAAGCAAATACAACTTTCAGTTGGAGGGATAGCGCAACATAAACGAATTTCATTGTTTATCTCGAATTTTAAATATATTTTCGAATTCATGAGCATTTTATTTTCATCGCACGTTCATTGATGAAATCCCAATTTCGGGATGCAATTTTTGAAAAAAAAAAAATAAAATTATTTAACCAATTAAATGAAATTAAAATAATCGTTATATTATTAATTTTTATAAACCTGTTAATTTTATCAATTTCGTAAATTTAATTTATTTTGTTAATTTATTAGCTTTAATTTTTTGAATTTTATTCGAATTGTTATGTTTTATTGGTTTTGTTAATTTTATTAATTTTGTTAGTTTTGTAAATTTTATTGATTTAATTAATTTTGTTAATTTTAATAATTTTGTTAAATTTATTTTTAGTTAATTTCATTAGTTATATTAGTTTCATTAATTTTATTGATTTTGTCAATTTTGTTAATTTCATTAATTTTGTTAATTTTGTTAAATTTATTAATTTTGTTCATTTGTTTTTGATTTGTGACAGAGAGCTTCATAAAAATTCCATTTGAACAATTTCATTGTTTATCTTGAATTTTAAATATAAATTCGAATTCACTAACATTCATCGCACCCCAATCTCGAGAAGCAATTTTTGAAAAAAAAAAAAAATTATAAACCAAAAATAATCGTTATATTATTAATTTAAAGTTAAATCTGTTAATTTCATTAATTTCGTAAATTTAAATTATTTGAATTGTTAAATTTTATTAAATTTATTGATTTAGTTAATTTCATTCGTTATGTTAGTTTCATTAATTTTATTTAATTCAGTCATTCTGTAAACTTTATTACATTTGTTAATTTTGATAAATTTATTAATTTTGTGAATTTCATTTCAAATTTTGTTAGTTTTGCTAAACTAATTAATTTGGTTAAATAATTTATTTAATTTTGATAATGTTATTAGTTTTATTGATTTTATTAATCATGTCATTTTTAATAATTTTTGTTTTTTTGATGTTTTTGATTTTGTAATTTTTGATAAGCTTGAACTATAAACTCTTCAATTTAAACTACCTAGGCGAAAATCTATTAAAATTTAGACACATATTTAGATTTCTAAGGATGTAGTCGCATTCTTGGAGCTTTCTCAAATAACACAGATTCTTTTCACTTAAATGACTTCCCAAAAATGAAATCCACAGACACATATGCAAAACAATA
Organism: Tipula unca; assembly: GCA_951394425.1. NCBI lineage: Eukaryota > Metazoa > Arthropoda > Insecta > Diptera > Tipulidae > Tipula > Tipula unca. Next base: position 33,548,912 of record OX596381.1, read on the forward strand.
GCGCCTTCCTCAAATTTTGTAAATTGAATATGCCATAGTATACCAGTCCATTTAATTTGGGGATGAGTTGCAGTCCTCAAAAATCAGATGGAAATGTAAAAAAACAATGAAGAGTCGTCGTTAGTATTTGGAAGTTAAATTACGCTACAAACATTTAAAAGTGTTTTTCCGCTTGATCCGTTTGTGCGGTATAACCATAAACTACAACAAGCAAAAAGTACGAACATTTCATCATATTAGCTTTCCCAAGCTAAAATAAAAATATTAAAGCACACGAGTGCTTTATTTAATTTGTTCTACATCAAAAATCCAAATAATTTTCGCATCATAAAACGATGAAATTCAAATCCAGGAAAAATCTCATTTTCTTCTATACACATATATACCTATATACAATCATAATATAATTCTTGGCACACACAAACACACACACACACACACACACACTCAACACATAAAATTAGCATACAAAATTATTTTCATTTTTCAGGCAATTTCACTTCAATACAATATATACTTACATACATGCGATGATACCATTTCATCCATCAAACCAACCAGCCATCCGAGCCACATCTCTACTAACCTAACAACATATATACAATATTTATTTTATATAATATAAATTAACATAACATAAAAGCTCCCAACAACAATAACATAACGCAAGAACAACAAAAATGTCAGTAAGACTTTATATTTTCAATTTTATTTTGGATATACAACATCTCTTATATACTTTAGAAATATAAATACAGAAATTATTCAAATGAGCTTTTGATCATTCCGCATATATAACACACAACGTCTTATTATTAAATTATAAATTGCTGAATTCTTGTTGGATAATAATTTATTTATGTTTATATATATAAGATATATTCTCATATTTCAACATTCAGAATTATATTATTTATAATTTTATTAATTTAAATAATATATATATAAATATATTTTAATTTAAGATGTGTGTATGTATATATGTACATATATACTTTCTATTTAAATTTTCGTTAATAAAATGGAATAAAATATAAAAATAAAATAAAAATTTAAGCAAAAAAGCTCTATTTTGTCTACTTAGTTATGAATATATTATCATTATGCTCGGAGTTGGGGTTGCTCGTCTCCGTCACACCACAAAACAAAAATTTAGATCGGCTGACTATGATAAGTGCGGGCACAACAAAACTAATCATCATAAATTTCAATTGCTTGCCTAATAATAATTATTGTCAATCGATTTTCAATTCAAACCGTTTTCCAATTTTTTTATAATCTAATACAAATAATTTGCGCTCGAAACGTAATCGAACGTTGGGAAGGAAAACGGACGAAAAGTTTTTATTGTTTGTTTTTTTTGCACATCTCGATAATGGATAGCAGCTACTTATTGGTAATTACTCTGTATTATACATTTTATGCTCATAAAAGCAAAGAAAAATAGCAGAAGTAATTTAAATATCCATAATGCCCGATTTTATGTATGTATGTACATAGCGTATTTTTGCCGTACTTAGAAACGATAAAATAAAATAGAATTAAGCAAGAAAATGAAGAAATATAAATTTTTAGAAGATTTAAGATTATCATTATTTTTAGATAGAGAGCAAAATAGAAACAGATGGTAACCATTTATTTCTTAAAAGAAAAAAAAAAACGTAATAATAAAAAATAAAATTCCATTATGGTTTTTAAGTTATCTTGTGGTGGTGTTTTTGTTATTATTGTGCTGGGTACTTATGCTGAATTCAGATCCTTTATTTATAATGGTATGAATTATTTAGAGTTACCATAAGTTTTATTGTACTGCTGCGCGTTCTCTGTTATTTTCACTTAAAAGTGTTTCTAAAAATATAAACCATAACACAAAATGTTAAGTTTATACTTTTTTTCCTTTATGTATATAAAGATGTTGAGGTTGAAATTATTATGGATATATAACTTTGGTGATTTCATAAAAAAACAAAAAAATAAATGTTAATGCCATAGGTCACCTTTTTATTATTGTCATGGATGGGTATATAGCTGAAAAAATAAATTTTGTATACTCGTATCTGCGTATAACCCGGATTAATTTCATTTTCCAGAAATTTTGTTTCTGCCAAATTTTTTATTTTAATATAAATAAGTGTAAATGTATTTGGTCCAAAACCATAAGCCGTATTTAAAAAAAATTTATATACTCGTATTATATATTTTCATGCTTTTCACTAGTAGTTGTGGGACGATTAAAATAATTTTATTTGACCTTCAAACTTATGTTATTTTCACTTAACCGCAACAAATTATTTAAATAAGCATGAATTTTAAACCATTTTTGAATTTTCATCGTTACAAGATTATCTGTTTAAATTAAACATCGGCTTTTACCAGTGACAATTCCTAGAGTGGTTTTGTTGATTAGTTCTAAACTAAAGGGTGACCAAATTTCTTTGGGGACAATGCGTTATTGGTGATAGTTTTATAGAATGTTCGTCAATGCATTTAAATTTCTTTTCAAAAAGAGCGGGATTTAAAACTAATCCTGCTCAAATACCATGAATCTACTTCAGCGTCATTAATTGACCCATAATATCGATATATAGCGTTAAATAGAGTGAAACCTTCTTTATAACGGTGACAGGGTATAAAGCAGAAAATCGGAAAAACCGGCTCACTAAAAATCAGACAAAAATGTTATAACTTTCCTTAAAAATAATCCGAGGAACTTTAACTGTGACCTTGCCATACAATTTAACACACTCCACTCCATGGTAAAACGAAACATAGTTCAGGTAGTCTATGAGTGGTACCGAGTTATTAAAAAGCCAAATCGTTAAGATAACCGACACTTTTTCGATAAAATATGTGCCAGACTGTCATAACGACGTATTTCACCGATAATTCTTCAATACGATTCAGCAGTTTTGGCCATATAGCTCGTTCACATGACTCTAATTCCAACAGAAGCAATAAATTTGCACGAGATTGATCAAATCAATGTTATCTCAAAGAGTCTACTTGATTGATCAAATCCTAATATACCCATAATATTTGGCTATGGATAATGGAACTCTGACCATAGATAGATTCACATCAAAAACAAAATTTTGTACGCGTTGGAAAACACATTCAGAATTTACAAATTTTTAATTACGGCTTAGCCATGTTAATAAATTAGTTTTGAGCTAACTTGGAACCATACAAGATATAATATGACAAATATCCTACACATCAATTTATTTATTTAATTTTTAAGGAGATGATAAGCCTACAAAAATGATCTGATTAATGAAATATATAAAATCAGCTAGAAGCAAAATGAGGCTCTACCCTACGATTAAACCAATTTCTACTTAGACATAAGTCAAAAAGTGATCTGTTTAGTTAAAGCTTTTGACTATCATGTTTATTATCACAATCAGTCTTTCCTGGCTTTGTAACATTTCTACTGAACGATTTCCAGTTTGTGAATATAAAAATCACAGGTAGGACTCCAAACTGCAATTTCCACTTGAGATGTGGCATATTAAAAATACAGAATTTTAATTATCTCTATATCATCAATATGGCAATTGAATACTTTTTATAAAATGATACCATTTAATGGCACTGTTGTTCAAAAGGGTTAAGGGTCTGCGGTTTTGTAGATTTTGAGATTGTAGAACATTAGGACCGAGTAATTACATTCGTTACTTATGATACGCCAAAAGAAACTTCAATTAATTTTCAATTTTTGTTTTCGATTTTAATAAATTGAGTGCGGTTGCTAAGCCAGCCACGAAAACGCTGGAAAAGCCAAACTTATACAAAAATCGTAATTTGCAATGACTGACCACCAGTCGTAAATGCACCACATTAACTTGTTTGCATTATTGTCAATCTCTTTAATATAGTTGCTGGTGAACTCAATGAGGTTGGTTTTTGTAGATCTTTCTAGCATAAATCCATGTTGCCACAGTGATATGCATATCTAATTTCCTACATCACAAGAAATTCTCCTAATTTCAATGTTTGATCGAAAAGTAGGCATATTGAATTACCAAATGGTATACATAATCTATTAGCATAAAGAGGGCCATCAGGACATATCCATCTCCAGATGTTTCTGTCCTAGATAAATTTCATCGGCTGCCATCTGTATCGATACGTTGTAATGACCATCACATGATTTAATTTATATAACGTTTTTATCTAAAATAGCCCCAAAAGTATTTGGGGTCATTTCTTATCTTTTTGAATACAAGAAATATAATTCATGTACTTTGACTGGTATAATAACTTTCGAAATTTTAGTTACAAATTGTGAATTTGCTACGTAATCTCGGAATCGTATTTAATTTTTTCTTTGACCGCCAATGGTTACAAATGATTTTAGACCATTAAATAAAATAGAGTAGAATTTTTCTGCTGCTGCTGAATTCATTTCTGTTTGGTTTTTGCTACAAAAATTCTGTAGACTTACACAACTGGCTGCTCGTATATAGTAGCTAAATGTATGTGTATATCTGGTTAATGCTACTAAAGCATGAACAGAATGATTTTCTTCTTAGACTGTCGAGTACAAATAACACTAGTGGCCTTGAGTCTCTTGAATGGTCAGGATTTTGATTGTTTCTGGCCATATGGACTTGTACAGTTCTATACAATATCAATATTGTAACACCAAACAACTCTGACGAAGAACGAAACCCTTTAGTCGTAAAGATCTGTCTCAGTAATCGATCAACCAGAAGCTCCTCCTACATGACACTTCGACTGGCCGCTTGTTAATTTTATTGGCGACGGTTCTGCCAGTATATAAAAATGGTGATGTACTACATTCTGAAAACTGTAGGCCCATTTCTATACTAAGTTCAATTTAAATATTGGTAGTTCGGCTAACAAGTTTTTTAAATGCAAATAATATTCTAGCTCAGGAACAATACATATCCTTTTATTAAAGTTTTGAGCAATTACAATTAAATGCAAAAAATCAAACATACAAATAAAAAATTGCAAAAAGCAGATAGCAAGGAATACGGCATCATTCATGGTATGGAGCTGTAATGGAACAGATATTAACTCTTTCAAATATTTGAGGCTATTTCTTTATAGATCGTGAAACTAAAATGGAATAACCAGATTGGTCTAGTGAAGTCTAAGATTTGGTGCAAATTTTCAAATGCCCAAACAAAATATTTTCCAAAATAGGGAAATTAGCCAAATGTCATTCGTCGGTGTTGGCCACAGATTGCAGCTTCTTTTAACTAATATTGTATATTGTGGACATATGAAACTAGATTTTACTAAAAACAGTTACAGGTAGGCGTATTATATTCTGACGCCATCATAAGCAACATCGATGGGGCTTAATTATTGGAGCTTCAATTTTTTTTGTGTTTTCCACCTGATCAACTATTTTAATCAATTTTGACTTTAACAATAAGGATCTGTTGCTGCCTATCAAGAATTATTCAAGTATACTTTACTTTAGTAAACCCAGTTCAATTGCTCATCAAATTTATTTAAAACTTAAAAACTATATTACTTTAAAATCTCTAGCACTAACCCAACTTTAATAAAAATGTTTGTCCAATTTCATTCAAATTTGAAGTCAATTTTCGATTTAAATTTCTGTCAAATTCAACTTTAATTTATTTTAAGGTATTGCACCCTAATTACATATTTTAATTTGATCGATGACTTTGAATTAAAGTTTGAAATACTTCAGATTCGATTTACAATCAAACTTTACTAAAATATAAACCCAATATTCAACGTTATGTGATTTCACTAATTCGATTTAGGTTATATTTTGAAATTGGTATTTTATTAGATTTATCGTTGAACGTGCGTTCAATTTGCCGCACACGTTGCAATTTAAATATGTACATTTATAATATTTACTAAATTATTCGACAAATTTATTAAATAAATAATTCAATAATCGAAATGTGGCAAATCGCAAAAAAAGAAATTATAAATGTAAATAAGAATTTAAAAAACACAAAGTGATTACCAATCTGTTATTTAAAATATTTTCATAATACGTTGGGAAATGTGTGTATATCCACATAATATTATTGTGACAAAAGCTTTTTTATATTCTAGCAACAACACAAACAATTCTAAAAATAAAAGCTTTGACTTTCTATATTTTATCGCTACCAACACGAAATAAAATTCCAAAAAAAGAAATGTTTTATGCATATTTAATGGGAATTGATAAAAATGAAATTTGTATGAAGCTTTTTTTGACTGTGTGGTTTTGTTCAAATAGGTCCTCATTTTATTATCGTTCCCTGTATATATATATATATATATATATATATATATATATATATATATATATATATATACATATATATATATATATATTTGTATGTATGAGTATGTATGCCCTAAAGATGTATAAAAATTTTACTGAAATAAAAAAGATGATTGATGTTTTTATGTGGTGTGCTGTTCGTTTTGATAAGACTATTTTATATAGAATGGAAATGAAAATTTTTCTTGTACGTAATCAAAATTTTCCTGATAATTATTGTTTGTGTGTGTGTGGTTTTTTTTATTTTTATGGGTGAGATAAGATTGTTTGTTTTATGGATGTGATTTATCATTAAATTGGAAAATTAGAATTCATTTTTTATTTTATTATTGTAAAATAAAAGCTTTGTGAGTAAACCTGCTCTGATTACATTTCCATTTAAAAAAAATTTTAATGGGGAAATCCCTAAACGCCGTTTGTAATAAATTGGTTGTTATACATGGCCACATGCGAATACTAAAACCGCGATAAAATTAAATTACTTTGTGAAATATCTTCAAATTCTTAAAATTCATTGATTTGTTATTATTAGATCCCGTTGCGGTCACAAGTAATTAAGTGAAAAGTTTAAATTTTATTTCAATTTTTGTTCAGAATTGAATATTGGTGCCATCACCAATTTGTACTATTCTTTTAGTTCATCTATTTCTTTTATAAGCCAGAAACTTATATGTACAATTCTAAGCGCACTTTAACGCCGCATGGTCCAAAATAGAAGGCTTTTGAGTTAGGTGATACACACATTTTACATACTTAAAAGGTCAACTTGATCTACCTTAGGCATCCAATTGATAATCCTCATTGAAAATTAAGCTGTTCACTTGATCCACTTGATCCATACCACTTGATCGAGCACCTTTAGTTTCACAAAAATTATATTGTTAATTGTTTAGGTGTTTAAAAATCCTTTGATTGGAAGCACGCTATACTGCTACATATAAATAGGATAGTAAAATGCGTTATTCTATTCGAACTTAAATAGTTTTACACGTTCAATAAATTGGTCTCACTATATAAAATAGTTATAGTTGTCTGTTGTTAGAACCTTGTAATAAGGTTTTCATATATAGATGAACAGTTGAAGAGAGATAGGCTGGCACCAACAAATACAAAATTGAACATCATCAAATCCATTGGCGAATAAAGGCCACATGAAAAATGTTTTAACGTTGTAGCAAGATTGCAGAAAAGAGAAGTTCCAAGTTGCCATGCAGTTCCCTGCAAATCCCTCGTTTCTTTCATTGTTTATCTATATGAAAACCTTATTACAGGGTTCTAACTACCGTTTTTGCTGTTCGGTGTATAGGCAAGCCGCATATCCATCAAACGAATTATTAGTTTTCAGTTTTAATTTTGTCGACTCGAGCAAATGTTATAGTTTGTCTGACTAACGTGGTTTAACCTTATAAATAAGTTTTTTGTACCATAGCGATGACTCATTTAGGATTTGGGTTAATATTTGATTGAGATCGTGTAGATAGTTCACTCATATCACGTTAAATAGTTTTGAGGACATTTCAAATCCTCCTTAAGGATGAGTGTGCGGCCAAGATCCAAAGAAACTAAAAAGCTATTGTTTCACCACACCATTTGACTCGGGATACTATTATAGACAATCCGGTCATACGTTCCTTATGCGCATGCCTAACAGTTTAGTCAAATTGGAAAACAATTGTTGGTAACGAATTTGTTCGTGCAGTGGCCTATTTTATTCAATTCAATGCTGATGATTATTTTCCCCAGTTCTCTTTAAGTTGAGTCATATATGCTGAGTCAAACTTTTTCACTTTCTTTCTGTACTGTTTTCAAATTGAAGTTCTCCAAACGTACCATGGAAATTACTGAAGTTAAGGCTTAACTCGACATCATTGAAAAGTGATTGAAGCAAGACTGTATTATAATTTGGATGAGAGGTAGCGTATAGGGTCCTGAATAATATTCCGATGGGAAATTTCCAAGGCGGCCAAAAGTTGGGCCAGAATATTTTTTTTATATATAACTATTTATATTTTACAAAAAAAAAAGACTGGAAGGAGTTTTTTTATACCAACTGTATTCTTTGTAAATTACATAAGAAGTCTGGGATGAGCCGATTGTATAATATCCTGAGATGAACCAACTGTTTGAATTAATTGATTTGTTTTGTTTGTGTTGTCAGAGGTATTTTAAAAAAATTCTCGGATGAGATCCTGGGCTAACTTCAAGGTGGTAAATATTTTATAAAATTAATTAATTCACATCGTTCGTCCATTTTCGAATTCAACAAATATTTTAAAAGCCGAATTGCAAGCCAGAAATTTCAAACTGTTGGCTATACTATATAATTCCAGTTTTACAATTTTGAATTCGAATTTGACTAAAAATTCAATCTATACAAATTGCAAGCGGCCTGTGCACCTATAGCATTGAACGCTTATGCAATGAACGCCCGAACAAACGATGTTTATTATTTAAGCTTCAAGCAAGTACATGTTAAATCAGAATTTAAGTGTAATTTTAAATTTGAGGGTTAGAATTTTATATTACGTGTGTGAAGGATTATATTAAAAATTAAATTTGTAGTCCCCCGCATAAAACGCTAGTCAGAAACCTGTACAACTTTAATGTCACACACTGCTTCTATCAATCGATTAATGCAATTGGAATCACTGTTTATTAAATAATATTACTCGCTTGTATTTTGGAAACAACATTTTGGGGATTGACTGGTGAAATTCGGATCTTTAGCAGGATATTATGGACAGATTCGTTTGAAAAATTTGCTGGGAGTAAAAGTATTAGAAGCGAATCATTCTTTTTTCATTTCATGCGAAAAAACGGATAAGCATACTTGAAATCATGTATTATACCTGGTTGTCGACACGTCAAATGTAACGTAGATAACTTGGCCGTGGATTTTGTTAACGTCGACAATTAAAATAATGTCAACAACCCCTACGATATTTTAGCGATTTGAAATCGAATGTGCTAGTGTGCAGTTGTATTTTGAAAAAGGGCAATTCAGTTAAGTCGTATAAGTCTTCCAAAATCTGGTTTAAGTCGATCGATAGATATATGGCTTTGTTTTTTCCATTGTTGTCCACCACAAAATATTTTTTAAATCGTCGAATTACTTTATGTGGGCTTTTGTAAGGCGATGTCACCCCAGTTCGAGTTTGATTTAGCCTGATAAAAACTCACATATATCCAGCGTTTTTGGAATAAATTTATCGAATTTCGGAGCATGTTGAGGCATAGCTGGAACTAGATTACGTTTAGTATTTCGTAGAGATGAGTTTAATAATATGACCGGAGTCTACTAGTTGTTGATCTGGTGCTTCCGAGAAAAATTCACCTGTTAATTTATGGCTTGTCTATAAACTAGTTCTGCCGGAGTACATTTAGTATTATCTTCTTATCTGGATCTCTTATGCCAAGAAGAAATATTGGCAGCTGCGAACCTCAATTTATTGTATCGCTTCTCGCTTTTAGAAATGTATGTATAGTGCAGGGCGATGAAAATGTGCAATCATTCCGTTATATTACGCAGGTGATAAGAACTTGGCCAAATTCGATGTGTGCCTAGAAGAAGTGTCGTTAATTTTGAGAACAGGTGAAATTGGAATTGGCTTCCTCGATCTATATAAATATTTACAGGAACTCCAAATCTTGATATCTACTTTTAAAAAAATTTGGCCTATTTAGCTTATTGCGCTTGTATAAGAGGTTTGTGGTCAGTGTAAATCGAAAACTCTCGACCTTCTATAAGATATCGAAAATATTTACCCGGTAAGTAAATGGCGAGTAACTATATATCAAATGCAGAATATTTCGTTTCGGCTGCGGTGTTCGATGCATCAGTAATAATACTGAGGATGAGCCAATAGTGTTGCATGAGCAAGCCCACTTTTAATCTGAGCAAATACATCATTACACTCTTTTAACCAGGTAAAATTTGTTTCAGTTTTTGGCTTTCTGCGTAACAAAACTAGATGTGCATGAGTCGGCGATAACAATTCAGCTAGTTTTGGTACTAGCTAGTTTAGGCACTGGAAATTCCGATATCGCTTCAACTCTTTCCTCCGATGGGAATATTCCCTGATTTGCCTGAATAATTTTGTGGCTTAGACAGCCAAAAACGCATTTTGAAGTTTTGATATTGAAACCAAATCTGCAAGCCTTTTAAACAATAGTTGCAAATGTGATTTGTGCTTCTTCTTCTGATTTCAAAGCTGCAAGAATATCATCGATGTATGCAAACATGAAGTCCAACCCTCTACCTACCTAATAAGTGTAATTGTTGTCTTAGGTATTAAATTATAAACCCTGCCTAGGTGAATTTTAGAGAATATATTAGTACAACAGGTTAAGTTCAGGGCGAAATTTTGTATGTGGGGTATGGAGTAACGATTAGGAACCGTGACGGTGTTTAATCTGCTATAATCCCCACAAGCTCTCCAATCAAGTTGTTCCTTTTTTTAACCATAGATGCAAAGGACTAGACACTGGAGAATGGTTGGTACTAACACTGAATAGATTAGTTTCGTACCAATTCATTGCGCTTTTACAGTACTGTTAACTAGTTAAATCAATAAAGAAATTCTGTTTAAAATGAAATTTTTTTATTATGACTCTTGAGTCCACAAAATTAATCTAACTTGAAGTGTTTTTATGTAACGGAAGCATTGCCATAATTTATGGCAAGATATAATTTTTCACCACCTTCAATGTTGCCAAAACTTGGTCATAAAGCAGTCTGGCAGATTAAAAAAACACTTTTATTTTAAAAAATTGTAGATTAAAATGCATTGACGCATAAATGCCCATCCCTGATCCCTATACGGTTGAAAGACTTCCACTTGACAAACACCCATAACCATAAAGCATTTCAAGGTGCAGATAAACGTTTCAGTGACGATGGGTTCTGTGGTTCAATTTGAAATTTCTATCGCAGCCAAACAGTAGAATCTGAGATCCTACTATTGCTCACTAGGTTTAATGAGAAGGTTATGAAGTAAGAGGGCAAAGAATTAATATTCTTGTTACTTTGAAAACAATTCCGGTACAATTGGCTAATGATAAACTGATAATAAAAAAATAATAGTAATAAAACTATCTAAACAAGGCTATACGAAAAAATTAAAACTAAAAGTTTAAATGTTACAAAAAAATCTAACCAGCTTTACTGGCTTGTAATTCGTATTCCATTATTATTCAAGGCTGTAATGCTACAATAAAGTTATGGTTCCAAACAACTTAAGCTTTCTGATATACCTATACAGATGACATTCCCTCACATCCCTATATATAAGTCACATATCATCTCGGTCGGAGAACCTCCTCATGTATACATTACTGACATTGGCCAGATATATTATCATGTTCATGTAGAGCCGTTCATTCTATTTCTTAATTCGATTAATCACATTCCAAAAAATACGATATGGCGTCGTCCATCGTGGTGTAGCTCTAAGCTCATTAATCTAAACAATGGAAAGGATAAAGCCTATACAGCCGAATGAAAGTCAACTACGTATGGAAATGAACATAACACTCATGGAAGATAAAAGCTGATAAAATGACTTACACGCTGCTTCCATCGGCTTAATACAGTATATCAGTTTAAAAAAATTGAAACAATTGAACCTGATAAATGTTTTAAAATTAAATGACGGGCAACGACCGCGACATAGCTATTTAACAAATTATGGTTCTTATACATTCTATACTATGCTAAATACTTTATATGGCTTGCTTATCAGACCTACAAATCGTATAAAGGTTGTTATTTGAAATAAATATGAAAAGCTTGGTTAGAAAGCAGCTTTATTATATAAAATATAGGAACGTCACGCTTTGTTAAGTTAGCGCCTATATAATGACAACAATGCTTGTCAAATTTGGCGGAACTGAGTTATGTATATATATTTCTTCGTGTATGTATGATACTGGAAAATATAACAGAAAATAAAAAATTAACGATATTACATGTCAAATTAAAAAACTATCAATTCAAAAAACATTAAAAAATATAATTTTTGGAAAATGTCACATTACACCACACCTATACTCGTATATACGGAACATAACATGAAAAAGACAACAAAGTATATATAGAAGAAAACTTTTTGTGGTTATTGTTGTTGTTATTTTCACCAAGACGAGACGAGAAGCATATGTACGTATGTACACATTTGATTTAGGTTGAAAGGAAGTAAGTTTTTTTGCCGCTTCTGCTCCGATGCTCCTTTCTGCTTATATATATGTATATATGGTTCTGATATGTGCGTTACCGTAATTTGTCATCTGGGAACACAATATTAGGTGTTGTGCCAACAAAAATTACACGTTACACACAATAAATTATAATTTTATGGTATTTTAATTTTTGTGCCATATTCCATTCGAGCATGATTGTCAACTGAAAATTTAATTTCCTTTCTCTATATACCTATATAATCCAAACGCGGTCGGTGTATATATGTAGATGTGTGTGTGTGTGTGTCTAAGTTGAGTTGAAATTCTTGCATTAATTTTCAAAGCTATATATATGTCATATATTGTGACTTTGATTGAATTTTTTGAATTAATTTTATTACTTGGGATTTTTTGTTTGTAAATAAGATTAAGGAAGACAGACTATCTATCATTATGTATGTACGCTATATGTTGAGAAAATTTAAATTAGAATTTTCATTTATGTTTTGTGATAATTCCTTGACTTCGTTCTAGATACATATTATATATATATGTATATACACATAATATATTTTGCAACGGTAAGCGATGAATATAAATTAGAAGGTTATCTATAGAAAACATATTCTGTGATTGATGCCGTATAATTCAAACAGACCAAAAATATCAAGGAACCATTTGTACAGGTATACAAAAAAAAAGATTTAAGTCAAGGTGGTATGCGACCATAAAAAAATACATAAAATTATGTAAATTTAATTATAGATGGTGTCGCTTGATATACGTATTATATTTTTGTATATTTTTTGTGCAAATTGGCAAAAAATTTCATTATACATATACTTGATAACACAGCCAAGGAAGATCTGATATGATAATATGCGTGTGAAGTTGATAGAATTTTGATTAAATTCGAAGCATTAAACAGCCTCTGTCCCGCACAATATCGAAATTTTCAATATATACGTATAGGAAATAATTCCTCAATGTAATCATAGGATACAAATTTTAATTTGTCGTCGCCGCAAAAATTAAGTTAGTCCAATATTTCTATTACGCCATCTAGACTCCCCGATAATTAAAATAAGTTAATTTTGAAATACCGAAATTTAACCAAATCAAAATTTATGTGATTAATGTGTATCTCTTTAAATTTGTCTAATGGCCTCATTGATACTCTTATATGTAGCTGCAAAAATTGAAGGTTTGCGCTGGACACAAAAAATCTCACTATAAATATTTATTGAGTCTATAGTCTTGGTAGATTTTGTTTGGTTGGATGAGGCTTTGCTTGTATTTCTTTTTTGACCTAAAAAAAACAACAAAAAAAGTTAAAATGGACATGGACGATACCAGATACTAGATTTCAATTAGTTTTTTTTAAATTACACATAAAACAGCAAAGGAGGTAATTATTTTAAATGTTAAATAAGACATCTATTTGACAAGTCATTCAAGACGTCAACCTCCAAAAATATTTGTAAATTGCATCCATCGCATTTAGAGTCTATATGAGTTAAGATAGTCTACATTTGCGATCAATTGTAAACTCTACATGCGCTGGAAACACCTCATATGTAGGTCGTTTTATTACTTTGAAGCCTTATGAACGCAAAAACAAAACTGATCGAAGATGTTGGTTCAATTCCATACTGATAAATTGAAAGATTTGTTAGGTGATATTCCTGCCAGTTATAGAGGTCGAATACGGCTTCATTTAGATGGCGCGCGATGAATCGGGATAGGTGACCCAGTATCATTTCAAGCAAGTTCACCAAATTTAACTTGTTTGGATTTTTACTTCTTGGGAAAAGTAAAAGAAGTAACCAAAATTGATCAACCCATATTCTAGAAAATATCAAACAAACAAGTGACATTTATGAAAAGATTTCTGTGAAGGGATTAGTATAAATTCGAAGGCTTGAGGCGTGTAAGAACCAGAATGGTTCTCCAGAATAAATTTTTATTTTGAGCATGTGTTGATATCTCATTAACCATTAAGTTTTTAAGAAAGTTGTTAAGTTTATTGAGCTGGATGGGGTGCCTCCAAAGAATGCCAATCACTAAAAACGCAATCTTTACTCGTATCTTCAAAACGAAGGACATTTCAGATCACCCAAGCTTACCAGATAATCAATATTTGCTCTGCTTGTTCGTTTAAACTGACAATTATATCTTTACTTTAGATTGTTCTATTATACCTTAATCTTATTGAAAACCGCTTGCTTGACATAACTCCCTGAAGCTATCGATAATCTTTCTTTTTGCTTTTTCTACTTCTGAAGCTACTAGAACACTGAGTCTGTAAATTTATTCATATGTTCAATGAATTTTTACTTCTTGAGGGCTGTTTGTTATGATGAGATGTCAAAGCCATGTCTCCAGATTTCAGTAAACATTTCTAAATTTTTGACATTTTTTTTTATCGATCAGACGTCATAAATATGACGGATTCTTTACAGATCGATCTACCATCACCCACGTTAATAGTTTTTCTGAATAATTAAATCAATTTTATTATAGACGAGTACAGTTACAAATGTTTATGGTAGCCAAATTGTCTTAGAAAATCCTTGAAAACACATCAGAATGACGTAAGCAAGATGTTATTGGATTTAAACCATGAAATTTGACCCCAATTTTATAAAAGTAGGGGATTAGAGTGTTATTTCACATAATAGATATTTTTTTGGATAGCCAAAGTATACCAGAATCTTAGTATTGAGACCACTTTGGTATCAGCTTTCTATAATTTTCTCAAGAAAATTCTGAAATTCCTAAGTTTCTAATTCAATACATTGTTCGGATAGCCCAGAACGTGATATTTTAATATTTTAACTTGTATCTTAATTAAATATTATATTAGATTTAGGACGAATTTTACCGGCTGAGATAATAGAATTCGTGCAGAATATTTGTCAAGATTGATAATTCATCTTCATAGTAATCCTGGGGATTTTATCTATAGTGTATCTTAATTGTTCCAGTTAAATTAACGATTTTTGATTTTAACATGAATTTGGTTGAATACTCTAGTGGTCTTGACTAAATGATGTTCATTCTAAGAGTATAGCAAAACATTCAAAAGTCATTTTTAATATATTGACGCTCCTATTCCATAATACAATTTTGCTCATTATTTTAAATATTCTATAAACGAAGATTTGGATTCAGTCTCCAACTTCTCAAAAGAAACATTGAAATTGCAAAAAAAAATTAGATTAGGGTGCAGCGATTACATTAGATTTGCAACAATTGATTCGAAAATTATAGTGCGTCCGAACTCGTCAGAATAAAAAAAATAGTAGCTTAAATATGCCATGGAATAATGTCTATACCGAAGCTTGTTACATGATATAGAAATGCATTTTTTGCATTTGCTGGACATTAAATTCTGGCCAGACGCACAATTAGGAAATGTCCATTTCTTAATAAAACCGATGTGCAATTGATGTGTGTGAAATTCGGAATGAGAAAGCCCAGGATCGAAATTTTCTGATCCGCATTTGGTTAAAGATCATTTTATACGTCGGAAACCAACCGGAAAAAATTCCAAACCATCCATAAAAGATGAGTTTATTTTTATAATAAAATAAAATGTAATTCGCCTCTTGATGCCTTTACTCAAATGATTTTTGTCAATGTCTCTAATTTCTTCAAATGCTATTCCAAATTTACCGGTTCGGTGTATTGATGGTCAATAGAGTTCAAAGTCGCGATTGCTATGAGAAAATGGCCGTCATTGCAACGGCTGGGTCAAAAGAATTTTATTTCTACAGAACTAAATCAATTTTATACATATAATGCCTTTATGCATTTACTTTATAAATGACGAAATAGTCTGTGATGGGTCAACTGAATAAATGTACAAATCCCGGAATGTACGAACTATATAAAAGGGCTGGTAGAGATAGATTTTTAATGTGCCTGGGATGAAACTCAGCGATAAGATTCAAGCAGTATACAAAATTAGCACCTTTTACGAATTAAATTAACAAAGCAAATAAAATTTTAAAATTGTAAAACATCAAATTTCACTAATTTTTTCTCCTTAATTAATGATATTCTGCCACCCATTAATTAAAATCCCATATTCAAACCACACGAGACAGAAATGTTGTTTGGTAGCGTTTGCGTAATTACATATATACAAAGTGCAAATGCTATTTAATGTATGTATATACATAAATTATCGAATTTTATTCACCAGTACAATGTGAAATTATAAATTCCGATAGCAGCATGTTATTCAGGATCAGGAAATCATTAATCACGATTATATATATAAAAAAAAAATCGTTTCGACTTTCAATATTGCAGTTTGGAAAATTTATTCGCTCATTGTTTACAAACTTTTAATTGTTTAATTTTATAATTAAAATGCAGAATTTAATATTATATACATTTCAACATATTATTATAAATTGTTTGAGTTCTGTTAATTAATGAAAAAAAAAACTGGTTTAAAAATAGAGTTTATCATAATATATTTCAGAACATAAATCTAAAGTTGTACATATGTAAGCACAAAACAAATAAGATGTTACGACCCAAAAAAAAAAAATATTTAGTTTTATGAAATGATGATGAACGAATATTATAGTTTGTTAAAATTTTCTAATGTTGATAAGTAGTTTTGTACGTACATCCGGCAGCTGTACGATAAAATACGATGAAAGTTAAAAATCGTTTCCTACTAATCACTATACTAGAATAACTTTAAAAAATATTTTAATAAAATTAACGAAACTTTTTAATAATCTCATTAAAACTTTTTTTTTATCAATCTTCAACTAAAACATTTTCCTGGTAAATCCAATTTTCGTTTACACTACACAGATACGTTAAACTGTGTATTCGTACTATACGTATGTACATAACTATAAATGAGAGAAATCCTATTCGATCAATTCTAAAGAATTCCAAAGTCATATGTAAATGATTTACGAGTAGCAAGTTCTTTTCACATTAGGCTCAGGAATTGAGACTTTTGAGCACAAAAATATCGATGCAAAAGGTTAAAATATAAATAGAGAAATAGCACGAAGAGCTTAAAAAAATTCCGAAAGCTTCCGGTTAGACTATATGCGTGTGAAGTTTTTCCTAAACGTTTCAAAAATTTGTATATTTTGTGAATGTTGGTTTGCCAGAAAAGGTCTGGCAAAAAAGAGAAAATTTTTAAAATTTGTTGGACAAGGAAGTTCGAAAATAAAGAGTTGTCAAAAACTACCCGATAAAAATAACTCCATTCTAGAATCTTTACTCTTTCAGAAGTACTCTTTCATATACAATACTTGGCACGGTTAAAAAATTAATTAATTTTAGCCATCATTGGCCCACCAAAAATATCCAAATATTATTTTTGTAATTCTAATTCTTGTCGGTAACTAAGTTTTATAAGTATGCCGAATTTCTCGCTTACGGTTTCCTAAGGAAATTAATAAAACAACTATATACAATACAGAACAGCTGGGAAATATGTTAACAGAGATGCAAGAAATGATCTCAACATACTAAATGCAGGTCAATGGCATAGAAAGTGTTCAGAAAAAATCTCACAACGAACTGTTTGCATATGGCTCTTTTTAAATCAACATTTTATATACTTTTATGCCACATAGACATAATATAATAGTACAAAAGAATACAATTATGCGAGACATAAGATTCCTATCAATATTAGGCTTAATCTAACCTTCCCAACCGTTGGTGATTCCCGAGATATACTCATGGTTTAGAAGGTATTCTTGTTTTAATTAACAACCAATTTGAACTGGGTGTGAAGCTGTGAAGTTAAACTAGAAACTCAGTGTGCCTGTGCTGTGCTATCCTAAAACACGTGTAACTGAATCCGTTCAAGCGAATTTATAATGGAGAATCCAGTAGAAACCGATAAAACATTAGTTTTCTCTGTAGAAATTGTCTCAGTGCCAATTTAGTGAAATGCGCTTAAATATCTAATTCTAACCCAAAATTTAAAAATAAATGTCTGATTCTTCAATCTGCTTAGTTTACCGAATCTTCGTAATACCTTTAACTTTTAAAATCAACAGCTAAAACAGCTAACTTTTGAATTTAAAATTTGAATTCAATTTTAAATTTCTACAGTTCGATATAGTTGATCAATAATTGAATTTTTGAAAACAATTTCTTTCTATACACCTCAGTTCTAAAATTTAAAATGATCAAATTTTTTAAATCGAATTTCCATGTATAATTCGTTAAATTTTGTAATGGAATTTTACTTATAATAATTAATTAATTGTTTTTGTAATTTATTTTATGGAATGTACAGGGACGGGCAAGGTATAGCTTACGCCATGTCATCTACGCGGTTGTTGACATGTAAAATATAACGTAGATTACTTGGCAGTGTTTTTGGTCAACGTCGACAATTAAAATAATGTCAAGAACTTACAATATTTTAGCGATTTGAAATCGAATGCGCCAGTTCGCGGGAGTATTTTGTATAAGCATTCATCTCGAGGTGATTTTTCATTTGCTTCTTTTTGACAAATGATGCATGAATAGTTTCAAACTGTCGTGATACCTCTAGACTCTTTTCATTGGGGCTACGCAAAGCTCGAAGTCTTTGTGAATAAACCAGCTAGATTTGAGGCATTAGAAGCCAACATTACTCGTGTAATTCGCCAAATACCATTCGATATTCTCGAACGCGTAATCAAAAATTGGACTTTGAGAAACGACCATCGCAGTTGCGGCCATCATTTGAAAGAAGTAATCTTTAAAAAAATTAATGGCAATAAATGTTCTTTCGAATGATAATAAAGTTTCCATTTGATTAAAATTGATTTTTTTGAGTTTTTTTAATTTTTGCCCAAATCACCTCTATATCAATAACAGTGTTGAAGCTATATATTTGAGATCCTATAGTTGTAAATTTCAGGTTAATTTTGTTAGTAAATAAAACTGTTTGAAGATAATAAATCTAAATATATTCCAATTTTCTGGTTTGCTGTATTCAATATATTTAAATACTTAAACGCTCCAACAATCATGGCCGTTGACAACCTCTCAATGATATTCTATCAAATTTATCATAATAAAGTTAAAAATGCCGGTTGCTCAGCACCCTCATAGTATATAGACATAAAGCTGCGAAGTGGGAAGTTTTCTTGAGATTTTCCAAATCTTTAAAGTTTTCACTATCAACAGTTTTACTTCGTTTTGTTTTTTTTATAAAAGTCTATTTTTGGTGGTCTAGAAAAGTTGAAATCAATTTGCTTTCTTGAATTATCGAGTAGTACAAAACAGTTGAAATTTGCTTACGATAAGATATTTTTTGTTGAAAATTTGTTATATTTTCACTTTCGAGCCCGATTAGATTCGAGAAAACGAGAATATATAAGAAAGGCGCTAGCCTTCTTTTTTCAACGAATAGAATAACATTTTAGGCCCTAATGGATTTTAGGGCCTAATGGATACTTCAAAAAATAAATAAGATTTAGCAACACTTAAGCTATGTTTACTGTAAATTTGCCATAAGTGAAACATTTAATCAAAATTTCGTACACAATTTAGGAACAAAATAAATATTTACGATTCATAAATTCGCTGCGAAAGACTTCCACAGCTAAATAATTTTTCTACCCCTCCGCTACAAGCCATTATATTTAAATGAAATCCATTACTTTATATTGAACTCCATTACTTTATAGGTATTTATAGCCTTAAAACTTCAAATAATATATGTTTCAATGTGTATACGATAACTACATTTTCATCATCATCACCGTATAGCAGCAGCAGCACCACCACCACAAGAAAAAATCCATGATTTTTTTTTTTTTTTCGTTTATTGGAATAAAATTCATATAACAGAGAAAATACACATAGACCTGGTTCGAGTTTTACTTAAAGGCATAAAAAAAAAATTATATCTACGTACATATATACACATTATTTATACCCTTCTTTTCCTGGATGTTTGTTATTCGAGTTTTCTTTTTTGTTTGTTTTTATTTTTTCATTCGTATATCGAGCAAGAACAACTAAAACCACTTTAATTCAAATTTTATGTTACAACATTTTCTTTTCTTTAAATACAGTACATAGTACATAAGTATATTGTACGCGTGTATATGTGTATTATATAAAAGATATTTTTTTAACATTTCTTTATGTTTTTCCATCATTTGCCTCAGGTTGTTGCTTTTATTCGTTGTTATGCCTTACTCATTTCATTTTTTTTTTGTTTAATGTAATTTTCATTTTGTGTTCATCAAAACGTGCAGAGAACCGAAAAATATCTGTTTTCTTGAAATCATTTGGAAATGTCATTGTTTTTTTTCTTCAAAGAACCATCCTCCTCCTCTCTCCCCCCAAAATAAAATACGAATATTTTACGAACGGAAACTGAGCTTAATTTTTTAAAATATCAACAGAACGCTAAAGCCACAAATATTTGGTTTTAATTTTTTGCAAAGAATTTAATAACACGAATATAACCTAATGGGTGTTACAGAAATGTAATAATCCATTTCATTTATGGATCCATTATAGTTAGATGATGTGGAAAATTAAAAAGAAAAACTATATAAGATATAAGGAAATCTAACACTTAAGTTATAATAATTAACTTTTTGCGTTATCACGGAAGGTGATAAGTATATAGTTTAATGTATAGCATAGTAAAATGTAAGATATATAAATGTCTTGTGTATTTCGAGACCCCAAACTTTTGTGCTTTTCTTCGGAATTGTTTTTATAAATTTCAACACAACAAATGTTTTTTGTGTGCCGTAAATTGTGTTAAAGTTAAAATTCAATTCTGAAATAACTTTTTGGTGTTGTTGTTGATGTATAACGCTGCTTTAATGATTATATTAAATAAGTTAAGTAGATGTATTATGTTACAAGACAAGAGAATTTAAAAATTTTTACAAATTTTATTTAAATTATATAATGTGGTGTAAACGATGAACAAGGAACTACGACGTTTGGTTAATTGGATAAATATTTAATCTAAAAGTTTTAGTTTATTTAATGATTATATACACAAAGTTGGAAGTTTGTATTCATCGAATCCGTATGTCATATAAAATTTTGTTGTTACTGCATGGGTGCCGTTAAAAAACAAAAAGAAACTAGTAAGCGATGAAAGTAGTGGTGAAATGTACGTAAAAGATGGGTTCGAGAAACTGATCAGCCAAATGAAAATGGTCCCGTGCCTCGTAAAAGTTTTTGTCTTCCATGGTAAAAGATGTCAATCAACTCGATAAAAGTTTTCAGAAAAACAATGAACTATCTAAAACGGCACTATAAAATGAGCAATCAAAGCAAATAAAATTTACTTTAAAAATGTGTTCATGATCATATATAGGCACCTCGAGATCGTGTTAATTTGTTTTTTTTCATTTAAGTTATAATCACCACTCATGTTCGAATTCACTGTTTGCGTATTTACATAAAAAATACAATTTCATTTTGAATTTGTTGAGTTGCCTTCATTTCTCAACAACAAGGAACGACAATTAATCAATAAAATATTGAAGAAGTTGAACCTTTTGATGACAGCGCGTTGATGACTTCCACTATGTACCATTTGACGATTCCGACATGCCAGAAACATTTACAACGAAAACCGTCATTCAACGAAGAGATTGAAACCTGAATTAACCAATTGGCTAATGGAAATTTCCAAGTACAATAGCCTGCGAGAGCTAATCGAGAATTGAAGAAACGTACAAGAAATACTGGGCTGGCCTTTATCAATAGTGTTGAAAAACTTATAACTAAACGCAAATATCGGAGTTTCCATTTGAACGCACCCTTTAACAAATAACCAAACAGTCAGTGTCAAAACATTCCGTGAGACAACATTTTCACCATAGTGAAGTATGCGAACGAACAACGTTTACAAATAATTGTAATTTACTACAAAAATTCCGAGTTGTTGACTACAACTTCAAGAGCGTTAATTCCAATTTTTGGTCGTATAATTATCGTCTCAGTAGACAAGCAATTCATTGTCTAGTGAAAAAATTTGAGTCTAAATATTCGCGGCTGGATGGTCCCATGCCAGTGAGACAACGGGTTGATCGAAGTGCCGAGAATATTTCTGCCGTTCAAGCGTCCGTCGCAAACGAACCAAAACTGTCAATTCCTCGGCGTTCTCAAGAATTGCAGGCATCGCTCAGACCACACTTTGGCGAATTCAGCAAAACGATCTTGGCTTGCACTCTTATAACATCAAAATACACAAGACCTAATGCCACTCGACCATATGAAGCAACGTACGTTCTCGGATTGGGCTCTGGAAATGTTGGATTCACAAAAACATTTTCAGTAATGAAGCGGTTTTTTTCGTTATGGTGGCGTCATTGGACCGATTTTTTCGTTGATGAAAACAACCGTCACTTTACAGTCAATGGAGATCGCTACAGAGACATGTTGAAACGTTATTTAACGTTTAACAATCGACTTATTGAAATCTAAATTCGATGAACGGGTTATATCCAGAAATGGTCCTGTCGATTAGCCGCCTTGATCGTGTGATTTAATACCTCTAGACTTTTTTTATGGGGCTATATACGTAAAAACATTGGTCTACGGCCAACAAGCCGGCGTCGTTAGAGGAGCTCAGAACCAATATTGAACGAGAGATAGCGACCGTTTCCGTCGAAATGTGTGGTCGAGTCATCGAAAATTGGGTTCAACGAATCGACACCTGCAAGCGTGCCCGTGGTGGAGATATGAACGATGCCAAATTCCATACATAAATGTTTTGTATGTACTTCAAGCCAATAATACAATTTTCGAGATATCTCAGTTGCCAAGTCCTTATTGGAAAACCCATATAAATAACTGACGAACTGCAAAAACAATAATATAACGATCGTTATCAATATCCTAGAAAACTATTTTTAAAAAATATTGGACATTGCGCAATTACGATTAACGATTGGCATTATTGTCTTATTGCTATATACACTTGGAGAATCAAAGAAGTTTGCTCGTATTTTTGTGCCAGCGAAGCGCAGAAAACCTGCACCAGTACACAAATCTATAAACTCATTACCCTCGTACAAATTAAACATACTAGACATACTGCGATACGTCGAAAAAATATTTTCACCTATGCGATTTAAATATGTAACAGAAATGTATCGGTATTACAGGGATACTTGCGAAAAACCATCAAATTGCTTCCTCTATGGGTCTATTGTATAAAATATGACCTGTTACGAAAAATATGAAGAAAAATTCGTGAATTTAGATGAACACTCATCTCTTTCACGAATCGTCTAAACTGAATCTAACCTCAGAACTGCATAAATATTATACCGAAATCTCGCAAATATGAAAATCAGACCTTTTTAAAATCAGATAGGTTCAAAATAGCACGAATTTTCATATTTTGAAAGAAAAGCGAAAAGATCTGCGCATAGGTCATCTTGGATTAATTTCTGTGCGAAAATTAATAGCTTACCTGCTGTAGCTAGACTAAACAAAAGCTTGAATAGAAATAATACGTGTAGACTGGATTCACTTCAACTACTCATTGGCTCTTAATTTCGACAATATTGTCGAAACCACTAACGCTTATGTTGAAACTCCTGATTGGAATTTACCTTGCAGATTAATAAATCATGAAGGTTTGCGTTGGAGTATCTTCTCCTTCGCACCTTACAAATCTGCCGGCCCTGATGGTATATGTCCTGCTTATAATTACAGCATGGATTTCCCCTTATGAGGGAACAACTACTACATTTGTTCCAGGCTTGCCTTGCTTTAAGCTTTGTTCCATAATCTTGGAGCAAGACTAGAGTTAGTTTTATTCCGAAAAATGGCAAGTCGGACTTTACCGACCCCAAGCCTTAGATAGTACATCGTTCAATACCATTACTAGTGCCATTACAATCTACCATTGTCCTTGCTAGATGAAACCTCGGTTTCAGTCAAAGTTGCCAGGGGTTGTCCACAAGAGGAGGTGCTTTCACCAGGCTTTGGTCATTGACAAGCTTCTTGTAAAACTTCAGGAATCCGCTCTCATCGCTCAAAGTTACGCTGATGCACTGGTTCTGACAGTTTCAGGTAAGCATTTGAAAGTCTTATCAGATTTAACGTAACACGCTCTTCTCATTGTAGAACAGTGCCTTTAATGGTTTACATGTGAAATACTCTAAAACTGACTTAGTTATATTCACTAGACATAGGAATACTGATGCATTTTCTGTGCCATCTCTTTTTAGATGTAAGATTAATAGCTCAGCCTACGGCAAACACCTTGCTATTATTTTAGATAATAAACTCTCTTGGAAGTATCATCCGGATTACAAACTACAAAAATCCACAGTGATTTTTTGGCAATGCAGAAGAGCTTTTGGTAAATCTTGGGGTTTGTCACCCAAAATGTTTTTTTTAATGTACAAATCAATGGTTCAACCAATGCTAACATATGCCTGTGGTTTGGTGGCCAGTAGTCAACTTTAAATCATCACTTGCCAAACTCAACAGTTTGCAAAATATCGTATGTATAGGGCTGTTACTGGAGCCATGTTTTCGACTCCGCTTTTATAGCTATGAAGTCTATTTTATCTCTGCCCCAGCTACAGTCATTCATTCTTAGCACAGCTTGCTCAGCGGTGTCTTGCTTGATATGTGTTGGGTTTAATGATATAGGTTATTGCCTGAATTTAACTTTTACGAATCATTAGAGGTGGTTTACTCATCGAGAGATATGTGGTTCTCACCAAATTTTCTCAAGTGAATATCTGATTCGCTATAGCATTTTTTCAAACGGCTCACTTTCTGAACAGGATGCTTGCTTCGGTATTTGCTGCCCATCGCTGGGTCTGAGAACTTCAGGTAGGTTGGGTACTTACAGTACTATTTCTCAAGCGGAATTAATCGCGGTTACTCGCCATTACAGTTGTTAATTTCGCGGTTAATGGTGAAGATATTATTTTCTGCGTATTACCAGTAAATCTGTCCTCAACTCGTTAAATAATCCTTTGACCAACTCAAAACTGGTAAAAGTTTGATAGAATTTTTTGAATGTTCTCTGCCTTAATAACAAAGTTACGGTCTTGTGTCTCCCTGCGCATTGTGACATTGAAGGTAATGTAATCGCAGACAATTTGGTAACAGTTGGATCACGTTCATGTTTCGTTGGACGTCAACCTGCTGCTTGGTTGCCTCTTTACATTGGTAAAAAAATAATCAAAAATGCTGCTTTTGCCCCACCTGCCGTAAGGCGAAATACTTTATTAGTGAGCTCAATTCGAAGCTGACTAATTACGCTCTTTCATTAAAAAAGGATAACTTAATAATACTAGTATCGATTCTTACTGGCCATGGCCAGGTTTCAAGGGTCATCTCCATCACATGGGACTAGCCAGCAATACCATATGCGAAGAATACCTTGAAGATGATGATGATAGCATACACTTCATCGGTAGCTGCCCTGCTTTCGATTGTATTAGGTCTCGTGTGTTTAATTCACCATGGACTCTTTGTGACATTGGGTGCGTAATCTTAATGGGTTCCAGCCAAATAAAAAAATTTAAAAAAAATAAAAATATCATTTTATGAATTTTTTTAATCATAAAATAACGCTAACAATTCGACTCTTAATTCGTGTATATATCCAAATTTTCATTCAAAATACTAAGATATACTTTTGACTTAAGTTACTTTACTTATAAGTCAAAATGCTTTATGCCTTGTTTCCCTATACCTATAATTTTGATCCTGGGTTCTGATCTGGTAAACTCAACGTTTCAAATATTCAATATTAGATTGAGAATGTGTTTGTAATGAGCCTTTCTATATAAGCAAATTTTTTCAAATTATATACATATTTATATAGACTACCGCAGTCCATAAACCCTTTGAGGACCTGCGCCGCAATAGTTCAAATAAAAAAATTTACAGTCTATCAATTTTCGAAATACTATATAGAACTGAAAGTAAGTGGACAAAGAAAATACGGTCTTATCATGGATATACCACAGTATACGACTAGAAGGTTATACATTTCATAATTTACAATGGCCAAAACAGAATTGAGGCAGAATTAATAACCAATTATGCGCCTACTTTACAGTACATATGTATATAGTGCATACACACACCGCAGGTGATCAGATGAAACTTCAATTTCCGAACAACACAATGTCGTTGGAAAAATTCAAGAATTTCCAATACTAGGTTTTTTGCTGGTTACTGTATCAAGGACACTCTAGAGATTTAATTAATTGCAAAAAAAATTGGTTGTGTTATCTGATTGTGTGTGGGCTGCAACATAGCAGATAAACCAGAATTTCTTGAAATAATAAAATCTGCGGTATTTTCAAAATTGAATGTAAAGGCAGTGACAAATTGTATGTTGGATAGTGAAATACACTGGATTCAGCGAAATCCCGACTTATAGGACTTAATCTCTTAATGATTTTAAACGTCTTGAAACACAATTTCAAATCATCGATGTGCAACAAGTTTAGACTTCAATACCATTAATACCATCAATGTAATTGTAATATATAAAATAAAATAAAAAATTAAACCAATAGTTTGCAATTTAATTTCCGAGCTCAACAGTAAAACAAAACTTTACCGTATACATATACGAAATAAATCAAGATTATGTTTAAATATAAGCTATCATTAAATGTGTCCAAGATGCATTAGACAATTCTCCTACAATGTATATATACGTATACATAAATCATGAAAATAAAATTTTCCAGTATAAAGTTTAAAGTTTCAAAAAACAAAAAAACTAAAAACGAAACTCAAATCCATAAAAATCTATCAAATCCTAACGAGATCATAAAAAACCGAAATAAAAAAATGTATCCTGTATTCGTTCCTCCTTCCCATTTCTATTTTTGTATTTGTTTTAATGTACAAGGGTTGGATTAAAACGAATAATATATACGAATCTCAAATTTTTTTTGTTACTTGGTCCGGGACCCTCTGGACAAATACACAAATTTTTGGTAATAAAAATAAAAATATTTTTGTTGTATTTTTTGGTTTAATGGTTTTAAACAACCCTTTACAATATATATGTACATATGCATGGGCATGAACCAAAAAATAAAAAATAAATAAATAAAAAACCATTTTTATATATAAACAATTAAAACGCTTTAAGCTTATACAGCTTAATGAATTTTTATACCATAAACATACCCAGCTCTATGTATACATACGAGTATATGCATGGGAATGTAGAATAATTTTGGTTAAAGCTTTTTTTTTATAAGTTGAAGCCTTAATTAATTTTGGTTTTAACTGACATTTTTGTATGTACATAACGATATCAATATATTTCCGTGTTTATGGAAAGCACTATATTCTGCATCCATCGGATGATGAATAGAAATTTGATTTATATTATACATTTTGTAAAAATGTATACCACTCTGGCTGCGCAATAAAATAATAATCAAAAACCAATTCAAAATTGATTTATTTCAAAATCAATTTTGGCGTTTTTCATTTATTTGTGCTGTATATATCAATGTTGTACAGTAGATTCGATTTATTTTTGAGGTTTAATTAAATTTTGAAATATAGAATGAAATACGAATTATTTATTGATAATATATTTATTGATCAATCTATACTATATACTAGAATAATGTGAAGATTGGCTGAGTGGTTCTTCACTATGCGATGTACTATGAAATGTGGAATAGGTCGAATGGAAATATAAATTGACTGAATTTAAATACAAAAATGTTAAGGAACAATGAATGACATATACAAAATGTGCTTTTTGCTACAGATTAGATTTATAAAATTCTTATGTTTTAGAATTCGTCAAAATTCTAAATTGGGAATTTTAAAATAATATCGTGTAATATACAATAAAAATTAGAGCGTTGCTTTAGCGCGTTACCAAAAACTGTTTTCTTTCTTTTTTTTCTTTTTTTGTTAGTCTTTATCTTAAAACTATCGTTTCAATGCTTTTATCATGATATAGCTGGGTCAGAGTTGAACAATAATCGAAACCGATTATAAAGTGAATATATATTTGTTTTAAAAGAATAACGCCCTAATTTTTATTTTCAACCATTTTTAATTAAATTTGCGTTTTCACACATTTTATGATTTGTATTTAAAGTTATCGTAAATGTTATTACAAATAAGTAGACACATAATATCGAGAACGCCCTAACTTTTTTGAAATTCTATACAAAAAAAAAAAAAATACACTCTGATATATAAAATAGTTTTGCAAAATACTAAAATATCAACAAATTTAATGAATTTTTCATGAACTTTATAAAACGAGTTTTTTTACTGATCAGATTTACAAAATTCCATCATATTCCGTGACTATAAATATCAACCTTTTACCGTGTCATATAATTTACAATTTAGTTTATACATTCGTGATAATTTTAAAAATTATAATTTGTTTAAAAAGTTTGAACGTTTGTTTCATTTGTTGTCAAATTTTATAGAGGTTAACAAAATGATTGGGAAGATAACAAACAAAACCCAACAGTGTTAAACATATCGTACTACAAAAAAATTAGAGCGTTGTTTAGGGCGGTACCAATCATTTTTTTAACTATTTTGTTAGTACATATTGGTTCATTATATTATCATGAAAATGTCATATATTGATACATGTATTCTCATGATACTCGTATAGCCACGAGTTCTTTTTATATCCAGATTTAAGTCAATATATTTATTTTGATTATGAAACAGAAATAACGCCCTAAATTTTATGTTCAAACATATTTAATTAAATCGGTTTTCATCTATTCTTATTTAACATATTAATTCTTATTTAGTTTCTAATTGGCATTTAACAAATTTTTAATTTTTCATATGGTATTATTATTAATAAAAAACAAAGCCCTAATTTTTTTTTAAGTCTATACTATAAAAAATTATAATTTTTTTTTCTTCATATTTTAAACTTTTTCAGAAATAGATAAAGTTGGAAATCTTCCGGTTATGGCCAAACCAAAAATTAGGTAACCCTAGGCCAGTTGAAATATTTTATAGGAACTGAAATTATAAATTTAACAATATGTTACTCGTAAATAACGCAACTCCAAAATTTTAAATTTTATTATTTAAAATCATCCCGTGCCTATACATATAAAACATTGATTTTTTCAACGTAATTTAAGTACAAAGTGTTTTGTTAAAATCCCAACTAAATATAAAATGCTTAAATTAGCTCCCCCACAGCTTGGAAAAATATTTCAGAAATTAAAAGTTAGGACTTTGTTTAAGATTCAGAAAATCTCTAAAACAGAATTTCAGAAAACTTTAAAAATAACCATAAATTTATAATTTGTTGAAAAACAGAGGCCCTAGCTGCTCTTACAATAAAATTATAGAATTTTTGAAATAGCTTAAATAAGAAAAATTTAGTGCTCGTCGAATTTTATATAAACAAAGTTTAGCTTAAAGCTTAACTTAAATTGAATGGAATTTGAATTCATATATTTAAGAAGAATTTGGAAAATTTACCAAAATTAAATTTAAAACCCGCAATTAGTTAAAAACGTATTTTAAATTGAATTCATTGATTTTATTAGACCGGCATTTTGAAACCGATTATTAAAATATTCTAGAATCATAAAAGACAACTCTATAGAAATACTCCTTCAACTGTTTCAAAATTCTTCCAAGACTTGATTTTATAAATTAAATTACTGATTAAAATTTCCAAAAATTTTAAGTTAGAAAAGCACATTTTGGATTTGGTCATACAAAATTGAACTTAATATTAAATTTGAAATAATTAAAATTTTATATCTGGCGTGGAAGTTGAAATGAATTCTATGAAAAAAGCAGATTCTTTAAAGATCATTTATTATTCGTAGCTGCCAATTATGATGAAAAAACACGCCGACAACAAAGATTTTACAAGGAAGACAACGAGTTGTATGACAAATTAATGAGATGTGATTGAAATTGATACAAAATAAAACTTTGTGTTTGTAAAATCAGAATAATGGAGCAACAATTAAAGTAAATATAAAGTTTTGATGTGACGAACACAGAATAAATTTTTTTTAGATATCAATGATCGTTCCAGTACTGAAGGAGTAAATACCAAAACTTTAAGCGAGTGAAGTTATATCTCAAAACTCCATTCCAAAAAATCAAAACCAGATAGATATGATAATTCAAGCTGATGGTAAATGTAAATGGAAAATTGATTTTAAGCATTGTTAGTACTTAGCGCGCTAAATATACTATTCCCATCACTCATGATTTGTGAGCATCAATCACAATGACATTTAAATATATCGAAACCATTATTCACAAATATTTCGAATGGTCTCTGGAGTAAATCAGATTTTGGAATGATTTTCCAAACTCAGGAAAATTAATTACAAATAAGTAAACACATAATATCGAGAACGCCCTAATTTATGTTAAAATCTATACAATAAAAAAAAAATAACAACTCTGAATTACAATATAAAAATAATTTTAGAAAATACTAAAATATCAACTCATTTAATGAAAATAATAAAAACTTTATACAATGAGCTTGTTTTACAGATTAAATTTACAAAATTCCGTCATATTCTTGGGGCGACTATAAAATCCACCTTTTACCGTGTCATAAAATTTACAAAATTTTCTAATAAAATTGAATTCTTTATAATTTGTCTAAAATTTATAAGAGTTTAAGAATTCGTGAAAATTTTAAAAAATAATCACAGTAAAATTTGTTTAAAAAGTTTGAACGTTTGAATTGTTGACAAAAACCCAACAGTGTTAAACTAGTCGTATTACAAAAAAATTAGAGCGTTGTTTTCGGCGGTATCAATAATTTTTTTTAATTTTTTTTTTTTTTTTTTTTAGAAAAACTTAATATATTTGTTTAATATATTATCATGAAAATATCATATATTGATACATGGGTTCATTTTTATATCCACATTTAAGTTGATATATTTATTTTTCTTGTGAAACAGGAATAACGCCCTAAATTTTATGTTCAAACATATTTAATTAAATCTGTTTTCATCTATTCTTATATTTAACATACTAATTCTTATTTATTTTCTTATCAGCATTTAGAAAATTCTTAAATTTCCATATGGTATTATTATTAATAAAAAAAAAGGCCCTAATTTTTTTTTGAAATCTATACTATAAAAATATAATTTTTTTTTCAAAAATTGATAAAGTTCGAAATCCTCCGGTTATGACCAAACGAAAATTAGGTAACCCTAGGCCAGTTGAAATATTTTATAGGAACTAAAATAATAAATTTAAAAATATGTTAGGTAAGGGTGGCTGTGCGAAAGGTCTAGCATAGACACAAAATTGGTCCATAATTTATTATATGGTCGGCCTGTAAAGTAGGCCACACTTTCGTCCAATGAAGTAGCCGAGTAAATATGTTACTCGTTAATAACGCAACTCCAAAATTTTAAATTTCATTATTTAAAATCATCCGTGCCTATACACATAAAAATTGAGTCAAAAGGCAAATGTTTTTAATTTTCGAAATCGTAGTTTATTAAACATTTTCAAAATCTGAACAAATAGGATAAATTAAATGAACTTTTAAAATTGAGGATTTTTTAACGCAATTTCTTAACAAAGTGTTTTGTTAAAATCCCAACTAAATATAAAATGTTTGCATTAGGTCTCCACAATTTAGCAAAATATTTCAGAATTGAAAAGTTAGGGCTTTAATGTTTAAGATTCAGAAAATCTCTAAAACAGAATTTCAGAACATTTTAAAAACGACCATAAATTTATAATTTGTTGAAAAACAGAGGGGCTAGCTGCTCATAGCTTAAATAAAAAATAAATGTATGTATATTTCTTAAAACAAAGATTCAATCTGGGTGAAACAATCATTCGAAGGTGCCAACATTTAGTACGCATCAAATTTTATATAAACAAAGTTTAGCTTAAAGCTTAACTTAAATTGTATTTGGGGTTTTTATATTTTATCGAATTAATTCTTTAAACCAGTCCGAATATGGAATTTGAATTCATATATTTAAGAAGAATTTGGAAAATTTACCAAAATTAAATTTAAAATTCGTAATTAGTTAGAAATAAATTTTAAATTGAATTCATTGATTTTCATTGCATTTAAAAATCGATTATTATTATTTTCCAGAATCATAACAGGCAACTCTATAGACTCCTTCAACTGTTTCAAAATTCTTCCAAGACTAGATTTTATAAATTAAATTAACGATGTTCAATTTATACTAAAAATAAAGTATTAATACTGATTTCAAATTGAATTTGGAAAATTTCCAAAAATTTAAATTTAGAAAAGCACATTTTGGATTTGGCCAAAATACAAAATTGAACTTAATAATAAATTTGAAAGTATAGTTCAGAATCTGGTGAAGAAACGATAGGATTCCTCAAATACATCCTAAAAAACTTAACATTTTCTATCTGGAGTTCCACGTCCATTGAAATGAATTCTATAAATGGATCATCTAAATATATGAATTGAAATTCCATTCAAAATTACAAAAAAATTAATTCGGTAAAATATAAAAACCCCAAATATAATTTTAATTAAGCTTTAAGCTTTACTGTTTATGTAAAATTTGACTCAGAGTATACATTGTAATTTTTGAAATGTAATTGTAATTATTGTAGCCCCTCTGTTTCTCAACAAATTATAAATTTATGGTCATTTTTAAAATTTTCTGAAATTGTGTTTTAGAGATTTTCTTACATGTAAGCCCTATACCTTTTCAATTCTGAAATAGTTTGCCAAATTTTGGGGACCTAATGCAAACATTTTATATTAAGTTGGGATTTTAACAAATCACTTTGTTAAGAAATTACGCTGAAAAAATCCCCAATTTTGAAAATTTATTTAATTTATCCTATTTGCTCACATCGTAACTTTTTACCCAATCGAGCAAATTTGTTCAAATTTCTCATATTGCTCCAATATTGTGATTTTATACACGCAAAGTTTGATTTTGTTACATTTAAGAATGAATAAATAATTTTAGATATCAAAGATCGTTCCAGTATTAATAAAGAAAATACCAAAATTTTAAGTGATTTCTCAAAATTCCATTCACAAAAATAAAACTCAGATGGATATGATAGATGATGGTAACTGTCACTGAAAAAATTGATTAAGAGCATTGTTAGGACATAGCGCGCTTAATATACTATTCCCAGCACTCACGATTTGTGAGCATCAATTACAATCACATTTAAACATATCGAAATGTAAAAACAATTTCCAAACTTTTAAGCTGAACTTATGAGATATAGGTAACTATATAACGATGCTGATTACTCCCAGTCTCAAGCAATGCAATTTGTTAATATTCGGCCACATTTCTAAATATTTCATTCTAGTAATACCAATTAGTCGTTATAATTCCTTTCTATTATACCCAAGACAGTATTTTATTCCATCGAATATTTCGTTTTCACGCCCGCCACATCCAAGCTACGTTATTCCTCGTATATAAACGAAACAAACAATTTTCTAATGCTTAAATCAATTATGTAACACAATATGGTAAAAAACAAAATTTACCTTTGTTTTCGTGTTAAATTACGAATTCATTGGAAATCTATTAAATTACAATTTTCCCATTTTCATCATTATTCTGTTACGGCGCGGACCGAAACAAAAAATAAAAAACAAACCGAACTTTGTATTTTTTTATTTTATTTTTATTTTTTTTTGTGAGGTGCTAAACTGTCAACAACCTTTTCAATAATGATTTTCCTTTCGATAATTTTCGTTTTCCCCATTTTCAGTTTCACACCAAAGCCACCATCAGCCACAACCCAGTACCACAACAAATATATAAATATAAATTCAATCCCAACAAACACAACCGCAGCGTGTACATTGGTAGAATATGAATTTGTGTGTGGATGTGTTGTTTCATCGAAATTCATTCAAATTGAAATGTTGATTTTATTTAGTTGGGGTTGGGGTGTTTTCTATACATACATATATATATATAGTGTAAGTAGAAAATGGAAATTTAATTGATTTTTATTTGAAACAGATAACAACATAAATAATTATTTATTTATTTTTGAAATTGGAACAAATTAATTCATGAATGTCATTAAAATTTCATCAATAATTTTGCCTGAAGAACTAGGTATATACATATAGGTAGTGTATGTACTTTGCAATTATCATGGCTAGTATATAATTGGAGATTACGTATTTTGTTAATTGTTTTTTAAATAAGCTGCGATTATAGTTATGTGTATGGGAACCATTTATTTAAATCTACTGTACCAGATTTAAGACGGATTAATACATAATTTATATGTATTCATAATCCTCAACTACACCAAACATATCTTTTTTCACATTTTGTGTGTGAGAAGAAAATCTTTTAACCAAAAAGAAAACGTAATGAAGTGGAAAAGCATAATAAGTTCCATTTTTGTTTTGTTTGGAAGACATATAATTAATAAATCTTATTTATGGTCACAACAAAAATATGTAATTAAGAACATAATAATAATGATTTGTGTCTTGTCATAAAAAATTTCTTAAAAATTAGTCGGAGCAACACAATACATACAAGAAAAACTAATAATTTAAATAATGTATAGTAGATGATTTAAGATTTTTATTCTATTATGTTGGAAATAAAATTATGGTTCAGAATTAATCATGTAAATGAATAATCGTCAATAACAGGGCTATAATTCTTGGAAACGTAAACATCATTAATCGTATATATGGACACTAAATCAAATAAGAATTAGCAAGCGATAAGATAAAACGTTAAAAAATAGGAGCTTTGCATGAAATTGGTCAAAATATGAAAGGAAAATTTTGAAAATTTGTTCAATCCTATACCGCTTCACATAATAAGGGGTTTGTGTCTTAGCTGAAAATGTCCATACAATTAAATGTTTTCGATAAGAATGGACATAAATTAAATTTCGATCAGGTTCAAATAAAAATTTAAACCGATTGTGTGGTTCTATGAAACGGTCTTAGATTATCGAGAATTGTGGTTCTCTTGAGGCTTTTACGTTTACGTTAGAATTTTACTTTAGAATGACGCGGGAGGAATTGAACCTAATTTTTCTAAGTTTTGCGTTTTATTTTCTAAATTTTTTCCAGACTTGGCTGAATGTATTGATTTAATTAGAATCCACGTAATCAAACGATTTCACAAGTTTAGATAAAACTTGATTCATACCCAATATGTTTCTTATTTTTTCAATCTTTAATTCGTTTAAAATTTTAAGTTTAGGGAATTCGAAATTTCATAAAATTTGTCCAAAAAAAATAAAATTTTATTTCTGAACAGTCAATCGAAAATCATTGGTGTTGATAAATTCCATCAAGCTGAGTATTTTCAGAAATTGAAAGTCGCACTATTGTTGGACGTAGTTGAACACGATGGTTATTGTCGATTCGGAGTTGGTTCTCGTGGCAATTTATTTAAAAGTTACTAGTGATAACAAATTTAATCAAATAAAAATTATCAATCAACAAAGACACAATCATCCACGGACGACATAAACAAAGACACGATGATCCACGCAAAACTTCTCCGGTATAAAAAATTTGTCTAAAACTGGAGACGAAAAGAATGAAAGTCTGATAAAGAATAGCGCAGCAAATTAAAATTAAAACCGACGAGTGTGAGGTTTGTCGTAAAATTGTCATAATTTGGGTATTAGTTGAAATTTTGAAGGAAAACATAAAATTTTTGCTAAGGGGATAAGTGACTTAGGCGAATTGAGTGTTATGCTATCTCTCGTAACAGAGAGTAAAAATTTAAATTTTGATAATTTCAAAAAAAAATAGTCACATGATTTTTTGGGTAGCTGAGCAATTTTCCTTAATATAAGAAATAATGTTTTGTCACACTCACTCGTATAAGAGCAAAGAGCTCCTTTACACCTTGGTCCAGAGTTTTGGGTTCGATTCTCGGTGATAACAAATGAAAATGCCACGATTCGGCATTGTCTTCCTTGCTTTGGCAATGTATTTATAATAGAAGTGACCCACAAAATCAGTTAGTGATGTTCAACGAATTAGTCAGGGACGTTTATCAAAATTTTGTGCCCATCAAAACATATGAAATCTATAAGAATCGGCCACGCTGGTTAACCAATAATATTGTATCGCAGATCGAACTAAGAAACTTTGCTTATGAATTGTGGAAAAGAACCCGTAGCGCGATTAATTGTATTTCATATCAAAGGCAAAGAAATCATGTAACTAGTTTGATCAGAAAAGCAAAAAGTTGCTTTTTGCAACATCATCTTAATCCTGATCAACCTAGCTAGACATTTTGGAAGAAAATCAAAAACTTGGAGCTCGGTAAACGTAAATCAGATAGTACGATATGCTTTACAGCAAATAAATTGAATAGTCACTTTTCTCACGATAATGTTCTCTCGGTTCCGAAGTCAAACAAACAAACTGCTTATCCAGTACCGACTAATGTAGAACCAATAGAATTTTCTTTTAATTGTGTTGGCCATTTAGAATTTCTTTCCGCCCTGGGTTCTGTCACATCAAATGCAATTGGATTTGATGAAATTCCACTCAGATTTATTAGAATTCTTTTACCAATTATTGCAACTCGAATTTTGCTTATTTAAAATAACATCATTACGACATCCAAATTTCCCCTTTCTTGGAAACACGCTAAAATCATTCCACTAAACAAAGTTAATCATCCTAAAACCATGTCAGATTATCGGTCGATATGTATCTTTCCCGCTCTATCGAAAGTCTTTGAAAAAATTGATACTATTGACCACAACCGTCTGGCAATAAAACTACAACAACAATATCATTTTCATAGTTCAGCTATAGGAAACTAATTTCTTCTTACCCGACAGATTGGTCACAAACCACAGTATGCAATAATACGTTTTCAAACATTCATATGAGAAATTCAGGTGTACCCCAAGGTTCTGTGCTCGGGCCACTATTGTTTACTTTATATATCAATGATATTGTAAAATCTATTAAGCACTGTGAATATCATATATATGCCGACGACGTTCAGCTTTCTGTTAGTGGTAGATACGCAGATATAAAAAATGTTTTTAATTTTATGAATACTGGACCTTCAGAATGTTTTTTTGTGGAGCGCGAATAATGGATTACTTTTGAATGCTCAAAAGACGCAAGCCATTGGTCTAGGATTGCAGGGGAGACCCTTACCCTGAAACTCCTGAAACTTTATCTATTGGTAATACCGTTTTGAGGTTCCATCATGTTGTTAAGGATTTAGGGCTCTATTTAGATGAACAGTTGTCTTGGTCATATCACGTAGACAATACTTGTAAAAGGATTAACTTTCTGTTGCGGAAGTTATGGACCAGTACCGCTTTTGCAAATTCAAAATTTAGAAAGAAAATGTTTAATGGTTATTTGCTTCTCCACTTCTTATTTTGCGCTAGTACATTGTATAGTATGGATGACTTCGTTTTCAAGAAACTTCGTCGCATGTTTCATGCTTGTATTCATTTGATCTGAGGAAGTTTGACCTATCTATCCAGCTATAAGAATTTGCTTTTAGGCTGTACTTTTGAGGAATTTTTTGAAATTCAAATTTTCAAGACTATTCATTTTATTTTAAAGACATCACAGCCGAAGTACTTCAGAAAAATTAATACCTTTGTCTTCTAACCGGTTGAATAATATTACATTACCTCGCAACAGAATTAAGCGTTTTAATAAGTCATTTTTCATCGTGGTGTTCGCCTATGGAATCCTCTCCCCGCTCATGTCAAGGCCTGTTCTTCGTCCAATGCCCTCAGGAAAAAATTGCTAATAAACTTTATGAGTTAGGTTAAATAAATACTAAGTGTTAGTATTTTAGTATTTTTGTTTTAGTTTTAGGTTAAGCTTAAATATTTTAATTTTTTATTTTTCATTAATTTCGTACTATCTGTAATACATACAAAAGAGTTGTAAAACTTAAATGTGTATTGAATGATTTAAATAAATAAATAAATAAAATTTTATTGTATTCTTGGAGTGTCACGTAATTGAACTTTTTAAATTCAAATATTTTTAAAACTGAATTGCTCAGCCAAGTTTATTCCATTCTGATCTGCGATTTTTCCATAAATTTAAAAATTTTAAAATTTCTCAGTTAAATATTTAAACCTCGATCAGAAAATTCTTATGTTGAAACTCTCAGATCTTTTATGAAATGAAATTTGATATTCCTTGCCTTTGATAATACCAGGAGCAGATTAGTTTTATTTCTTTTGTGTAATAATTTAATTAGAAAATTTCGAATGGAACCAAAAATCAATTAAATTTTGGAAGGATCAACTAATTTTTAATTTTCACTTGAGGATTACTGAAATACCACGCTCAAAATTGTGGAGTGTTTACAAAAAAAACACTCTGCCCAACCCCTAATCCTGGTTTAAATTCCTAATTTTAAGGATATAAGGAATGATAGTTTTGCTACATTCGAGTACTTACGCAATCACAATTTGTTAACGTTTGATTGACAGTTATTATAGTTTGTTTTAATTATTCCAAACTACTGTCAATATTTTGAATATTTTATGAATATTTAAGATGTTTGATTTATACACCTACACCAAACATCATATTGTATATATATATAGGAGCAATAAATTATATTAATTAAATCGATGTGAAATATTTAAGGAAAATCAGTCACGGCTGGCTCCGAAATGAAACCCAGACACCATATGTTTCAACATAATTTATATATACCATCTTCAACCAGCAACAAATTCTCTTTATACAATAATAATAAAAAACTCAAAAATCGTTTAATTTAATTTCCCGCACACACGCACGCTTAACGATGTACTCCAACTTCAATTTATCACTTCAATTGCATTCACATTATAACATTTTGTATAAAAAAAAATTTGTTCTTATCTCTATGCCGAAAAAAAAAAATGTAAAACCGACATTCAAAGTTTTTTTTTATTATTGTTATACTCGCGTCGCGTCTACACAGATTTTCTAAGGAAACCTCATTTTTTAATTTATTTCAAGAGTAGATCTCCCGCTATATGCGTATATATAAGAAACTAAATATTTAACAAGTAAAAAAAATAATAAATTTCCCAAAAGTGGAAATGCGAAAATTGAAAACCAAAATTAAAAAAAATATAAAATGTGTTTCGCGTTTTTTATTTTGTAAAATTTATGCGCGAATTTGGTTAAGTTAATAAATCAAAATATTTGGTACACCTGTATATACAGCAAATACGAAGCTGCGGTGGTATTTTTTTTGGTTTCCTATATATATACTCGCATATACATACCTTCTGTGGTTTAACCATTGATTTTTTATTTATATATATTATGTATGTACAAATGTTGAGATGAGAGGATTATTTCGATGGCAGGTGCGTATGTCAACCGGATTTTTATGACAAAAAACATCGATTTTCTTTATGTTAATAATTTTGTTGCGAATGACATATTTAGGTTACATGTCAATTTATATTGTATAACCATCGTTTGAATAATCTTCAAAGTTTTCATGGTTTTGTGAATAAAACAAAAGATGAAAATTCTAGATGTCCTTAATAAAATTTCTACAATTCTGACAGATTGATTTATATAAAATACTCCGAACATGCGTTCAATTCAAATTCGTACATCAAGAAAATGTAAATAAAATGTTGATCAGTTGCTCACGAGATTAGTCCGGTTTTAATCAAACCTATAATTTTAAATTTAAAACAACAAACTAATTTTGTACCTATAAGAGACCGAAGTCCCTATACTCAAGAAATTTCAGGAAATTAACAGTTGAACAATTTCTTACCTTTAAAAAACTTCACGTATATTTTAAATCATTCATCTTTTTTTGACGTACCTGCGAAAATAAAAAAAATGGAATAAGTAAGGCTGAAGAATTTTTGGAATAGATTTGAA
Organism: Tipula unca; assembly: GCA_951394425.1. Classification (NCBI taxonomy): domain Eukaryota; kingdom Metazoa; phylum Arthropoda; class Insecta; order Diptera; family Tipulidae; genus Tipula; species Tipula unca. Next base: position 33,589,246 of record OX596381.1, read on the forward strand.
TATTATTTTAATGATTTTTTTATGGGCTCTAAAATTAACTTATATCCAATTGGTTCAGAGTAAAATACTAATAATAGCAACAATATTCCTAAATTCCTACATATTGTAAACAAAAAGCAAATCCTCACACAACTTTAAAAATAATTAGGGCGTTATTCTCATTAACCAAAACAACTATTTTTTATTTTATTTATTATTTATTAAATTACTATTTTATAAGCAGTGGTAACTATTGGTTTATGATGACTAAAATTGAACGAATTGTTGATGGGATGATACAAACTTGATATTTATTCGTATTCTGGATTATATGATTATTTTAGTTTATCTGTCACTATACTCGTTTTCGACAAACCGGGATTGTCGCACTTTATATAATTTCAATTTCAGATTTTAAGAATATAAATGTCATGAAAAATTGTGTAGGTGATTGAAGTCTCGAATTGAACTTAATAGGAATTTAACGATGTGGAACAAAAATATCGGACTTATTTTGATATTCATCCAGTTTTATAGAATATCACTCAGGGCTAAAACGAATTATTGTAACTTCAATTTTCATCGAATGTAATATTTTTGCTAAATTTATAAAGCTGTTTTATGCTGAAAGTTTTAACAGATACAATAACCAATTTCTGACCAACAAGTACATGGGAAAATACAGCTCTCATCAGGCCATCGCCACTGGACACAATAACACAAGCTGTAACTTATATTTTATTCATCCACGAAATGTTTTTATAATTTTGATGGGTTCTATTGCCGTCTAAGAATATAACAAGTGTAATAAAAGTAACGCCCTTATTTTTATACTTATTCATTTTGATTTTTCAATTGGTCCTATACAAATAACCAAAAATAGCAATTTGTCAGATCACTTTTAAGAAAGAACTCTCCTGAAAATATTTAATGTTCTGGACTATCATTTTTACACCAATTGCTTTTCTTTTCGGAGTAGTCAAGATTATTACATCCTATTCGACCGTAATTATTGGTTTTGATCAAACTGTTTGATGATATTGCGAAACTTCGATATTGCTGAAATGCACATTCTTCATGTAAACAGGATACTGTTGTGTTATGTGTTTGATATTTCACAGAATGCTTTGATAGCCGTGCTTTTAAAGCCGCTCATCTAAATTCTAAATATTCATTTAACATTTTGTAAATGTTGTATGATTAAGGTAATTTTGGAATAAAAATCAACGTCTCCGGCATGTAGTGCTCTCTAAAATGCTCTTGAAAACTTAACGTTTTCCCAAAGAAACTACATTTGCGTACATTTTTGTCATTAATCATGATTAGTGTTGATTATGTGCTTAAAAGTAATGCTCAAGGTAATACAAAACAACAAAATTATTGTTAAGCTTATATAAAAAGCCCTTGGTTCATGGAAATCCCTACGAATTGCACAAAACTAATTTGAAATAAACTGTCTATTGAAAATTAATTAATCTTTATTCTGGGGACCTAGAATATCAATTATTTTGGGATAAGTTAAATTATTAATTAAGTTCTACGCTTATTTAGAGAGTCTAAGCTATAATCTACTGATGTTAGCAGAAAAATTTCAGCGTTATCGTCATATATTATGGTTCAGTAGAAAAATTTCAGTAGACATTTTCCAGCAGAATAAAAAATACTTTTTCGACATAATTCATATTATCCCAACAGAGAACTACTGTCAGGTCACATTTTATGTGGGATCAGGTTGAAAATAATTAAAATCCTCACCCATCTTTTATTCGTTTGAAATAGGCAAAATTCAAAAATTCGGGTAGCTGATACTTTTGATTAGTTGTATTACCGAGCTATAAGTTTGGGTTACTATCCCAAAAGAGAACTACTGTGCTTCGTATCAGGTCACATTTTATGTGGGATCAGGTTGAAAATAATTAAAATCTCCACCCATCTTTTATTCATATGTAATGGCCTATATTCAAAAATTCTGGTAGCTGGCACTATTGATGTCTCGTGTTACTGAGCTGTTAGTGTGGGTTGCTATCCTAATTGAGAACTTCTATGCTTCGGGATCAGGTTGAATATAATTAAAATCCCCACCAATCTTTTATTCATATGAAATGAATACCAAATCCGGAGTGGCTAAAAATTCGGACATTCTGTTATTTGAAGCAATTTTCACGTTTTAAACCAAAAATGTTGGCAAAGAGGACATTTTTTTCTTTTGCAATTTCCATTTCTTTTTCGCGGACAAGAGTTTATATTGCACTTTTTGAAGTTAAACAGCGGAGGTCATCGAAATTCAGTACAAAATTTTCAATATCAAGATTCTGCACGGCTCTATATGTTTGTAAAAATTTGATAATTTTTTTAAATTTAGTTAATTGTCCCTCGTTGTTCTTATCTCTATAATTAAAAAAAATTACAAATGACATTGGAAATCTCAGTAAACGCCAGGCACGTTTCTGTACAGCGCGCATTAAACCGTATATGACGAGTTCTTATTCCTTATAACAAAATGTCTATTAAATTTGAATTATCTTAACGACATGTTGCTAGTCGAGTACATTTAACACGACAAAATCATCTTCCATACATGTATACACCAAAACATAAAGAATTATATTATTTTGAGCAACATAAAACAATTTCAGAACCCCTTCTATACATAAATCTAGATATTATAGAAAAATAAATAACGACATGACTTTTGTATATATATGTATATATACGTATATACATAAAAACATCTTAAAGGATGACAGCTATTTTGTTAACGGCAGATATACAAACTACTCAGCACAAGTAAAGAATAAAAAATACTGTAATCTGTAATTCAACAGATATAATATATACGCGATGATGGTGATAATAAAAATGTATAAATACGGCTACGACAGGCAAGTAACACCACCACGCTATAAAATCATGTCGTACACAAACAATTTCCCAAAAAAAAAAAAACGATCTCAACTATGTTGAACACAATAACAACAACACCAACATAAGTATGTAAATTATATCGTTATGATGTTATCTATGAATGTTGTTTTAAAACCATTTAATATTCTTAAGTAGCTTATGTGTTATACTTTTTTTTTGTGTTGCTGTATATGTATATGGTTTGTAGTTCAACATAAAAGCTATGTACGAATACTTTAAATATCTTGAAAACTGACAAAGTTTTTTTATGCCATAAAACAAAAAACAACAAAAAAATCTATACCGAAAACACAAAACATAATATAAGAACAAAAGCAACATAACAAAAAAAAGGCCACACACCTGTGGTGCCATAAAAATTGTTTCCTTTAAGTAAACTTAACCAATATATTCGTATAAATATAAGTTTTTCAAGAAAATTCATAACAAAATTAAAATAATTTAAGTTTGGTTCTATTCTGTGTGTTTAAGAAATGTAGCATAAATACATACTATATGTAGGATACGAGACACAAAAACTACTTTGTGTAAAAATAGCGTACAATTTTTGTTATCGCATCTAAGCTTTTATGTATGTATGTATGTTAGCTTTTTATATTATGACACGGCAGGTATACGTTTGTATATACGACATAACATAATATTTTTTTATAAAATTAAATCTCATGAAGTTTAGTTTTATGAATTATAGATTTACTTTTATATAGTCTGTTATTATTGACTCATAAAAAATTCCCTTGTTTTTGGTTTTGTCGCAAAAAAGCTCTATAAATATCGTATATATGTTTATAGAAAAAGTTTTGATTTATTTTTAATTATTTTAGTATATAAATAAAATTAAAAGTTGTTGTCCTTTTTTCGGCATGATTAAATAAATAAAATACTTAGAACACAACTTTAGAGGTAAACAGACATAAAAAATTTGCTGTAAAATATTTTATTATTTGTTTTTGGACAGAACGAAAGCATTATAGGTGTTGTTCTTGCATATATACATATTATATGAAAGCGAGCACAAATATTTACATGTTTTTGTTGAAGTTTTAAAAGCTCTCAACATTCGAGGATTTTTAATGTATATATACAAATATAATGTTTGAATATATAAAGTTTGAAGTGCTCAAGTACAATTGAGAAATAAAAATGGAAATGGCACGCAAACGCATTGATCATAAGGATTTGTGTATGTCTAAACTCAACTGGTAATTCGATTTTTAATTGAAATGTATAAAATTTTAATTAAATATATTCAATAGGTCACCGGGATTTTTTATTCGTCAGTACCGAGGCCCTACCCGCAGGACATGCGATTTTTTATTCAGTCAGTAGCGGTGAATTAACCGCGCATGTTATGATAATTTGTATACAAATAGAGTGCATTTATAGTACTGATAAATAAAAATTGAGCAACCTATAGGTAGAGAGGTGTAATCATTAAAATATTTAACTTCAAGTGAATAAATTTGTAATTTAAAATGTACTTATGTAATTAAGGTTTGTTAATTCTAAATTCTTAATTCCTAAACTACTATCTCGGTGTGAGAGTTAAACCCTAAGCAAACTGCAACAGTTTAATAAAGCAACCACCACGGGATACTAAACGACCATACATACCTATAAAAACCATTAATTCAGTGCTGAATAATTCAGTAATTAGTATAGCGGAAGGAAGACAAGCTTTGGTCAATACAATGTTACATATATCATTTCCACCTTCGAAACATCTAATAAAAAGTCCGGTGAAGCATGAATTCCATGCACCAATTTTCATTATATTTGTTTCACATTATAGCAAACAATTCGGGTGAACTAATTTATTCGAAATCTTATCCATATCTACTTGTGATGACTAAAGACCGTTTCCAATGTGCCTGCTTGAATATTTTCTTGAATATTAAAAAAAATATACTGTTCAGCGTTGTGCATCCCCATTGACTGAAGATATTATTTGGTTATTAGGATAACGAAATATTCATTGATGTCTTCTATCACGATAACTGTTGAAATCTTCTTGTTAAACCCGAAAGGTATATATTCAATAAAATGAATACTCGTGCACTCCGAACATCTAGATGGCCTGTACAAAGGTAGTCGCAATATGATCTAACGTCAGCTATTAATCCTCACAACGGATTAGCTTCAGTGGTTGAACTGCACCCTATCAAACAAAAATTATCCTGTTGACAGATCTATATGTTTCTACAAAGAGAGCAACGTGCGATGCCTTAATGATTGGATCAACCTCAATATCGGGCATATGTATGTAGGTACATAATGGAGTGATTGTTGTATTCTTTATGTATGTATATGGAGTGACTGTTTGATTCATATATTTTTGTAACAATCGATGGCCGTTTTTGGACTTTTAATCTCTATTCACATTTCACATTTTTATCAACATTTTTATATAAGTCGCTATCAAAAATTCAATAAAAAAATATCACACATGCCAACATTTTTGGTACCTACTTTTAATTATTACTGCATGCGAAATTTCAACTCGTTACGAATGATAGTTCCAAATTTATGAGCCTGCGACACACTAGACAGACGAACTACAGAGATAGACCCTTCAATTTGCAACCCTAAAAACCCGTTTATGCAATGAACGTTAGGTTAGGTTAGGTTAGAGTAGCTGCTATGGTACACTTATACCGGTGACGGTCCATTGTGATACAACAGGATCTTTCTGGTCCATACAGCTTCTGCAAAAATCATTTGCTTCTATAAGACCTATAGCTTCCTCGCCCGTTCTCCAAATAGGCAGTGTCCGGTGAGTATCCCCACGATCGTTTTTAAATCACGTCTACGTGGAGATATTAGTGTCTTTGAACGTTTCAAGTCCAATTTTGGTCAGACTTGTCTTACTACACTACATGTGAGAATGTTAGTCTACTTTGAGACAAGTGGCAATCCATCGTCACTCTTGATATAAGAGACACTGATTCCACCCGCCTTGATTGCCGCCTGCCTGTCCATTTATAAATTGCAATATCAATCGAGGATCAATTGCTATCACAATTGGTACATGCTGTAGTAATACTGCAGTGAGACGAACTGATATACAGGTACATATACCGTGTAGCTTGGAGACATCTGTAAAGAATGTTGTTATGATTCTGTTTCCGATAGCGACCCGCTCCTTTAAGATCTTCTTGAAGAGCACGTGGTTCGGAACCCTTTCTCGAAGCATAATGTTGGAGTAACGTATATACTCTAGGTTTTCCAGTTCCTTCTGCAGCGATCTAATTATCGTCGAGTATCCTGTCTGAAGACATTTCCACTGAGATACGGTTGATAGTAGGATGACCGTATTCGCCGCCATCTGCTTTCCATAAATATGAGGGCAAGGTGAAATATAACCTCTAAGGCGCGTGTTGTTGTTGTCCTCAGCGCCTCGCAGTATACAGGCGTTTCTTTGCACCTTCTCGATCCCATTTCTGTAGGTTACTTTTTCAAGAGCTGGCCACCACTCACTCACTCCATACATAAGTATAGCTCCGTCCGATGGCGTTTCTGCTTGAGTACATAGCTATATTAGCCTTCTTTACTCTTTCCAAGATGTTAGGATTCCAGCTAAGATTACTGTCCAAGATTACACCCAGAATCTATGGTGGGTTTTCTAACGGAGTTTTATATTTCCTGGTAAAGAGTATCAGTTCCGTTTTGGACGAGCTGATTGCACGTCCAAATCTAATGGCCCACCTCGTCATGATTAGGACGATTAACCGTGTTTAAATATTTTCCTGAGACAGCTATCGCTACATCATCTACACAATCACTCCAATCCCTCAATGTGGGGTAACCTTACCCATCCGCCTCCTAATGATGGATACCCCAGCTCCGAGTTCACCATCCTGCTCCCCAGCCTATGATTGATTAACCCACTCACAGGATAGATATGCAATGAAACTTTTTCACATTTTCAAAGACGAAAGAACACAAAATTTGCTGACATCCTATAATTGGCAGTAATCAGGACACTAATATTCTATTTAATTTTAATTTTCCCATAGGGTCTGTAGATTAAGATATAAGGAAGTCCGGTTTTCGGAAGAACTGTCCTTTTTCAGAACAATTGGTTCTGCCCGAAAATAATGTATTTCTAAATGTTCCTGTTTAAATAATTCGAAAAATACTCTAATTGTGTGGCCTACATCTTCATTATTTGAAGTATTGGAAACCTAAAAAACTGTAATTTTATGAATTAAGTTGAATTGTCAACTAAGTTGTCTCATATTTAGAAAGCTCGCTAAATTTCTTCATATATAACAAAATTTCTCCAAACTTCTAGGCTATATGAGTTCAGAGAAATTTTGTGGTTTGAACCAATTTCCATTTTTTATCCAGAAGAGTCTTTGCAAATCAGAAAATAATTAGACTTGGGAACCAAGAAAATTGAAATTTTCTGGAGGCCCAAAAATAATTTGTTTCTATTAAAAAAAAAAAAAATATTTTGACGTAAAAGAGACACATTATTTAGTATTAATGTGCTCGTCTACAACATTTTTTGTCTCTCCATTTACGGCATAAACACATAAATCGTTGCGGGGTGGCCAACGCGCGAACAGGCTACATACAGCTGCCCGTGGGAGAAGCATGGATGGTCATGGCATATACTGAACAAATCGGGAACAGCAATCGTTTAAATTAAATTTGTACATCTGTTGGTATGATTGGAATTCGTGGTACCAATCTCGTTCCATTGTATAGTTTTGGCGCGTTACATGTTCGTAACAAAATTATTGGGGAACCAATTTTCAAATATACATTTTATGGAGATAAATTTATCAATTTATTTAAACGAAAATGATTCAGTTTCCAGCATGTTAAAATTTTTAACGGCCAATATCGCACGTTCGCTCAAAAATTGTTGATCTTTGAAATTAGCTTGATTACTTCTGATTGTATTTTAAACGTTAAGTCGAAATTGTAACCTTGTCCATCGTGGACATTTAGTGATAGAAATAAGTTTTGCAATGAAAGATTTTGTTTGAATTGAATTTCGTATTGTTTTTAAAAATAATTTTAATTCTGCATTTTCTCACAATTGAACCTAAGAAATGCAGCAAAATTTACGTCACAACACGTTATATTTCAACATAAATTATTTAATAACCAAATGTCAAGAAGTATTTTGTACATAGACATGGCTTGAACTCCGTTTGAACTGAACAGAAATGATGGCAGTATTTGTGTACAGAGCTACCAAAACATTTTGGATTCGATACCCGACGAATATAAGCACATGAAGTAGATCAACTGATTGCAACACTCAATCCACAGCAAAATCAGATTTTCCAGAAATTTCAGCATCCGTTGATGATTCACAAGCTGAGTTTTGTTTGTTTTTTCTCATTTATAAAATTAAGAAACTTGAATCCAAAAAAAAGGATTGTTGATCGATTGATAATCCAGAGGTTCCATCGAAATTGTATCAAAGCGGAAATCATCAAAATTAATAATATGGGCGGAAAGGTCTGCATATAACTCGAATTGGTTTAGCAGTCAAATGAGAGCAATTTGCCTTTCAGAATGATGGGTCGGTAATTTTCAATTCTGAATATGGCTGAAATTGGTAATTTTGTTTTATATAATTCAAAATTTAAAATTTCTATTCAGATTATCAAACAAAGAACGCTTCGAAAGCATCCGTTTACCGGTGACGGCAAAGCACCAAACTTAAGATGGAAAACTAATTCGTAATTGAACATCGTTGTGAAGAGTTTTATTAATCGGTTATTAAATATTTTTCAGAACATAGATTTTGTCTATATGGTTTGGATGCTTTTGAAGCGAAAGTTTTATAGCCCATTTGAACAAATAAATTGTAGAAATTTGGTTTTAACTTAAAACTTTTAGAATAAAATATGGAAACACTTATTCAATTTTGTGCATGACGCACCTTTGGTTAATAATATCCATATTTCGCCAGTCCACCGCATTTATCGTTGCAACCCTTTAGCAATCATTTAGATGGCGAGCAGCGCTTCCAATATAATAGTTTGTGCATCGGGAATCAAAACCATATTTACAAATAGGTAAGTCAGTTCATATCATGGCATCCCAATGAATATTATTGGGACACCAAAAATATTGAATGGACATGACATCGTCCGTTAAGCGAATACACAAATACTTTAGAAAATGTAAAAAAATTATATCAGAAATCCAAATAAAATCTTGAAAAGAATCACGACTATTCGACACGAACGGTTTTGAGTGTGTTCGAAATTTTAACCTATAAAAATAATTTTTAATTAATTTAACAGTCTTCTACGGGAAAATCACATTTTATTTACAATTAAATTCCCACAACTCATGGGATATTTATTATTTATTATTAATCTCTCATTCTTAATTTAATTAAAAAACAATTAAATTAACATGAAAATATTTTTAAAAAATTGTAAAACCATTAGAAAATTTTAATTTTTATTTGAATTTTGTATCTATAATCTTTGAAAATTTAGAATTGTAATTGTGTTTTTATTGTGAGCCGCAAGAACTTAATTTGAGACATTTTAAATTTTAAAATCGGTTTATTTATAAATAATCTAAATCTCAAAAAATTCCATAACAAATTTTTTAATTTAAACAATTGAGATACTAGAAGAATTTTTAATTTAAAATAATTTACTTTCTAGAATTTCTAGTAGAAATGGTTAACATTTTTTGAGAGTTTATAATTTAAAATTAAACTTTCTAGATTTTCAAACTTAAATTTGGAACTGTTAATGTCGAATAATTATAAAATAGAAATTCAAACGTAGGATTTAGTTAATTTCGTAAATGTTTGAGATTTCCAAACCAATTAATCAATATTTTTGAGATTATTTCGAATAACATATACAATATCGTTTTTCTACAATCAAATACTTTCAACTGAAAAATATATAAAGTCAATATCAACCCCATTTGAAAAAAATGTTCTCTTTCACTAAATATAAATTTTCACAGATTTTTTAATTATATATTTAAAAAAAAAAAACTTTCCTAAATTAATAAACATATTTTTTTTCTAATTAAAAAATGTTCCTGTCATTTGTTTTATTATTTATTTCTATTTCGTATACTAAAATACCGATAAATAAATGTTCTCCGGTAAAAAGCACCCACACACACACACACATACATACAGCCAAACAAAAAAATAAAGTTCAATTTCAATTTCTAACATATATACAGACTTACATACATATATAGGTACGATACTTAGTTGCTATAAGATAAATTATAAAAATTTTATTGATTTCAATTTTTGTGCTTAAAACTTAAATACGACACAAAAGTATAAATACGATTTGAAAGCTTCATATACACAATAAATAAATAAATATAAAATTCGTGTCACGTAGAAAATTAAATAAGAGATGAAATTGGTGTTTTTCAACCAGCTTTCAACAGAACAAAAAAAAGGCAAAGAAATAAATAAAATGAAAAAAGCTTCAATTAAAAATAAAAACTGGATATACATAAATATGATAAAGTTTTCACACACCCACATGTACGATTATATGTAGTATATACGTTTGCTTGAAGTACTGTGTGAGGTTATTTTTAGCTTGGCCTTCCATCATCCGCACATAATATACGGTACATAAATTAAATTATACAACATTTTATTTGTGTTGGTCCTTAAGTGATTTCTTATCTTCACATCATCGCTATATAATATATAATACTCGTATGTGAGATATAAAAACTTTATCGAAAAGGGAATAATCTTGAGAGGCACACAAAAATGAAAATAATACATTAAATTCCACTTACTTGCTGGCATATATGTATAATATGTATATAAGCTCATCTCCCGTATCATATATACTTATGCAGGAAAATAATACGAAATCGTTATCGAAATAAAACTTAACTTTGTGGGTTAAGCAAAAAAAAAAAGCTTTGCTTTAAAAGTACCATAAATGAAGATTTTCTATTACGTAACTATAGAACCCAAATACACTTTACATCTACATATATAGGCAAGTGTTAAATGATATTTATAAATATGGTTGAAGTGTTATATAATTATATAAGTTTTCATGATTTCATTTGTGTAAGCCGAATTTTAACAAACATAAAATTCAAACTTGTCAAAATGACTTGCATGTATTCGTCTGTTTTAGATTAGAATCTTCTTTTATAAGTATTAAAGTATTAAATACAAGTTAAAATGTTTAGTTTTGTTTTATAAATATGAATTTAGTTTAAAGAATTAATTTGATGATGAAGCTATATAGTTTTAGCTATATATTTAATTACCGTGTATGATGGATGGTAGGGATAAAGTTGAATGAAATGAACTTGATTTTAGTTTTCAGTATATGTGGAACGACGATACTTTTGGTTTTCCAAAAATACATTTTCAAACTCTCGATACCAATTTCCAAAATTACGATACTAAAATCCTATATGGTTTCAGACACCAATTTATAAATTTTAAATTTTTATTAATTCCAAAAACCAAATTTTAAAATATAATTTCAATTTTTAAGTCCGTGATGCTTCATAATAAAAAGTGTAATTTATATAATTATTTCGAAAGTCCAATTTTAAAATTCTTTAAATTAAATTTCTAAAAATGATTGGCTTAAAAATTTATAATTCAAAAAATAAGTTTCTTGCGTTTCAAGGAAATTTCAATTTATGTAATTTAAAATTTGAGTAAAAATTAGATTTGCAATGTTTTCCATTTTAAAAATTTAAAGTAATTATTTGTTTTATAATTTAAATTTATATAAAAATTTAAATTTTCAGACACTTAAATTTAAAATGTATTTGATGAAGTAAAATGGAACTAATTCCTGAATTTAGGAAGATCAACATTCTGATTCTATTTAGTTCAAAATATTTCATTTTAAAATTCCCGAATAAAATTTATAAATTTACGATAATATGTTAAAATTTTATGTTCAAAGATTCTATTACTTCAGTTTTCAGATAATCCAGTTTCCAAATTTTAAATTGTTAGATTTGGAATTCTAAATACATACTTTTAGTTCGTGATGATTCTTAATAATAAATTTAATTTAAATATAATTATAATTAATTATAAAAGTTTCAATTGCAGAGTTCTAGAATCAAAGTTCTAAAAGTATAAAAATTCAAAATTATAAATCATTAATTTCTTGCAATCTTCATTTTAATTAATAACAACTGATTTAGAATTATTAATTTTTAATTCTTAATTAAAGAAAATTTCAATTTATATAATTAAAAATTAAAATTTAGTATATTCCATGTTAAATTTTATATTTTAGGATTTTTTTTAGTTTAAAGTTTAAATATAAACTTTTCACTAAATTTAAAAAAATAAAATTAATGAATATTAATTTCTTCCAAAATAAATTTTTAATTCATTAAATTTACATAAAACTTAATTTTTTTTTTTTTTAAATTACGATACTTAAATATTAATCTTTCATATATTGCAGTTTTAAAATTTTAAATTATTATATTTCTAAAACCTAGTTATGAATTCTAATTTCAAATTTTATGTTCGTAATGCTTCTTAATAAAACATTTAATTAAATTAATAATTCGAAAAGTCCCAATTTCAGAGTTCTAGGATCGAAGTTCTATAAAATGTTAGCTATAATTCTTAATTAAAATGTCTACAAATTAAAAATTCCAAATTTTTAATTCTTAATTCAAATGAATTTTATTTATCCCATGTTATAAATTAAGAAATTTTTAAATTTAATTTTTAAATTAAAATTTTATCATTCTTAAAATATATAACAAAATATGATTGAATAATTTTTTTTTAAATTAAATTGTTAATCTGAAATATACTAGATCACTTATTCATTAAATTTGCGTAAAATAATTTCAGACAAATAAAACCAAAATTGGATGCAATAAGGATTCTTAATTTTAATAACATCTTATTTAGAATTACAAATTTTTTATCCTTAATTCAAGGAAACTTCAATTTATATGATTTATTGGAAATTGAAACCAAACTTATCAAAATTAAAATTTAAAATATTCCGTTTTAAATTTAAACTTTATATATATACTTTTTAAATTTTAGAAAAATTAAAAAAAAATTGAAATGAACTAATGTACCAGATCACTGATTTTTAATTCATAAAGTTTGAGTAAAACTTGAAATTTCAGACAGTAAAAATCAAATTGTTATTTGGAACTTTTGATTAATAAAATTCTCCAGAATTCAAAAAGAATCAACATTCCAATTCCAGATAATTTCATATATTTCAGTTAAAACTTTCTTAATTCAGTTTTATGTTTTCAGATTTATAATTAAAAACTAAAAATTATTAATAAAAATTTGGTTACATTATGGATTCTTAATTTTAATAACAACTGATTTAAAATTACAAATTTTTTACTTTAAATCTACATAACAATTTTAAAATGTTTAGTCAAAATTAAAATAAATTAATCTTTATTAAAATAAAATTATAAATCTATAAACTATATGAGATCACTGATTTTTATTCCATTAAATTTGCGAAAAACAATTGAAAACACAATATTCAAATTTAATGAAAATTGAATGTACAAAGAGTTAATTCATAATATTTCGTTTTAAAATTATCGATTACAATTTCTAAATTAACTTTACTGAAATTTTCCAGTTGCTAATTTTAAATTTGTTTAGATATTTAAAACCGAATTTTTGCAATGCTTAATAAAGAATTTAATTCAAATATAATTAATTTGAAAAATTTCAATTTCAGAATTCTAGAATCGAAGTTTTAAAAAATGCTAAATCTTAAAATATAATAATTCAAAATTATAAATCAAAAATTTCATAAATCAAAAAAACTACTGGTTTCTTACTGAGTCAAATATTTGGCTTCAACGGTTTTGATCCTTAAATATATATTTAATATATTCCAAGAATTTGTTTAATTTCAACTTTTTTTAACACACTTTAATTACAATTTACTTAAAAGTTATTTCAATTTTACTTAAAATTTAAACAAAAATTAAAATAATTTTTTTTTAATTATTTAATTATCATTAATTTAATTATTTGTTAATTTTCGTAAAATTCTGAAAATTTCGGACAGTTAAAATCAAAATGTTCAATATTTAATGAAAATTGAAAGTTCACCATTCCTACTTATACGTGGTTTTTAAAATGTCAATTTAAACCAACTTCAATTTTTAATCCAGATATGCCGATTCAAAATTTGTCATTATAAAACTCCCAATGACAGTTTCTTAATTTGCGTAACAAAAATCAAAACTTATAAATGAAAAATTATTACATTAATGATTCTTAATTTTAATAACTCCTTATTAAACTTTCATTAAAATGAATTCCTTTTTTTAAATTAAATTGTAAATTTGAAATGTACCAGATCACTTATTTTTAATGCGTGAAATTTGCGTAAAACTTTCAGACAATTAAGACTATATACTATTTCAGACTGTAAATAGTTGGATCTTTAATTTCAAATTTTAAGATCGTAATTCTTCATAATAACACAAATAATTTAAATGATTAGTTCGAAAAGTTTCAATTTCAAAATTTTAGAATAAAAGTTCTAAAAGTGTTAGTTAGGTTCAATAACTCAAAATTATAAAATAAATCAAATATTTCTTACATCAAAGATTCTTAATTTGAATAACTCCAGATTTAAAATCACTATATTTTAATTCTTAATTCAAGAGGATTTTAATTTATATGATTTATAGTCATTAAAAATTCAAATGAAAATAAAATATTCCATGTTAAATCGAAAATTTTAAATTATGATTCTTAATTTAAACTTTAAATCTACACTTTCCTCATTTTTAAAATTAAGTAAAAAACATTAAAATTAATTAAATAATTATTTGAAAATTAAATTATAAATATAAAAAGTACCGGATGAAATTCCAGAAAATTAAAATCAATGTTGTTTTAAACAACTCTCAAATCCATAATTAAGTATCAACTTTAATGGAACCCGTTTTAAATTAAGCTTTGGTTAAACTTTCCATTTTTAAGTTTAAATTTTTTAAGAAGTAGCTCGAAAAGTGTAAATTCTAAATTCTAGGGAAAGTTTTAATATAATTAAAAATTAAACACTATTAATTTGAAAAATGCCCTACTCTTATTTTTTAATTAACGAAAATTAATATTTATAGTTTATTAATTTAAAATCATAATTATAAACCAGATAAAAAATACAAATTTCATGTATACATTTATTAAATTAATTTAATTTTTATTTTATAATTTTAAATTTTTTACATTTCAAAATTTAATTAACATCGTCAACGTCGTAAAAATTCGAAGTAGAAGAAATTAATTCGTAAAAATAAGGCACACATCAACTTTCTGAATAATTTGAACTGAATTTAGAAATATTCTATAGAATTTTATTTTAATATTTGAAAATACGATTGAATTTCAAAATAAGATAAGTTTGGTGATCTTACGAATTTAAGAACCGAGGGAATTATAATAGAATATTTTTGATAATATAGAAATTTAGATTCAAATTATAGTTTACGCGTTATAGTATTCAAACAGGTTTAACTTTAAATCAAATTCGATTAGAAATCACTCAATATGGATTAGGATTATCAAAATTTTTTGATTACATATTTAATGCACGTGCTGTCAATATCAATTTTACGAAGTAATTTTGGAGTTGAAACACGCTTTCAATTCTAAACCCACAACCATATTGATTCACTTTGCGTAAATTTTATTTTCATTCTATTGAAAATATGTTTCTAAAAATAGAGTTTATATATTATTATTATACGATTATATAATATGTTTTATCAAGCTTTTATAAGATATCACTTTATTATCATGAAAGATACACACATAATTCTCATCACACAAACAAACAAACAAACAAACAAAATATAAAATTTCACTTGTCAACTTTTCCCTCTAATCGTTTCGTTAGCTTTTACTTTTCTATTGAAAATCTAATCAGAATTCAAGACAAAAATATAAAAAATGGTTAAACCTTTGTCAAATCTGACAGACTTGAAATCTTTCTTTATATATACGTACATACGTACATACGTATATATATTTTGGCATCCAAACCAACCACATTTAATTCTATATATACACACACACACACACACAACAAATGAATTTTCTCTCACATTTTTGTAAAACAAATTGTCGTTTCCTTTATCACATCTCTCGCAAATATACCAGGATTTTTCCATACGGTGTGTGTGTATGTGTACGAACTTTTTATTTTTTTAATTTTACCATCATCTTTAATCCATCTAAGCGAAATCATATAATAAAATTTTGCTTTTTTGTACTTTTGTGCAAGAAAAATCGGAAAATCCATTTTAAATCCTCTATTCACTCATAATCTCTAATTTTTTTGTACAGTCTTCGCAAGCAACACACAAGAACGACGACAGCGGTGGTATATATACTTATATATACTTTCCCCCCTCCCACCCATATCCCAGAAAAATATATTATATTGAATATAATATCTTTGATGAGAGTTAGAAACTGATTGCTATCGTGATGGAACAGAATGAAAAATTATTGTTATAGAGGTACATAGGTACAGTATAGTCGAGTGTTCGTATTTATAACGAAAATTAAAAAAAAAAATTATTTATCATTACATAAACTGGAATTGGATTATATACATAGTTTATCTTATGTTTAAAAAACGTATAACAAGAGGCAAGTTTAAATGAACAGAAGAAAAACGCGGGAATGGATATTCCGCATCCTTCAATCGCATAAAGCACTCCATTCATTATTATCATGATGAATCTTCATATTGTTGTTACTCTCTTGTTGCTATATTTGTGCCTGGCTCCTTCACATCGTAAAGTGATTTTCTTTTTTACACACACACACACAAACAATAATAAAAGATACTGTATGTATATGGAATAGCAGAATTGTAATGTTTTTTCAACTCGATACTTTACTTACACAATAATCATGACAGAGTGTACAAAGAAGATTTTCCCTTTGATATATGTCTGTTTGAGTGTATATTATATAAAATTAAAATGATAAGGCGAGAGGGGCGCGGGCAAAGCAAAAAAAATGGAAAATTGAAAAATTGTTTTTACTTTTTAGCTTTTTTGTTTGTGTACTTACTATACACAATTTATATATACATATATAGCGATGAAGAACTTGTACACGAGTGAGTATCATAAAATTTATCAACTGTGTTATATATGTATGTATGTGCGAAGGAACACTGTATGAAAAACAATGAGACGAGATAAAAGAACAACAATAATAAAATTGAAAAAAAAAATATAATCGTAAATTGTTCTTAACAGACAATAAATTTCAACGATTTTTAGATCAAGTGGGTTATTTGTTGGATGATGGAACACGTGTCTTTTCAAATAGACTCATGTGACACATAAATATAATTTTATATATGTATATAGCAATTTTAAGATTATATGGATTTAATCTTAAAATCGGATGCAAAATTTACTGGTGTTGCAAAACTGTTTTTGTTGATCATTTATTAGATCAAAAAAGTAGGAAAAATTTATGATATACGTACGATAAGTTTATGATTTATGTACGTACGAAGAAGCACACTTTTATAGGCGATACAAAATCTACTTGTGAGTGTAGATATTAAACTAGATATTTTTATTATAGAGACAGGACATTTCATAAAGATATGATATTATGCTAGAAGTGCATTTTTCTTTTGTTGGTATAAAAAAAATTAACCACATAAATTAAATAGCAACAGCTTGAGAGAGCAAGATTCGGAATAGCACCTTACAGAGTTCCCGACCTGACATTAAAACAGAACTCGTATAGTTCCATTTTAAGTCACATACTTTTAGTACCAACCAATCTCATGTCAAATAATTTAATTATTTGTCATAAAATTGACGGCGTAATTTTAGAAAAAATGGTCATCTCCTCTGCTCTTAAAGATCAAAGAGAAACTGTAGACGATGACCACGCAGACTTTTAGAAAACTAACCTAGTTTTTTGAGCGACAGTTGTCTTTCCGCACGACCAGTTTCGGTCAAATTTTTATTTCATCTAAATTTCGTTCGGTGCATGGCTTAGCACCCCAAATAATACAGCAAAAACCTCAATTAAAATCCGATAGTGGTTCTTGTAAAATCTCAATTATTAGATTACATCGGGTGGGGTCTAATAATTAAAATGGCAACAAGCCTAATAATTAAAATGGTAACTACCTTGAGTGCGGTTAAATTATTCTTGTAAAATCTCAGGCTTCTGTACTTTATATGTAAAATTAAGTTCGCACTGCATTAGTCAGAGCCGCAACTAGCACAGGCGATTTTTTTCACACTAAGAGCTCTAATTGGTCCAGGATCACAGGCCACATTAATATTCTCTAAAGCCGCAAATTTATTCAACTTTTAAAATATAAAAAGTACACGTCACCATCTCAGGTGTATAGGTGGAAAAGAGGCAGGCACTTCCAGATAAACCATCAATCTAAAAATATCAACAAGATTTGATGGAAACTTCCAAATGAATATCAAAGCCTTGATATTCGACAAATTCGACCAACAATTACCCGAGGTGGACTTTGCCAGAAGCAGCTGGACGTATCTCAACCAAATACAACTGGCTGATCCCAACTACAATCAGTCACGGCCAATTGATCTCATACTTGGCGCGGAATATTATCCATCAGTACTGATCAACAACATCATCAAGGGGGGTTCACTAGAGCCGATGGCACAACAAACAGAATTGGAAAACAACGATGATTGCAACCAAAAGTATAGAGGATCAGCTGAGACTACTGGTAGAAAACGACTCAAAACCTGAAGAGAGAGATACCACTGAAGAAGAAATCATGATTCGAAAAACATTTCGACTCGAATATAGAACAAGGCTCAGACGGCAGATACATAGTATAGGAATTCCCTTTAAGGATGGATGACCAAACTGAACTAGGGGAATCTAGGAAAAAAGCGGCTGCCAGATTAATACAATTAGAAAAACGATTTAAGAAACATGCGTCGTTCAATCAATTATATCATCAACTCATGCAAGAATATATAAATTTGAGGTACATGGAACCAGGAAAGAAAGACCAGAAAAAGCTAAGAGTAGTGTTTCGTGCATCATCCAAAATAACAAATAGGCCGATTGCATGATGAATGGTCCAAAATTACAACAAGATTTAGCAAATATTTTACTACGATGGCGAAAACACAAAATCGTAATGACAGCAGACATAGAAAAGATGTATCTCCAAACATGGATTAACAAACAAGACCAGAACTATCAACGAATACTATGGCGAAGCCACCCCTCCAAGCTAATGGAGGCATACAAATTAAAAATGGTGATATACGGTACAACATCCGGCAGCTTTTTAGCTATAAGAGTCTTAACCGATTTTTACGTAGATGATCTGAAAGCAGGTTCTAACAACATAGACGAAGCAACTCGATCTGTACAAGAACTAAAAATGATCACAGAACGAGGTGGACTGAATTTAAGGAAATGTTTCTCTAAATCAAGCTCAGATTCTGTCTTAAATCTGATTCCCAAAGAACTACACGGCACGGGCAACGTTCAATTCAACATAGAACCATTACAACTATTACACAAACAGCCAACCAAACGCTCACTATTAGCCGACTCATCCAAGCTCTTTGATCCCGGCATATGTTAAGTTTCCCAGTATAATAATCTAAATTGTGGCTCGGGAATATGTTGAGATCAACAGTACTTTATCTAGCATAACCTTCGGGTATTTTGTAAGAAGCAGAAATGTTAAAATTCTATGTAAATGAAATTTAAATATCGTGTGGGTAAATACCACACAATCATTTAACTGCAATCATATATGGTCTAATATAGGCTGAAGTGGCTACAATAAAAATGTTTTTTTTTTTATAAAAATGCGCATTCTTCAGTATTTCAGTTATTGAAGGTGTTCGCTATATATTCTACTATATATACCTTACTCGGTCTTGTCTGATGAAAATCTTTAATTTTTGCGTTGTTGCAAACTTGAGCCTTTAGTCACTATTTAACCACAAAGTGGCTAGTTTTTCGAGCAAGGAGATTCATAACGTCATGTCTTTTATAGATTCAGAATAATGTGATGATCATGTTGAAATCAAACCTACAGTAGCATAATTGGGCTGACTTAAATTTTAGGTTAATACGTTATATTGACCCAATACACAATTGTACAAAATTTCAGGATAACGAAATTTTTTAATAGATTTGTGGCGATGCATTGCGAGGATTCCAATTAACGATATAGTGGGGAATCTCATTAGATATATGAATTAGTTTCCGTATATAGATTATGCTAAAGCTAATTTATGTTCGCAAAGTGTTGGCTACATGTTGAGTTGGGTTTTCAATGCTACTGTTACATCGACGATTTAAATTTCCCATGTTCTATTTGTATTTTTATGAAAGTTTTTACGCTAAATTTCTTCTAGTTTTCAAGATGTCACTTTAATATTGAATTTTGAACAGAACGCTTACATGTCATCAAAATATAATAAAACAAAAACCGACGTGAACCAGCCACATTTACGTTGACTGAAGTGACTCAAACCACTTCACATCGTTTTCAGTCAAATCAATCGCGGTTATATATGTTGTATTTTGAAATAAACTACTGTAAATATTAAGTTTGAATCCTATTCATATTACACTTTTTGTGTTGAGCTGGTTAATATATATACTAACTCTAACTGGGTAAATTAAATAAACCATTGATTTGAACAAAATTTGACCATAGTTGAAAATGGGCTTATTATTTCATTACAGATTCAAACCACATGTTTTATGTAAATTTTTTTGTCTATAAATGTCATATTTATAGTTGAATTTAGTTAATTTAAATTTAAGTAATGTTTAGTTTTAAAAAATTTTAACATTAAATTCTCTAAAAGTTGCCAATTGGACAGAATGAACAGAATAAAGAGAAAAATATTTCAGATGTTCAGTTTTTAATCAGGAGACAAAGTATAGCAAGTGAAGAATTATTTTTGAATTTGTCTTTTAAATTAAGGCAATTACAGGCAGTTCTATAGGCCCATATAACAGGTTGGTTTTTAGTTTGCTTTTTGGGGTTATGAATCATATACTAAATAAATCTGAAAGATTGTTAAATGAGATCAAATGCTGCGGGGGTTTCTGAATTAACTAAATTTTTTCAGATCTTTCCGATCTTTAAAAAAGACTACTGGCAATTTGTTACAGTAGTTCTACATTTTTATTTAGAATTTGCCAAAAACTCCAAATTTAATCTGATTTAAAATTTTACATTTTAAAAGAATTTGTAATTCTGAATTTTGTCCATATTTCAAGTTAGTACCTAGTGCAAATTATTATTTCGGTTTTTGAGGCAACGTGGTCGCCCCAAAATGAAAAGTATGAACTCAATCTTTCTTGAAAGATTGAATTTATACTTTTCATGATTGAATTGGCCACTCCTAATCTAAATTAAAAATGTGATTTAATTTTATTGTTAGGACCACAACGAATAACACGCAGTCCGTTTTATATGCGATCCAGCTAGTGCAGCATGCAAAATCCAGAAAATGTGTTGTTATTCTGTACTTTATAAATACTCTATAATAGCCAATTAACTGATCAAGAAGATCCACGCCACCCATCGATTCACTGTATAATTTAGTCAACTGCCGTTGTAGGAGCGATTTGGACAGGTTTGTTGTCTAACCATTTCACAATTCGAATATTTCAAGTTCTGGAACAAAGTTCTTAATAGTAACCTCTGCGTTCTTTCTTGAACTGTTATGATCATTGGTAAATTATATTTTGAAACGATTAATTCTTATGGTACCAGCAGCGTTCGTTTAAAATTTCGACCAGTGAAAACTGCTGAAGAAGATGTCAAAATATTTCTTATAGCCGATAGAATCAATTCTTGAAGCAAGATGAAATATTGAAACGGAGGGACGACTTTCCTTACAAAACTGACACTTTAATCTCCAGCGGTTTAGGTTTGTTTTGTCCATATTGCTTCGCAGATAACCTTCCTAATTATTAAATGGAATCATCTGCTCGAATCAAATTTCCTTCTAATTTAAGTTGCAGACATCTATTGCATACGTTGTTTATTAGAGGCCTGAGTGTGCAATACTGGTATAAATTATTTTTGAAATATCAAGAACATTCATGTATTGGAGGTTAGTTCTAAGTTGAAAAAAACGAAATCGTGTCATTGCGTTCAAACCTCTGTGGTTAGCTGGTTTAAACGCAATATTATTTTGTATAGATCTATTAAAATAGAGACTGCGGCCATTTTTCTAGTTGTGATTCCGATTCATATGGAATTTTGAAGGCCGAGGTTCTGAAAGTACAACAACTCAGTAATGAGCGCAGTTCGCGTAATCTCTTTAAAGGAATTACTGGACTGAACCATACTTTCAGGCCTACGTCAACCGCCATTCGGGACCGGGATGGAAACCTCTGTGTCAACATCGACGCAGTACTTGACGCATGGAGTGGACACTTTACTGACCTGCTTGATGTCCATCATGCGTCACAGACTGTTGTTGAGCCACCTCTAATACAGACTGCGGAGATTTGCACTGAGGAGCCATCCCATGAGGAATTCACTAAAGCCATGCAGAGATTGAAACGAAACCGTGCACCTGGAGTGGACTGCATTAATTCGGAGCTCTTGATATTCGGAGGGGATACTTTGTTGAACTGTCTTTTCGACCTTATTCGATTAGTATGGCGAACCGAAGTTATGCCTGACGAATGGAAAGTGGCCGCGATATGCCCCATCTTCAAGAAGGGAGACCGCTTGAAGTGTGAGAATTATCGCGGTATAGCTCTCCTTTGCACAGCTTACAAGTTACTGTCATACATTGTATTGGATAGAATCACTCCTCTGGCGGAGGGCTTGGTTGGTGACTATCAAGCAGGATTTCGTCCGAATCGATCAGTCACCGATCAGGTCTTTTCGCTGCGGATGATTCTATCTAAATATTATGAGACATCCATCCCCGTACATCAGGTGTTCCTGGATTTCCGGCAGGCCTATGACTCGATCAATCGAGAGAGTCTATGGTCTGCCCTGGAATACCTAGGAATGCCAACAAAACTGGTACGACTATGTAGGATGACAGTGACGCAGTCTCAATGCTGTGTTAAAGTTGAGAACAGGCTATCGACAAGTTTTGTAGTTAACTCGGGTGTTCGGCAGGGAGATGCTCTGTCCCCGATACTCTTTAATCTCATGTTGGAGTACATCTTTCGTAAAACTGAAACACCGCAGCGTAACATCTTATATCGCCAGTCCAATCAGGTGCTTGCATATGCAGATGACATATGCGTGATTGGACTGAATAGCAACGGAGTGAAAGAAATACTTGATCCGCTTGTAGAGTTTTCAGCTTCTGTTGGACTTCAGATCAATGAGTCCAAAACGAAATACCTGATCTCAGGTTTTAGGGACAGTGGCACACCAGATTTTAGTAGTGGCCACCACACGTTTGAGGGAGTGAGGAGGTTCAAATATTTGGGTTCTCTTATCACTCACGATAATAGTGTGGGTGAGGATATTAAAGTGCGGCTGGCAGCTGGCAGTCGTTCTCTGTATCCTCTAAGGCCACTGCTAAATTCTAAACACTTATCAAGTGCCGTGAAGCTGAAGCTTTACAAAGCGTTGATCAGGCCCGTTGTTATGTTTGGATGTGAAAGTTGGGCGCTGACGGATGAATACGAGAGATGGCTCCTAACATTTGAGAGAAGAGTCATGCGTGTGATCTACGGCCCAAAACGCGAAATAGATGGTACCTACCGAGCTCTGTACAATATCGAGATCAGAGATCTGATGAAGATCCCCGATATTGTACATGAAATAAGATCTCAGCGAGTACGCTGGCTCGGTCACGTTCTGCGTGCTGATCCGGAACGAATTGTGCAACGATCTCTGAAAGGAGAGCCACCATATGGTAGGCGCAGAGGTCGTTGCCGGCGACGATGGCTCCACGATGTAGAGAACGACTTGGCCTCTTCAGATTGTCTTAGACAGTATGAAGACCATGCTCAGGATCGAAACCGTTGGAGCCGGGTTGTTGACTCAGTAAGGGGCCAGTAATGGCCTTTAATACTGTTTATTATTTATGGAATTTTGATGTATAATTATAATTTTTTCGCCATTGTATCCTTTTTATCGGTTAGAGATACATTTGCGTCTGCCTGTGTGAATTGAACTACTTGAATATTAATATCATTGCGTGAATAACTAAGACGACATCCTGAATTGTAGAAACCAGAACATGCTGGTCATCAAAAACTTCTACAGATTGAATTAAACCGATTATAAAATAATAAAAAATCACTGTCGGTTTGGCATATAATATCTTCTTGTTGCTCTATTTGACTAAGATTAAGATTAGGTGATATCGATAAGAAATATTTGACATCAAAATACGCTGTCTGAATTAACGATAGGTTCGTCAAATTCTTCAAGACTAGATGTTTTTGTTGAGCAAAGAAATAGGCATAAAATGTGGCAAGGAAATTCCATATTACTTGTATACAACAAATTAAATTTTATTCCCAAATATTTATATGAAGCAGCTGTCAGTGCTCCGTTATCCATTTGTGTCCCTAGCATGTAGACTCCGGCACAACGGCACTTCTCCAAACTCCCTTACCCTTAAATTAAAGACTCTATAGGTTCTAGGTAGTCTCTAACTGACACACGTCATACCGATCTAAACGAGCTTCTATAAATCCATATCTGTTGCGATATGGTACACGTTATAATTCGTTCTGTGCAAATTCTTATATCAAATGCAAATGAAGCTCACGCTGTATTCAGGGACAGAGAGGTATTTTTCATAAATTGTCAACCCACCCGGCTTTATCTCGATTCTCGAATGTACCAGTTAGAGGTCTGACCAAAAGCTATGTAAAATTCCACTTCTTGTCTTCTAAAATGGTGAAAAATGTAAAATTAAACTTTTAAACGTTGGGAATTCTAATAAAGTTCTAAGTGTTAAATAAATAAATTAAAATATTAAATGGCCCTACTGATACTCATAACATTTGCAGAAATATTTATTAGTCTGGTCAACTGAAAATTAAAAATCAATATTGCCACAATCATATAAGATTACCATATACTGACCTACATACGTCTACCAAAATTAAAATGCACCACTCGATTAGTCTCGAAATTTATTTTGAGTATCACAATAATAATGCCACAGTTTATATTTTATATTATTATTTATTTAACATAAACTGACATTGTTATGATAATATTTTAATTTAATTTTTAGCAAACACAATCACATATATGAGTGAGCAGCATCATAAAATATTTTATATGTAATTAAATAAAAATTTCCAAACCGAAACTCGTCCCCACGGGGATGGTTCATATAAAACCATAATATATACAAGTAGACGATGTTGCATAATATATTTGTGCTAACACATAAACATATACATATATATGTTTATACATTATATCGTCTGACAGATTTGAATTTATGATTTGTTTTTTCTCTGCGCACCGTGAATTTCGCGTTGTTATAAAATATTTGAACAACATAACTTTTTTTCTGGTTTCCAATTTTACTTCTGCTTCTGACATTCAACATATGAAAGAATAAAAATTAAATGATAAAAAAAAAGCATAACAAATGAAGAAAATTTATCAAATTCTATAACAAGAAACCAAACTTAAAATGACAAAAAAAAAACTTTGTTTTTCGTTTATAAATGAAAAGCTTTACGAGTACGAGAATATATCCTTTTTAAAATGATTTTTTTTATATAAATGTACCATGACATATATTGTTTGTGTATTGTATACCAACCTTATATATATACATTGGTCTTGTGCTCTATATAAGTTATCGCGTACAAATATACAAATCACAAACAAGAGTTTGGTTTTATGTGTTTTGTGCAAACTTTATGTATTTGAAAGGAATTTTGAATTAGATATTAATAGAAATGGTAGCGTATACATATGACATATATGTACGCCAAGAATATAAAATCGTAAAAAAGCAATTTTGACGCGGTGATATAAAAATGTTCTATATTTATGCTAAAGGTGTTTGTAAATAAATAAAAGCTTTTGGAGAAATTATTTAAATTTTTAAGTTATAATAAAACCAAGTAATGACTTTTTTGTTTTTGTTTGAAGTACTATTGCAGAGGATAAAACCAACTTGCATAGGAATATTATTTTAATGTCGTTGGGGAAGAACATTAAATATTTCACCTCAATGGTGTTCGATGAGCCCCATAACCTATAATCTATAATACATAACTCATTTTACACCTACCTTCGATTGAGCTTACGATGAGGAAATTATCAGTAGCTTTAGAACCTGGAAAGAAAAAAAATTATGCATTTAGTATATATTGTTTGTATCATAAGACTACAATAAAGTTACATAACTCACGTATACCATATACGTTATTGAGAAAACTCGTCAGAATACTGGCCGTTAGGCCATATCAATTCCAGAAACGATAAATAAAATATTCGTGGTTTGATAATTATGTATAATTTTAATTAAGCTTTTTTAAGATTTGTCTGAAAGCTTTTAAAATAAAGTTTATTAATATAAAAGATTGCCATCAAGATAATAAATTAAAATTGTGAAAGTAAAATAATCCAATTTCTATTATTAAATTAAAACAGTTTTAAAGGCCATTACTGGCCCTTTACTGAGTCAACAATTCGGCTCCAGCGGTTTCGATCCCGAGCATGGTCTTCATACTGTCTAAGACAATCTGAAGAGGCCAAGTCGTTCTCTACACCGTGGAGCCATCGTCGCCTGCAACGACCTCTGCGCCTACCATATGGTGGCTCTCCTTTCAGAGATCGCTGCACAATTCGTTCCGGATCAATTTCTATAATAACTGGAAATTCTTTATTTACAAAGTACAATCAAACGTTTTCGTTAACTTCTGTAAAAGCATCCTAATAAAATTATTTCGAGCTTTTATATTTAAAGTTTTAATTTCAAATTGCTTATGTTTTTTAAACATTTATGAAGCTTGATACTGCCTAAATGCTGATAAAATAAAATTAAAAATATATTAAACGGCAGCATTTATGTACAAACTTTTAATGCAAGCTTTATGCTTTAATTTTTGTAAAATAAATTTTAATAATAAAATTTCCAATTACTTCTAAACATTATATTAGTCGTAGGGTATCCCTGCCCATGAATTCTGCCGCAGCTGCGGTGATGAGGAGGAGGAGGAAAGTGTGCTCCATCTGCTCTGCACGTGTTCTAGTCTAGCGTATAGTAGAACAAAATTTATGGGCACTTTCCCATTGGAAGATCCCACGGATCTTAGTAAGATCGGGGTCCGGCACTTTAAACGCTTCTTGGTAAGCTGAGGATGGTTTAGCGAGTGAAGAGGAGGCCTTTCAAATGTGGTATAGCTACGGACCAACTATGTGTCTATGCTAGTCCTCTAGGACGGCCACCCTTACCTAACCTAACCTTATATTAGTCGTTGAGCTTTTATATGTATTACTTCAAAAGCTTTCATTGATATAATAGCTTTTAGTGATTCTAAAAACTGATGTTTTTATTTAACAAAGTGGTAATTGAGCAAAAAAATTATATTTAAACAGAGTGGTAAGTGTGCTTTTTACAGTAGTCAATAATTCAAAATATTAAACGAAAATTCCGCACCATTTAAAATAAGTTTCCTTA
Organism: Tipula unca; assembly: GCA_951394425.1. Classification (NCBI taxonomy): domain Eukaryota; kingdom Metazoa; phylum Arthropoda; class Insecta; order Diptera; family Tipulidae; genus Tipula; species Tipula unca. The sequence goes on from OX596381.1 coordinate 33,616,801, forward strand.
AGTTTAGTTAAGCCTTTTACGTGCGCTACTTCAAAATAATAATACACGAAATCTGAAAGCTTTCAGTCAAGGACCGGCAAAATTGAAAGGTTTGATATAGTATTTTACAATTCATTACGCTTTTATTTATTGAATATCGTTTTTTATGAACTGTAAAAAGCTTTTAATTTCACAAAGCTCACTTCGTAAAAATTAAAAGTAAATGGTATTTTTAAAAGAATTGAAAGAAATGCAAAACAGGTAAAGCTTTTAGTAAATTGAATGTTTTGAGGTTTGATAAAAACTACAAAACTTTAAACTTTAAAATGTCTCTTGAACACATTTTAAATCTTTTGAATTTAAATCATTTAAATAATATTAATTAATTAATAATAATTTTTGACCGCGATATAAAAAATATACAGTTGGGACCACAATACTCATCCCAGACTTTTTAATATGTAAAATTTATTTATGGTGGAAAAAAAAATCTTCTAGGCAAGTCTTTGAAAGGACGGGTAGGTTTTCATTGCGATTAAGTTAAGGACTCTGTAAGCAACCATTACTTTGATGATTTTTTGAACTTTGGAATTGGCGCAAGATAAATAAAAAACTAAAATCGAAAAAAATCGCACGACCAACCTTTTGTATTGTCGACTATTTTCTCATATTGATTGAGTTTGAGACCTTGTTGGCCACCACTGTGCCTGAGTTTATAATTTTTTGACCATTGGAATTTCCGTAAATAAATATGTCGGCTGTGCTAACTTTTCAAAGAAAGCTAAAATCGGTCGGACACAAATACCTGTTTTTGGATGGAGCACGAGCATAGTCAACCACTTTTTATTTCATGTTCCTAGGTTTCCAGAAATGTTTGGATTTAGAGTTAAATACGTTATATTTGATCTAGGTAATATATACTGCTATGTATATAGAGAACCAGTTCATAACTCTAAACTCGCAATCCAAGGAAATCGTTCGAGTAAAAAATCAGAGAAAGTTTGAAAAAATTGATGCAAAAATAAATAATGGGCTTAAGCCTGTTAGACCATTTGACGCATGGAATCAATGAAATTTAAAATTTTAACATTTTGTCATTACTCTATAATGAAAATGGTATTGATGACGTGGTAAGTCCAACGTTGGATCTGGCAGCACACGGCATGTATCTATAGTGTTTACACACATTTTTATTGGTCGAACAAAATTGTTTATCGATAATGGGCTCGAATTCGGAGATGTGATTTAAGACAGCATACTACCATAGAGACACCCAAATTTTGGTTGCATATCTCCAGGAGAGAATTTAATTTTTTCATTTTTCAGTAAATGCGTTAATTGAGGATGATGCACTATTTTTATAGGATCTACGAACACTATACTGTGGTGACCAAAGCATATAAAAGAAGTCACTTATTTATTCCTCGCTGCAGATTAAATACAAATGAAATCATTTTAAATACTGCAAGAAAACCAAAACCCAACAAAGAAGACGTTCCAGTACCTATAAATTGCAGTATATTTCGCCATGTTAAATCTAAAATCGGGCTTCTATCCGATGGATGCAAAATCAGAATAAAAAAAGTTTGTTCTACCGAAATGAATTACTTCGAATTTTGTCATTCATATGTTATTATGAAGTAATTATCAAACACTGTTCTAAAAAGACTGTCACAGTAAAACTTAAAGATTAAAATATACGTGGACACATGTAACGTCATTTCGTAAAACGCCATGAAAGCCTTATAATAAATTAAAAATAATTTAATGAAAATTCGCCATTAATATCAAAAATGTATACAGTACGAGGGCACGCATCAGCGGAAAATGCTTCAAAATTCTAGAAGAAATACCAAATACTTAAGTCGAGCGTTATAAACGAGCGGGCATAGCATCAGTGTTAACGTATCATCCAATACTGTAAACTGGGGTTCGCTGATTTTCGTAATAAAACAATTTGTAGACACTATGCCGTGCTCAATCTTTCCATGATGAATAGGCAGACAATATTGAATAAACAAAAACACGATGACAGTTTAAAACTATTCATGCGTTAATGAAAAAATCACCTTTATAGATGAACGCCTTTACAAAATACTCCCGCGAACTGGCGCATTCGATTTCAAATCGCTAAAATGTCGTAGGTTGTTGACATTGTTTTAATTGTCGACTTTGACAAAAAATACTGCCAAGTAATCTATCTCGCCCATCCCTAACATTTTTAAAAATTATTTCAGTTTTTCAAACCTATCAAGATTGACAACCCATTAGCCAAATATTTTAGAATTTTTTAAAATTCCAATTTTATTTCTAGGGTTTAAAATGAAATTTACATCTGTTCAATTTCACACTGCGCGTTTAAAGTAAAATTGCTGCTAATAATTAACTTATAATAAGTCATTAAAAGAAAATTTTTAACACTCATATATAACACAAACCTCATTATATATGGCGTTCGACCCAAATTTTACGAAATATAATTTTTCCAGTGAATAACTCACTCATTTTACGTTCCTTTATAATCTCTGTGTTTTTAATTTAAATTTCTTAAAAATTTTGTGACCCAAATATGTCCCAATAATTAAAACCAATCAAAATGAAAAAATTCCTGATTTTACATTTACGTACGTATACTGAAAATAATGTTCATCATCTTGCTCGAGCTGTGTATATATGTAAAACAAAACCGTAAAGAAAATTCTGGTTTTTCTCATGAAAATTATTTATTTAACAAATTTTTATTTTTGATATACAATAAAAAAAAAAAAAATAAAAAAATTATTGCCAACATATTTTTAATATTGTTGATTGAATTTTTGATAAAATTTCAACAATCATTAAAATTATAAATCTTTCTCTCTAAAATTGAAAAAAAAAAAAAAAAAATATGAAAAATGTTCAATACTTTAAATTTTTGAGTTTATTGGTCAGGTAAATTATTTGATTTTGATACGATGATGCTGGTCGTTGGTTTTCCAAAATATATTTGTATATGTACACATCTATGTATAAACTATAATAACAACCACAATTTTACTAAATCTAAAAATCTGAATGTGGGCAAATTTAGAAACAGGTATTTTTAATATTTTTTGTGAGCGTTACCTGAGTTGATTATTGATGTTGATGCTAATGACGTATATCGAGATAATGCGATATATTAGTTAGGGTTGTATTGTATATAAATAATTAGGTTCGCATACAGTCGTGAAAAAATTATGTTATGGTTCAGCATTTCATCTGATTTGTGGAAATTTATGTGCAGACCCAGAAATAAATCCAAAGTTATATCAGGAGTTAATGGAAATACTTCTCCATGAAGATGTGATCAAAGATAAATTGACGCGTATGTTTTTTTTAGAATACTTCCCCTCCCCCTATGGGTTAGACGCTTCAATTTAACTTGACATTTTTGGCGATTTCATTGTCGCTAAAACTAACAATCCGCATATAGTCTTTCAAACTGTCACAAAGAATATATTTATCGCCCCCTACTTATAGACATTATATAACCTTGAGTAAAAATTGTGACTTTGGTTCAGTTGCAAAAATGTATAGGTCCAAAATTCACAAACCTCATCTGGCCAACTGTGCAAGCAATAAGGAGCCGATTTGTAAAACTCAGTTGCCTGACATTCACATACACAAATTATTTATTTCCGGCAAACCAAATCATAATTGGCTAATATGATAATTTAATCACACCCAGCTATTTTGAAATAAGTCGGTCGAATATTGATCGGATTCGATATTAAAAAAAGAAAATTGAGTACCGGAGTAAGAGTAATATTCTTGAGGAATAAAACAAACTACGATATTTTAACGATTTGAAATAAAATGCCCCAGTGCGCGCAGTTGTATTTTGCAAAAGGGCGATTCAGTTAAGCCGTCAGGAGAAACTAAAGAATATTCAAATTAAATCGGAAATCACATACCATATACTGTAATTTTGTAAATATGTGTTGAAATAAAAGTTTATTGCACTAAACGTTCGGATTGATCTTAATTTCAAATTTTGTTATTAAGGATAATTTCAAGCACAAGTTGTTCAATGTTTCTCAATGATATTCTACACAGCTTCCAATGTGACTTTGGCAGCAATATTGTTCCATTCAAAACGCAATCTTATAGCCATTCTTATTTTCTCTATTTCGAAATCTTTTTGGATAGGTCGAAACCGTTCGGCGTAGATCTTCTGAGATAACATTGAATTGATTAGTCTCCGTTATAGCATCTTTAAAACAAAGCTTTGAACAGGAACTGAACCGGAACATTACACCATAATTAACCGAAATATTTTCCGAATTGTAACTTTTTAACTTTCTATCGCGGGCACAAACATTTTTGTTGATTATTAAGGCTTGTGTTCCAAAAATATTAAAATGAAGTTGTTTGGTTTCAATTTTGCATTAATTTTAATTTGAAAGAGCAAAGATGTAGATATAACTAAAAATGTTAACCGGTTTTAAACCGGAACAAAACATCTTTTGGAACTGAATCCAAAACCAGAACGATAAAAAATCAGTTGCATCTGTGTAACTACTGCTTAATCAGGCCAACATTTTACTGCTGAATCGTGTCAATGAACTAGAGACCAAACAAAAGCATTGTCACTATTTTTGGTAAGATTGACCTGCTATATAACCTGTTTCAAATCCTATTTCTCGTACCTTTCGTCATCGATCAAAACATATTCCCAAAATTTTGTCAAAACTTGGTAATAGAACACCGATACACACACGGCGCATTAAGCGGGCAAGTTCTGGTTACCTGAACGATTTATGGATTTTTAATTACTCAGTAATTCTTATAGCCTTCTTGAACTCGAATTCGTCTTAGCATGGAACGGAATATACTCAATTTTATGGTACGGTCATAATCAGAGATCCTTCGATTATTTTTAATGGTAGTTATAATCTTGCATATTTTATGTGAGCGCTGGCCAAGGTCGCCTAAAAGTTGGTAACGAAATGTTATTCTTAATAAGATTTAAATAATATTTAAAATAAAAAAATTCTCGATGCCATACTCACATAGTAAAACACACGAAACTTTGTCTTGAATCAGCGCTGGATAATTTTTCGTGCGTTTTACTATGTGAGGGCTTGGCAAGTTCGATACAATTTTGGTGTCGAGAATTTTTATTGTTTTTTACTCCACAGATAACTCAACTACTATTTCAGAAAAACATTAAGTAAATTAATTAAAAATTAGGTATAATCAGCCATTGAATTTCTCTAATTTGGTTATTGTTGCAGTTTCGAATATCAGTAAGTCGTGATAATTCAACTGGTACATGAATCCCTTCGCAGACGGCAAACCATAAAATTTGACGTATTATACTACAAATCGGACAGTTTTATATCATTTCGTGTCTGATATTTGGCTAGGTGCTATGGTTCATCGTATGAAGTTTTTAATCCAGTTCGAATTTTATTAACCCTGACCAAAACGTAATCGCAGTTGTCGAGTGATTTCAGAAGAAAAATGTATATTTAATTACCGATACCTAGTAAAACCACTGGTACTTCTGAGATCCAATTAATTGTGTTGCCTAGAACCTTGAGAGCAGATTTGATCTGTCGGTGTAAGCGTTCGCCCATATCAAATTGACTGATGGTAAGCCGTTGAATTACCCGATGTTAGCCGAGGAGTTTTGTTAACTCTGAGAAAAGTTTTGAAAACTTACTTTTAATTTGTTGGCAAGATAAATGGAGGTTTCGTTGTTGATCTGCAACCACGTTATCGGTACTTTAAAAATGCTGGATATCAGTGTTAAATTGACATATATAATCCAAGTGGCATGATTGGATTACGTTTAAAATACGAGAATTTCTTCTAACTGAATATAGTTCAAAAGATGACTTATGGCAGATACAGACGAATACAGACGAACAATGAGTGAAACCGAAAGCACAGTAAATATAGTGCCTTAGCTTTGGTAGTTTGATATTCGAGGGTCTCAGGTTCAATTCCCGATGGCGAAATCAAGCTTGTGTGATTTTAATGTGTAAGTGTCTGTTTTTCCAGGTCTTGCATCGTGGGCCCATTTGTGGCATTGAGTCCTCGAGTGATCCGCTCTACTCTACATAATTTGTTCTCAAAATCATTTTAGGAATTGTCTACATTATCGACGTTGTCTACATGGTCGACGTTGTCTGTAGGTTGTCGACACGTCGACCTAAAAAATAATATAGATGATGCGTAAACGCCCATCCCTGGTTGGAGCAGAGCTGAAGTAATCAACATCAAATTCGAATAACCCCAGTAATTTAAAAAGATTTTCCGCCTCTCTTTTCTACAATGCATCTTGTTAGAAGTAACACAATTTCGGTTAAAATTTTCATATTGTAACTGACCATAAAAAAACATTTTTCATATTCCTGACCTCTACACCTTTTTATATTGAGTGTACTCCAGAACCAATTTTTATTTTTTCATCATATCGCTCAGTTGATCCACTTTTGTCCATTATTACAGAAAAATTGAATAAAAATTGATTCTGTATTTTGGGGCTGAGATAGTTAACAGACATTTCTGGTTTAGGAAATTCTGCTAAACTTATATTATAAGCAACGAAAATGTCCATCTTAACAACCTACCATAAGTGAATTAGAAGAAGCTAATGTAACAATAACGTTCAGAACGCGAAGAATATTTTTGGCATTTTATTTATACGAAAATTAGAATTTGAGGTGCATTTTATAAGTTTTCTGCCCCCGATTCTAGAGATGATCACATGCTGTCGAATAGCTTAGAGCAACTGCCACTTTTTCAAAAGTTTCATTATTACTGCCGACCCTCGAGATATTCACAGGTACTCATGCACATTTTCGAATAGTTTAGACCAATTGCGAAATCGAATTCTGATGTAATTTATTATTTTTCAACTAATTTGGCAGTTGCATTATTTTAAATGTTAATTCAATATTTGAACTTTCAATCCTTTAGTCCACGGGTAAAATATTTCATATTTTTGAACAGTTTAGACTAACTGCCAGGGATGGGCTAGTTAGAATACGCCGTGTAATCTACGTGGTTGTCTACACGTAAAATACCACGTAGATTACTTGGCAAAATTGTTTGTTAGCTTGGACAATTAAGAGAATGTCAACAACCTACGATATATTAGCGATTTTAAATAAAATGCGCCAGTTTGCAGTTGTATTTTGTAAAATGGATGCGTACTCATTCTTTTCTGTACACATTCGACGTCACTGCGTAGAAGGTGTGACAAAGACCTGACCCAGTGGCGGTTTTAAGCATATGCAAACAAGGCGGCTGCTTGTGGTGGCTTCTCTAAATGGAACTAATTGAACATTCCTTTTTCTTTTTTGGTTGATTGAATGTAGGTCTGATTCTGTTGGGCGTTGCACAGCAATATTCATTACTCTACTTTGTATATGTTTTTATTTCATAATAACATTCAATTACGTAGCATACCAATATATCGATATACGTACTAAAAACAACGCCCTAATTTTTTTTTTCATCTATTCTTAGTAAAATCAAATTCAGTTAAATAGTTAAATTTAAAACAAGGAAGTTTCGATACCAAATTTTGGTCATCGTTACCTAGCTTTCACAAAGTAAACAACATAAACTATACTTTTACTATATGTGAGTGCTTGAAAATGTCGAATAAAATTTGATATCGAGAACTTCTAATATTTTTGTTTACTATTGTCGTGTTCATTGATGTTTTTATCATTTTGGCTACAGTAGTTTACTATAGTTTAAGATCAACAGTCCGCATTTAATCACTGTCTAAGTATACTATACTTACATAGGTAGAACTTAAAGTGGTGCTGGTGAGTGGTATATCAGAGAGGTTCAGTATTTTCTATCGGCTTCTACTTCTCGAAAATTAATTTCGAAATCGGAACAATTTCTAAATTAAAAAAAAAAAAAAGTATGAAAGGGGCAAGAAATTTTATTTAGAATGAACTGTGGGTTTATTATTTATTACTGCTGCCATTAATTGTGCGGTTACTGTGAGTTGCTATTTATCATTGGGTCTAACACAACTTATCGAAAAAAAATTTATTCGCCATCATTTGAAATTACGTACTTTAAGTAATTATTTTATGTGTTTTGCAATAGTCTTCGGCAACCCTTGCAATGTGAGGTTTACTGCTCTGTTGTTACGCCACTGCATTCCCTCAGCAATTAAGAACTGTCTGGTTCTTTCTACGCTGCGACCTTCTTAATACCATTTTATAAAGCTTATACCGTAGTTTTTGGCAAATTTAATTATTTTGCGGCATATAATCCAAACGTCAAAGCAATCATGCTATTTGTGTACAATTTGGATTTATTTAATTCCATCTTTAATAACTTTTCAATATTACAGCCAATTTTAACGACACTTTGGATAATTTTAACTAGTTATCTATAGATAAAACAGAAGAAAATTCTATTAAATTATCACCACCCGCACCTAAAGAAATTTGGTCACCTTAGTTTAAACCTGATTCGCAAAATCACTCATAGGGATTTGTCTCCATTATCGACGTTGTCTACGGGTTATCGACGCGTAGATGACGCGTAAACGCCAATCACTGCTAACTGCACCGTTGTGGTCTTTTGACAGAATCTAGAAGTTACGTGAATTTAAACGATTTGTCAAATTTTGTACCGCCGATCCGAGAGATGTCCACGAGGGTTCGTCAATATTTTGTTATGTGGTAAAATAAAGTAAATTATTTAAAGAATTTAAGTGAATAAGAATGATTTTTCATCCGAATCTAGAAATGTCAGATAAACCCATACAATTGTGGTGAATGAGACTCAAGTTTGATGGATTTGATTTGTTTTACAGAATTCAGAATTTCCGTGTTTTGTAGAGTTTTTATTATTTTTTCCAATTTTTTTTGTTTCCTGTCAAATTGTTTGAATTGGAAAAAATAATAAAATTTATTCAAAACACAGCAATAATAAATTCTGTAAAAGTAATAATGTCCACCAGATTTAATTTGCAGCCGTCCGAAAATATTGACGAGTACCAGATTTTTAAAATGGTTTAAAATTACGTATTTTGTAAATGGTGTAAAACAATTGTAAAGTTCTTCATCAGAGATTAATTTTGAATTCAAAATTTAATTTAATTAATACTTTGAAGATTTTGTTACCGAACACCAATATTTCGGGAATGATTTAGAAGATTAAAAATTTCAAAAGTTTTTTTAAGTTTTAAAATTAAAATTATTTAACAAAATTTAAATTTAAATTATTTTAATTTAGTAATTTTCAAATTTTACATGGAAATTTTTTGTAAGCTTTTTACCACTTTTTATAGGGATTGCGTGTTTCATTTATAATGCGTGGATATATTTTACAAATTGTTATAAAGTTAACGTAGCACACGCAACACAATAACCAAACAACCCCCAAATCATCACAATTAAATTGGATGGAAATCTCCACGAAAACAATAATTGAAAACACTCGTTTTGGGCTTGAAAAAAATATTCGGCGATTTGGTACTCGCTTCACCGTAATAAATAATAATCATGATAATTTTCCAAAAAAAAAAAAAAATCGCCAAGAACAAACGAAAAATATGATTATAACAAACAATGAATTATTTGGTTCATAAATAATACACAAAAAAAAGGAACAATAACAATTTTATAATTTTAATTTAAATAAATTATTAATAATAATTTTTATTAGGTTTTTCTTCCATGTCTATAAATATAAAGAAAAACATTAACAACATACAAAATAAAAATAAATGAAAATGAAATAAATAAATATAAAATTCCATTTTTCATCGTTTTTCTTTATTATTATTATTTTTTTTAAATAACGAAATACAAAATAAACAAATTTATTAGGTTGCACAATAAATTGTATACTGTATTCTGTTGCTTTATTTCTATAAACAATTCCCGGATTTTCAATATAATTCAATGACACAGGCGATTATTTTACATGTTATGTTAGACGTTGTTCTGATTTTAGAAAACATTATTTATGTACAAGTCAATGACCATCTATATTTACAATTTTCCATCGTCATTTTCTTTTCAAACTTAACGATGAATTATTTTTAATATAAATTTAAACGAAAAAATAAAAAATGAAACCGAATCGAGCAAAAAAAAAAATCTTTTCTATATTTAAATATAAATATTAAATTATAATAATTAGATTAAAATTAAATAGAATGACAAGGCAAAAACTATTAACTGAACTATTAAGTAACGATAGTATATATACAACGTAAATAATCATAAATATATCTATAAATTTTCATATTAAATATTTAATTTGATTTTTATTGATTTTATTTTAATAATATTTTTCTTATCCAAGTTATTTTTATTCCAACTAAAAACTTAATTTTAATTCAATAATCTTTTATGTACATTACATATTATTATAGTTTTTATTAAGTCAGAATGCCATTACTCTACAGTATATATAGTTTTAATGAGTTACAGCGGGATTTAGCTTGTGTAACAAAATGTGTAACGTTAAAATTAATCCATTTAAATTTAATCGATTAAATCCATTAACTCTTTATTTAGTGAGAACAACTAAATTGTATAAATTTAACATTTATTTCACGTTCTTTCTTGAAATTTAAGTATTGTGAATAGGTTTTAATCGATTTTGTAATGGTTTTTCAATATTCGGAAGTTGAAAAATAAATAAATTTCAAACATTCAAAATGTTTAAATTTCGAGAAACAATTAAAAAATTTTGGACTTCAGTTGTTCTGCATATTTAGGATTAAGGAGTTTAGCAACGAATTTTGGAATCTTGGAATTTAAAATTTCAATTCGTATTTCGATGATTTCTGGATTTACTAATATTAGATTTTTTAATTTTTAAAATTCTGACATTTAAATAATTTCAATATTGTATTAAGAATAGTAATGAGAATGGCCAGAATTTGAAAATATTCTAAACGGGAACTAAAAAGAGTTTAAATGTTTTTAAATTTTTAAATTTTAGTAAGTTAACGTGGAATATATTCAATTTTCGATTTTTTTCACCTCAAATTCTTAAAAATCGCAATTTCTAAAAATAATTTATTATAATTTTTAATTTTTAATTTACTGAACACTTAAATTTAGGCAATCGCAATTTTAGAATTTTAGTACCCTTTTGTACGGGACCAAGATGTGAATTCGAAATATTTAATCATTTTTGAAGAATTTAAATCGGATATATATATATATATATATATATATATATATATATATATATATATATATATATATATATATATATATTTATATATATATATATATATATATATATATATATATATATATATATATATATATATATATATATATATATATTTATATATATTGATATTGATAAAGTGGTGCCACATGATAACATTTTTGTATACCTCGACGAACTCCTCTAGTTTAGAAGAACATCTTAAAATGCTTAAGAAAATTGCCACTTGGATGAAAGAAGCTGGACTGACGATAAACCTGACCAAAAGCAAGTTTTTTATGAAACGAGTAAAGTACCTAGGTTTCATCGTTGGAGAGAGTGGATTGAGAATGGACCCAGATAAACTAGAGGCAATAATAATGTCCCTCGCCCACCTCAGTGAAGCAAACGCGACGATTACTGGGAATGACCGGATGGTATTACCGATTAATACTAAACTATGCCAAAAAAAAAACGCGCCTCTAACTAATCTTTTTAAAAAACGCTTCAATTTTATTTGGAGTCATGATGCACAGGTAGCCTTTGAAGAGTTAAAGAACTTGCTGACAACTTCCCCTGTTTTAGTGAATCCTGAAACCATTTTATATTAGATGCCATGCGTGTAAAACAGGAGTGGGAAGCGTTCTATACCGCAACAAAAGCACAGTCATGTTATTAAACCACCAATAATCATCACGATAATTACCGATCACTCTAAACTTAAGTGGTTAATGTCGACCACGAAACCGATCTTAATAGCAGATTGCCTCGCCGGAGCCTAACATTACAATCTTTCGATTTTGACATCCAACACCAGCGGGGCAGCCAAAATATCGTTTCCGATACCTTATCTCGGATGTTCGGTGACTCGGTTGAACTATTGACAATAGCTGAAATTGATTTTGCCGCTGTAACTTTTGAGGACTGGGATTATAAAAAATTCAGAGATAAAATCTTGTCTGATCCTACGTCAAGAAATACGAAACCTGCAAAACCACGAAAACCTCTAATAAGTTAAATACGCCTACTCTATGGAAAAAAAATGTACCGCACCAACAAAATAATAAAATATTTTAAAAATGACGTGTTCCTAGTATTTGGTGTACCCGAGTATGTCATAACAGACAACGGATCTCAGTTTGTTTCCAAGGCTTTCCAAGGTCTCTTATGTGAATTTGGAATAAACCACAAGAAGGAGGCAATTTACTCACCTCAGGCAAACGCGGCCGAAATGTTGAATAGGCCCATAATAGCAGCGATACGTGCTTATGTAATTGATGACCATATTACTACCTACCTGAAATGTCCTGTACATTACGAACAGCAATTCACCAATCGACCAATTATACTCATTAACAGAGTCATTAAATGAGAACGTTAAGATGTACTACTATTATCTGATAAATTAGCATTGATTCACAATATAGTTAATAATAGCTTCTTCAAACAACTTTCGAAAAATATTCGCTCATTATAACCTTAGGACACAACCTATCTCCTATACCATATTGGCCTAATCGTAAATGCCAAGCAGCACATTGAGTGATGCGTCCAAAAACTTCTGTGAAAAATATTAGGTACTTTCCACAATAAGGATCTCAAAACGTAGAAAGAGAATGAATGGAATATTTACATAAACTCAGATCCGTCGAACAATATTTAAAAAAACAAAAATTTCTCGTATCTGCCCTGTAACGAAGTAGAATAACACTTTGGTGTATACGCGGTAAATTTCCGGTGGTCAATTATTGTTGTATAAATTTTCCTAAATGCCAATTTTGTTTGAGAGAAGAGAAAACATTTTTTCTAGTCAGTTCAGCTTTGAATCGCGAGGACAAAGAAAGATTATTAAAAAAAAAAAGAAAAACAAAAAATCCAATGTGGATAAATAAAAGTAAAAAAAAATTTTTTTTTGGTACAGCTTTGTTAAATTGATTGTTAAAATTAAAAATAATTATAAAGTTATGTAATATATAAAATGTTTAATACAGTTAATAATTAATAAAAAAAATAGTTATATAGAAAAAACATTAAAAGATTATATATAATCATAATAAATAAATACTTAAATACGTATATACATATATATATATATATATATATATATATATATATATATATATATATATATATATATATATATATATATATATATATATATAAATATACACAATTCTGAACTTAAATTTTAAATACATAATTTACAATGACGAAAAATATTGAAATCTTAAAATAAGTTCCCGAATTTTCAAAATGTTTGGATTCCTGGAAACTTATATTGACTTTTGAAAGTCGGTTTTATTTATTAAAATTTTTTATATCTTTCAAAAATAAAACTGAAACTTTAAAATTAAATTATGAAAGTAACGATTTAATTTTAATTACCTCGATTATTAGAAATTTGGCTTATACTCTTGAATTTTTAAATTTTTAAAATATCAAATTTTATAAAAACTTAATAAAATTATAGAAGGAATTTAAAATTAAATTAAAATGGTTATCGAATTTGCGTATATATGTATATATATATATATACATATATATATATATATATATATATATATATATATATATATATATATATATATATATATATATATATATATAATATATATATATATATATATATATATATATATATATATATATATATATATATATATATATATATATATATATATATATATATATATATATATATATATATATATATATATATATATATATATATATATATATATATATATATATATATATATATATATATATATATATATATATATATATATATATATATATATATATATATATATGTATAATGAACAAAAATTGAGACGAATTTGTTTAATTTACAGTGACAAAAAGTCAAACTTTAAACTGTTAAAATTAAATTTAAAGTTCGATTTAAAATAAGTTACTGTAAATTAAACAAATTCGTTTTAGTTTTTATTCATTAGACAAATATGTAAAATGTACGAGTAGTTATACAAGGCAAAGCCAAAAATAATAAACATTCTGAATTTTTTAAACATTTTTATAAAAGGAATTTTTTATGATATTAAAATTGGAATTAAGAATTTTAAAGTGGAAAAATTCTATATTCAAATTCATACATTTGAAACTGAATATTTCCAAAATTTAATGGTTTGTATTATTTTAAAATATTTGAATTTATGGAGAAAAACAATTGAAACTTATAACACTTATTCTATAAGTGTTATTTCGATCATTTTTGAAGAATTAAAATCGAATAGGCATTCGGTTTAAATTCGATGAGAGAGAGACGTTGCACGAATTTTTTTCCGGAGTATTTACCAATGAAAAGTGAAGAAAATGTGAGTTATTGTCATCACTACTGTACTTAATTGGATCTATTGATATGGATTTCCAGTCAATATTACGAGCATGACAAAGTTCTCCTCAGAGCTAATAAAGCACTGTGATTTTATTAGTACGTACAAATGCATAATGCAATTTCGAAAATAATTTGTAAATCCGCACCGAAGAGAAGAACCACAACGTTTCAATCAACTGATTGAAACAGAATAAAATTTAAAAAAAATTAATAATCTCAAATTTTTAAAAATCCTAATTCTAAAATTGCATGAATTTAAAATAATTCACTCAAATTGCATGAATTTAAAATTAATTTCACATTCTTTCTTGAAAGGTTTATCGATTTTGTAATGGTTTTCAAACATTCGAAATATTCAAATTTTGAGAAAGAATTAAAAAATGTTGGACTTCAGTTGTTCGGCATATTAAGGGAATTTACCAACGAATTTTGGAATCTTGAAATTTAAAATTTCAATTCGTATTTCGATGATTTCTGGTTTTTCTAATATTAAATTTTTTATTTTATAAAATTCCGAAATTTAAAGAGTTTTTTGGCTAGAATGGTTAGAGTTTGAAAATATTTTGAACAAAAACTACAAAGAGTTTTTTTTTTAATAAAATTTAAAAAATTAATGTTTTATTCCATATTACTAGTTAAAATCCGTTTTATATGTTTTAAACCTTTAACTATAGAAATTGAATTAGAGAGGGTCGTTACAAAATTTTTTGCATGTACTAACGAATTAATTATGCCCAAAGCATAATAATAACAAATAATAAATAAAATATAGAATTTTACAACAAAATTTGTTTAAGTTTTAAATATATAATTGTGAACATGGATATATTCAATTTTCGATTTATTAAAAATTTATAAAAACCTCAAATTTTGAAAAATCACAATTTCTAAAAATAAATAAATTCCTACATAAATAACTTAAATATTTGGATTGTTTAAGGAAAGTTTATATATTGATAAATTTAAAAATATTCGTATTTAACATGTTTATTCATTACAATATTATCAAATTTATCCAAAACAACCATATATAGCGTTATATTGAGTGGAACCCTCTTTACAATGGTGGAACGGTATAGAACAGCTCGCAGAAAAATCGGAAAAATGGCTCACAAAAAATCAGACAAAAAGGTTATAACTTTCTTTAAAAATAATCCGGGGAACTTTAACTATGACCGTGCCATAAATTTAACACACCCCACTCCATGGTAAAACGAATTCGAGGAAGTGCTACCGAGTTAATAAAAAGCCTTAAACACTTGTTCATGTATATAAAAACCAACAAATTTCCTATTATTGTGGCAGGATTGTACAGTCCACCAAGACATTCTATTAAAAATAAACAATACTCAGAGTTCTTCAAGCGTCTGGGAAAAAGGTTCATAATTGGTGGTGACTTCAATGCGAAGAATCGCCAAAATATTGTAGGTTCCATGTTATATTTTACGTGTCGACAACCGCGTAGATTACATGGCGTAATCTACCTCGCCCATCCCTGATCCCTTGTAGATATAAGAACTCTTTCGTTTCCATATCGATTGACTATTTTGTATGTTTATGAGAATGCGGTCACAATTTTTAGATGATGGGGGTTGTTAACCCCAATTACTTGCAATATATCTTGCACTGAAACACTTTAGATATATATTGTCGAAGGTCGGGACTTATCCATTTATACCGACCATAAACCTCTGACAAAAGCAATTCAGTCGAAAACCGAACGATATTTGCTTTCTGGTTCAGTATGTCACACTAATTCAACAATGAAACAACCAAACTAAAAAAAAAAAAAAAAAAAAAAATTAAAATTGGGTAGATTTTACTCCAGCACTCAATGCCACTAATGGGCCCACGGTGCAATACCCACATTCACACTAACATTCATTCAACCCATTTATCCCATTCACACAAACAGTATACCAATCAAACAGTATACCACCTGCGCATTGCATAGCTCCATGTCACCCTGTACAGTGACATGGGAGATGGGTCGGCCCATGAGTTCTACATTCCAACAGAGGGTCATAGATGTTTTTTCAATTTAATCACCGATCGTAATCGGGAGATGAAAAATCCCTTTTGCATCCCGCTTCTGTTGGAATTCGAACCCGGTACCTCCCGATTCAAACGTCGCAACTTTGCGAACCACTGCGCGATTTGCTCGGTACCAATGTATATATTCTCTCAGCCAGTTTCCTATTTATTACTAATATTTTCCTACTACCGACTATACTAGATCTACTATAGAGTATTTAAAAATTTACGCGTAAAAAACGCGTATTCGGCATTGTCATTGTATATGGCATTAGAATACCATTAGGTGTTATCTAGTGGCTGAGGAAATCAAGAGTGTTTGCGCCAAAGACACATTCTGCACTGTTGATATGAACATCAAACTCAGTTAACTTATGGAAGAGTTGTTCCAAGTGGAATTTGTGTTGTCCTCAGATTGTGATGACACAAGAATACCGTCTATGTAATAAAAAACATAGTCGTTTGTGCGGCATTTCGTAATCCAAATGGCGTACGGGTGTATTCGAATGATTGCCGTTTTGTAAACATCTTCAGGTGCAACGGGAATATGGCGATAACCAGGTGTAATGGACATGACATTGGTGATGCCGGTGGTTAGCAAATCTCTAATTCCACCATATGTTGGTACACTATGGACGCAGCTTTATGATGTACAGAATCTTATGTCCAATGTTTACCTGGAGTAGTTTGCTTCCGTAGGTATTTATGGTTGTGCCATCGGCGGCTGACTAGACTAGTCCAGTATTTTCAGATTTATGATCTATAAAATGGCCGAAAGGGATAACAGAAAGGTTCTCGCCAGTATCAATTAGAAATATGATTTTGTTTGGTGGGTTCAGAATGAATAAGCGGCTGTTTAACGCTTCTGTCTTATGGTCTGTCGCCGCAACCGTAAGATTTATAGGTTTGGGGTATAGTCGTCGCTGACTAATACCGATTTATTCGACCCAAAATTGCAGGGTTTTGCACACTTTTGAGCTTGAATGGCAAATGTATGGTGGTACCAACCTACGTTGCCTCAGCGGTTTTTAGAAATTGTTCGGTTTCGCGATGGAAAACGCCTGCCACAAGAACGGCTTTGATTTAGATTTGTGAGTTTTGTTAGCAACACCTTCATTAGCTTCATGCGTTCCTTGCCGTTCGTGATTTATGATGGATGGAAGTTATATTCTTTCTGCGAGGTGGATAATGCTTCGTTCAGCTTGTCGGCCGTTTTAATTAGCTCATCTGCGGATTTGTCATCCCCTTGTGGAATCAATGCTACGGCACTTGACTTTGTCAAGCAGAGCCTCTAGCTTCGTCTGGTCTGAGAGCGAGTTACGCTCAATCAGAGCTGTTTTTAGAGTTTCGTACTTGTTAGTTGGTGGTGGATTTTCTAACAAATCTAGGACCGTTCCACACTGGTCTTGTGACAATGCCAAGATAAGTTGGGTATATATTTCGCATCATCCTTTTTAATTTTTTAGATGACGAACTGCAACTCGGTGGTGATGAACCAAACTCTTGGGGTGTTCGGACCTGAATGATGATAAACGAACTATGTTGGTCGTTCTCACTTCCGATTTACTCAGATAGAATGGGATATGGGATATTATTACATTTTTTTTTTCGGGATGTTACTACATTTTAAACAATTGTATACACACTTTTTCTGGATGGCTACAATTTAATTAAGATATAAACCACATAAATTGGGGCTGAGGTTTTGGGAAACATTTTTCGAACTTCTAATTTAAGCACCATAAACATACATAAATTTGGTGTCATTAAAATGTAAATGCGGCGACCCCGGAGATCTAAACTTGACCGTTTGCATATATTCACCAAAGTTATATTAAAACGACCATATTTCCGCAATTAAACAAAACAAACTCAAAATACAGAAACTTAAAAAAGTTAAAACCATAAATAATGGAAAAAGCACATTACAGTGACAATGTTAAATATATGTATAAATTATACCTATGTATACGCACAGCGTGAATATATACTCGGATATACACACGTACATGCCCCTGGAATAACATAATATGTATTCTCATATTTCAGCCAGTTTTATGTTACAATTTTTTATATTTTATGTGCGCCACAAAAAAAAACAACATGATTCATTATCTCAAGCAACATACATACATATGTATATACATATATAAATATATAGAGAACCAACAACAACATCAACAAATAAAGCTAAATAAAATAAAAGCAAAAGTAAAAGCTCTCGCATTTCAAATAAATCCCAAACAAATAAAAACGAAAAGCTTAGCATTATTTCACAACATTTCTGTTATTTTCGTTTCAAGTGGCATTTTTGGTTTGGTATTTAATTTTGTGCTAAGATGTTTAATGTACGTTCCTTCACCGTTAACATCCACAAAACGATGATGATGATGATGAAGAATAACATTTTAAGATCTAAAACGCAAAAATAAAAACTAATTTTAACAATTAATTCCACTTACTTTAATCCAATGGCAATAATGAAACACAAACAACAGTAAAATATTAATTAAAGACGAATCCCAATTCCCAACAATACGTACATAATCTGAAAATGAATTTCAATTATAGATTTTTCATTTTTCCAACTGAGCGATAATTGTTTACTCAACTCGCTGTTCTATTTGCGGGTAAAATATAATATTGTGTATAAAATATTATTTCATCTACCCGTACTGCTGCGCCACCGTTGAAAAATTTGTGCTTTCAGCATTTTTTTTTCCACCTATGCTTGTATACGAGTATATCTATATACCTTTGCGCGCTGATACATTAATTCGATCGATTTTTTTGTTATTTTATTTAAAAGTGTATACACATCGGCGGTGGAAAATGGTGCGAGCTTTTTTTTTTTTAAATTATAACAGCAAATATTAAAAAGCTATGATCAAATTAACAGCAAATAAATGATGACCTAGTTTTTATGTTCATTAATTTAATTTGATTTTTTGCGTACCATACGATAAATTTAACTATTTATCAAATATATTTTGTTGTAGTAACTAAATATATAGATACCGATTTGACAGCTAATTAAGTAAAACTTGAATTAGAATTGTGTAATGATTAAAATCATGAAGTTTCCAGAATTTAAAAAGAGCAAAAATAAAACGACGAAAATTGTATACCTGGAAACTCATCCATGTGCATAAAGGTTAAACTTATTAAGAGGAATATAATTTTTGCCCAAATCTATTAAAAAATTTTACGAGTCACTGAATTCATTCATTTTGATTATTTTTTTTTTCATAGTTCTCAAATATCTAATTTTTTTTCGTTATCCTAATGGCCTATAATGACTTCTTGCAGGTGTTATGTGGATTGAGGAAATTCAACCTTATGTACGGTATGTGTATATGTGCTTTGCTATTATAGTAAAACCGTAAAAGGTTGTTGTTTCTTATACGCCTCGAATTGCCTCAAAATCGTAATACAGCCCAAATTCGTAGACAACAGGTGGTATTTATCAGTATACCATTGGTTATGCTCTCGGTTTTAAATTTTAGGTTTATGTAATTAATCCTCCTGTACTTATGTTAGGAGCTTTTCAAAACCAATATTTATTTTTTGAAAATTTTGAATTTTAATCTTGCAACCCTTTCCATAATTTATAATGCTTATACCATACATAGTTAATTTCTAGTTTAATTCTACGCCTGCTCAAACTTAAATTAAATTTAAAATTAGATCGAAATTTGATTTCATAACTTTGATTCCAAAAGTATATTCCTTATAATCAAGTGATTTCTCAATCGGGCCTATAAGGGAGTGGAGAGCTGTTTCCACCGATCGTCCCTTACAGTATGCGTGTTGAGATCCCGACAGCTCGCCCGGATTGATTGAGCCTGTAATGTGAACCTCTATTTGTCTTTCCAGTGTTTTCAACAGAAAAGAAATAAGCTTATAGGCCGAAAGTCTTTGGGATAGCTGTGAGAGCTTTTTCCCGCTTTAGGTATAAATATTACTTTTACTTCAGTCCACTTTCTAGGAATGTGAGAGAGTTCTAGGCTGTCTTTGAAGATAACTTCCAACCAGGGTAGGGTTAAGTCAATCATAGGATATTCTGCCTGTTTACTATATGACTTACGGAGTCTATACCCCTATTTATCATGGGTCTCTCCGGAGCTAGTACCGAGCACTCCGGAAAATGCGTTTCTAGTAATAGCTTCAGGGATTCCTCACTACATGTATTCCATGAACCTTCCGGTCGTTCTAGATAACCCCGGATGGAAGGACTAGAACAAAGTATACTTTGCGCCTCCGAGGACTCCTGTATATTATAGAGCTTCCATGCCCTCGTTTTGGCTGCTCTCAGCTCGTACTTATAGGTTTTGAGGACTTCCTTATAACAGTCCCAATCTGCAGCAGCATTTGTGTTCCTTGCTCTCTTGAACCGTCTCCTGCATTTCATACGACCACCAGGATGGCCGAGATTTACCCAAGGGCCTACTGATAGAACATGCACCTAACATGGCCTTGTTAAAAGCATCAGATAGCCTGGTTACTATAAAGCATCAAGCTCCTGTGTAGGTGCAGGAGGGTTTGGAACCGATACCGGTAATAAGTTACCCAGAATGGTTCTGAAACAATTCCAATCAGTTTTCCTCCTATTTCTGAAGGGTGGTTTGCTAGTGGGTTTTGTATCCACTTCGTACTGGAGATAACAATGGTCAGAAAAGGAATGGCCTTCGGACACTTTCCAGTTCAATACCCTCTCCTTAATAAAATCCGAGACAAGTGTGATGTCCAACACTTCTTGTCTATTTTTAGAAATAAAGGTTGGCTTACACCCGATATTACATAAATTTAGGTTAGTACTTAAAATAAAATCAAAGAGTAACTCATCTCTCCTGTTTATATCTGTACTTCTCCAGATTGAGTGATGTGCATTAGCATCACTGCCCATGGTATATCAATTAAAATATATCCAAATGCAATTTTGATACATTAAAAATATGAATTTCAATTTTTCGAATATTGAATTGTTCCCACGTTTAAAGTTAAATTTTTAAAAATAATCAAACTTTTTTTTTAAGTTAATAGTATTTCCGGGTTGAATTTAAAATTTGATTTAAAATTAAAAATTAAACAAATCAAAATTTAAAACTTATTTATTTTAAAATCACTTCATTTTAAATTTTTTTAAATTCAACAAAACTTTCTTTCTCGAAATTCGAATATTTTGAATGTTTAATTTCTGATACGTTTTTGAACTTTTCTTAAACAACCAAAGTATTTAAATTTGGTGAGGAAATATTTATTTTTAAATTTATGGATTATAAGAGTTCGGTAAATTAATGATTAAAGAATATACGGCTTTAAAAAATTTAATTATAAAGTTTTACAAGTTTTAATGATTTCAGATTTTAGAAATTACAAATTAACGTCTAAACTTAGAATTTAAAATTGTTAAATTCAAGATTCTACAGAAACTGAAAGTCTAATTTCAAAATGTATTGTTAAATATTTTAATTCATAATATCAAATTCACCCATATTTTGTATGATAAAGATTTATTGATTTTTGAAATGTAAAAAATAAAAATTTTATGAAATTATTTTGAACCATTTTCCTCATTAAATTTGTATTTTAAATATTAATTCAAATTATCTAATTCTGGTAATCTACGTTAATGTTGTAGAAAAATAAAATAAAAATTTATGTTAAATTTGGACAGTAAAATTTTGCTTTATACAACCTGAAATTTACAAAAAAAGAAATGAATTTTGATAAACTACATAGGTTTTTAAAATTTAAATTCAAACCAATTTATAATTTAATAACTATATAATTTTATGTATATGTTTCAAATTTTCATAAAATCCAATTCGATTTTAATTCTTTAAAAATTATCGAAATAAAACTTATAGACTAAGTCTTATAAATTTCAATTTTTTTCCCCCACGTTTATCAACTATCAAATTAAACAATTTAGCAAGCATTTTGGAATTATAATTTAGAACTTTCTATAGTTTTGAAATTTCAGCACAAACTATTTAATTTTGGAAATGATGAGTTGTATGAGTTTGAATATACAATTTTCTCACGAAATTCGTAATTTCAATTTTAACTTCATAAAAAATTAAATTTTTTAAAAACGTTTATATAATTCAAACATTTTTGTATTTTTGGCTATGCCTTGTAATTACATTTTACATACATATATGTATAATGAACAAAAACTGAGACGAATTTGTTTAATTTACAGTGACTTATTTTAAATCAAACTTTAAATTTAACTTTAACAGTTTAAAGTTTCATTTAAAATAAGTCACTTTAAATTAAATGAATTCGTCTCAGTTTTTTCTAATAGATGACCGGATATCTCTATATCAATTTTTAAAGCACAGCTAAATATTAGGTTACCATTGATTAGAAAATTCGTTCGCAATAGATTTGATTTGTCAAGCGATTCCTTTGTCGATTGATAAAACCGATTTTTTAATTAATCATTTAGAAAATTTCTGGATGGCTGCACTTTAGTTAAGAAACAAACCACCTCAATTCGAGATAACTTCACTGACATCACACAACTTAAAAAATTTAACTTCCTAAAGAGTACTATGAAATAAGTGATTTAATTAAAAATCGATGGATAAACGAAGATAAAAATTAGAGCGTTATTTTTAACAACATATAAAAAAAAAAAAAATATGAATTAGTTTAAAATTTAAAAAACAAATAAGAAAACCGTTTTTTTTAACTATCTAACTAAAAATAAAACCCTAATGATTTTTTTTTTAAATATTTAAAATAATTTGTGAAACGTTAAACTAGTTATTACTTATTACATAATTGCTGACATTTTGTGCAATTTAACAATTCTGGTTTAAATTATTCTAACGAGTAATTAAGCGGCGTGTAACAAATAAATGTTGAAAAATTAAAATTAAAAACTAATGTGGCTCAATATGGCTTAGTAAAACGGTTCTGCCAATATTACCAATTTTCGAAAAAATATCTGTATACATTAAAATTTAATGCAATCTTCTGAAATGCAAGAATCATCCATCTCCAACTGTGTGCTAACGCCAAGCCCTTTATAAATATATAAAACTTTATCATAAACCAAAGGTGTTTTACAAAATATTTTTGGCGCAAATATATGAAGACAAATCGGCAAAGTGAATTCAAATGATTGATCTCGTTTTATCTCGTTGTATATAGACAAATAAAAAATAATTTCATATGCCAACAAAAATATATGTAAAATTATAGGTTGTGCCAATATAGTATAGCGTGATTTGAATATAATTAATATTTAATTATAGTTCGAGTACAGTGAAGCAAGTGTTTGCAAAAACGGAAACAACTGTCATGTGTCCGCTGTTTCATCAGGTTCTCAACATATATTTTAATATACGTCGCCAGAGTATTACATCATATACAGAGTACTGTATATAAATTTTGAATTCCGGTTCAAAAATAGTGCTTGCCGTGTAATATATACATAATACATATTTTGATTTGAATACAAAAAGAAAAATCATTTCCGTTGCCAAATTTATTTAAAAAAAAAAAAAATATTAAAACGGCGACGAACTAATAATCATAATCATGATAATATTATGGAACGTGTGGGACAAAGCGAATCCAAATCTAAACTAACAAATTATTATGATTGCGCCCGCCGCTATATACAAAATGTATAACACAGAGATCATCATCATACGCGCGGATTAATAATAGAAATTATTTTATTTATGAATGAAGAAAATTTCGAAAATTATGAAAAATCGGAAATCTTGTTTTTTTTTTTTGTTCGTTTCTTCTTTCTTCTTTTGTTTGTTATAACATCTATTATTTTTCACTTTGATAAAATCGTAAAGTAAAAAAAAAAGATCGCTTTGTGTGATCGTTTTGTAAATAAACGTAAGAAAAAAAAAACATTAGTTCAATGATGTCATGTGAAAATAAAAAAAATTTACTCAACGTTGATAGGGTTGGGCTAACAACGTTTAGCGACCATCTGCGAGAAGCTACGTGATTTACCATAAACCGCAACATTTTGCCCTCCAAAAAAAAAATATAATTGTAATTTAAAACAAATTGAGTTGTCCTCTTTTCCATTTTTCCTCTCGGTAACATAATAGCTTGATGACTTCATGACTAATAATCCATTAAGGCAAATGTATATATGAAATGGTAAAATATATAACATCATGCGAAATCAAATACCATTTCCACTTAAATTATTATAATTATTTAATGGCAACGTAATGTATTTATATAAATATATAACCAACTAGATGAAATGGAAAATTTGAAAATTCCTGTTATTTGGCATTGGAAAAATATACGAAAATATCCTTTTCAAGAACCTTCTCAAATGTCACTAAGGAAATCAATTGGAAAATTAAATACAATATTTGTGTAGGTATACCACTCGAGTTGTAGATACGCATATACGCTTTATAGTCTTTTTTTTTTTGGTTCTGACCAAATTTCTCATCCATTACAAAAGTAAAATGTCATAACAGATGTTACAGAGTAAAAAAAATGAAAAAAAAGATTTATATGGAAAATTCTTATTCCGAAATACTGTTTATGTTAACGAGAATATATGTCTATACATATATTCATATATTGAGCATCAAGTTAAAATTATGAAAATGGATTTTGTGATTTTTCATTTAAACATACATAAAAAAAACTATTGTTTTACATATCCATACATACGGTGCTACAACGTAATAATGTTTTTATTAGAAGAAGATTGATGATTTTTATGGTTTGACATTATTTTATTAGATTATAGTGTATTATATAGATCAGCTTGAAGACGAATGTGAAGGTGGTTTTGTAATCAAATATACCATTTTTTATGCGGCACCTGTTTTTAAAGCATTAATTTTATTTTCTTACTCCCTAAATCTTTTATTACGTTTGGAAACATATAACGAGAGATATCCAAGCCAAATGCCATTAGCATTGTTAACATACAAAATGGTACATGCTGTACCACCCATTTTTTGAGCTATTCACATGTCGAATAGTAGATCGAATCAAATTGGCTTAGTCCTTCAAAATAAGCAATTTGGATGCATAGGCAAAGGCGATCTATGATCAACTTGCGCGATTTTGGAAAATACATGAAATACCAGACGGTACCACGACTATCAGCACATTTGACCATCCCATCAACAAACTCTTTGTGGAATCATGTGAAGTTAGCCCAGTTTTTCATCCCAGAAAAAACAAAAACGTACATCAGGCAATACTATACTCTGTCCCATCCCGGTTTTTTCTAAAATAAAATAATGGTATGAAAATGTTCATAAATGTTTTCATTGTGAGTTGGCCATAGTAAGGGCAAGCTCTGGTAAAATTCCCAATAACACCCGTATGGTGCATATGATGGTTGGCCGATTGTGAAAATTACACCATACCCGTATGGTGCATATGATAATTGGCCGATTGTGCAAATTGCACCATACGGCTGGTGTTGGGAATTTTACCAGAGGTTGACTATGGTCAACTCAAAACATAAAGAATTATTCCCGGCCTTGGAAATTCTTAGGAGTTAAATTTTTTTTTTCATTTTAAATTATATGGGGCCGTATGGATGATTGGGCAATTGTACAAATTGCACCATACGGCTGGTGTTGGAAATTTTACCAGAGCTTGCCTATACTATGGCCTACTTAAAACATAAAGAATTATTCCCGGCTTTGGAAGTTCTAAGGAGTTGGAATTGTTTTCATTTTAAATTGTATGGCCAATTGTGCAATGTGTACCATACGGCTGGTATTGGGAATTTTACTAGAGCTTGCCGTTACTATGGCCAACTCAAAATATACATTCTTAGGAGTTAGAATTTTTTTCATATTAAATTATATTGGGCCATATGATGGTTGGCTGATTGTGCAAATTGCACCATACGGCTGGTGTTAGGAAGTTTACCAGAGCTTGCCCTTACTATGGTCAACTCAAAACTCCAGAATTATTCCCGGCCTCGGAAGAGGTTGCCGATTGTGCAAATTGCACCATGTATGTATTTACAAGTTCAAGCCATTTAGTATTCACCCTTTGTTTAGCTCTTCCTTTATGATTATATTTTATACTTTATGGATGAATTAACCACACTCAACATATATTCGCTCATTTAGTCCCTTAATGAACTCCTGCAGTATTAATGCTATTCATAGTTTGTATTGTAAGAATCTGAAATATTATCCGCCCTGGCATTTTAGCTGTACGACTAGCAGCAAATATAATAGCTGGACATTTACTTTTAACTTTATTAGGAAACACAGCAGTATCGATTATTCAATCCTACGTATTTGCTGTATTAAGAACTCTTTATTCTAGAGAGGGATATTAGTAATGTCAATACACATTCAAAGCACACCTTCCCTTTATTCGACTATAGCTTATGACCTTTAACAGGAGCACTCTTTACGATAGCATTCGGCCTATAGTTAAATGATTCCATCAGTATGATATTAGACTACTAATACTGGGACTATTAATTACTACATTAACAATATCTCAATGATGACGAGATATTTCTCGAGAAGGGACATTTCAAGGGCTCCATACTTTCTCAGTAACAATTGGATTACGATAAGGAATAATTTTATTTATTATTTCAGAAGTATTTTTCACAGAAATTTATCTCCATCTATTGAATTAGGTTCAATGTGACCCCCAATAGGAATTGTCCCATTTAACCCTTTTCAAATTCCTCTCTTAAACACACCAATTTTATTAGCTTCTGGAGTAACTGTAACATCAGCCTATTTTATATAGAAATTATTCACAATCAACACAAGGCCTATTATTTACATATGAATATATTGGAGCCCCTTTTACTATTGCAGACGCTGTTTATGGGTCAACATTTTTTGTAGCAACAGGATTTCATCGCCTTCATGTATTAAATTATCACTGTTCTAGCAACCATAATTTTGGATTTGAAGCTGCTGCCTGATATTGACACTTTGTAGATGTTGTATGATTATTTTTATATATTCTAACTAATTACTGATGAGGTAGATAATTATTTATTTAGTATTTAAGTATATGTGACTTCCAATCACAAGGACTAAATAATTTAGTATATAAATAATCTATTCAACATTAATTTTAAGTATTGTAATCATATTAATTGCAACAGTAGTAATACTACTAGCTTCTCTACTATCAAAAAAGCTTTGATAGATCGAGAAAAATGCTCTCCCTTCGAATGTGGGTTTGACCCCAAATCTCCTTTTCGGCTCCCATTTTCATTGCGATTTCTTTTAATCACGATTATTTTTTTAATTTTTCCAGGGCTTGCTCTTACTATGGTCAACTCAAAACATAAAGAATTATTCCCTAGCCTCGGAAGTTTTTAGGAGTTAGAAGTTTTTTCATATTAAATTATATGGGGCCATATGATGGTTGGCCGACAATTTTCATACATTTATTTTATTTAAGACAAAAACTGGGATGGGACAGAGTAGTAGTGATATACGTTTTCTGGGATGAAAAACTGGGCTAACTTCATATGCTAACTTTGTGGTCACACTCATACAAGAGACATGTCATGCCAATGGCAGATTTATTATTCGCTTACCATTAAGAGAATCTTCAGCTCCCCTTGGTAATCTCATCAAAATTACGATATTTCAGTGAAAATACGTGAAATGCACATAAACCAAGTTCCGGAAGACAATATTAATCCAACCAACTATTATTTGCCACATCACCATGTGAAAGCCCGATAGTTTTACCACCAAATTGCGCATGTTATTGATAGGTCGGCAAGATCATCGAATGGCAACTCGCTCAACGATTTACTTTTACGAAATTTACGATTTTACCCTACTATCAGTAGGGTCTGTATAGTGCAAACCGATTTATCCTTTATTCTTTATCATTTTAGGTCTCACGCCTACGCTATCAGTGCCGACATTGTGAAATGCTGTATTTATTGGCATGATGACCCAACTCAGAAGATGGAAACATAATACTTCATACCGTGCTTCCCTTGCGAAGAGATGTATGTTTCAAATGGCGTTAGACAATCCCAACCGCAGCAATCCTTCACTCAAGTGCCATAACTTGCAATATAAATATCCCCCATTGCTCAACAAAAAATCTGAAATATCCTATCAGGCCAAATTTACTGAGTACAATCAAACGGAATTAAACCGAGATTAAATTCTGAATTGTTATCGATGCTGAATATTTCAACGCAATCTTAATGCAAAATTATCAGAAACATAATTTGTCCTTTGAATTAGAAGAAATCGAAGAACATTTATTTTCGATAATTGAGTATACCAATTGGAAATTATAATAAAAAATTAGAGCGTTTTTTTTATTTCTTAATTGACGCGTAGAATATGAATAACAAACAAAATTAATGTAGCTGGATCAATGTTGACTGCTGCTTAAAATTGATTGTTAAAAGTTATAACTTAAATCACCATAATTTTTTAAATTGGATATTATGAAATAAATAAAGATCCGGATAAAGATCCGATGGTTCGCCAATAATATTTTAATGGCTGGAACCAAATTTCATTATTTTTTCTATCTGCAATTTTGAAAACTAAATTATTGTCTTAAAAAGATATTTGAATTTTATGATGTTTTATCATCAAATTGAATTGAAAATTTAATTTTATATATCTAGAAGTAAGTGTTTGAGAAAGTCCTCAACATTCTGAGTGATGGTACCGAGGAACGGTTCAATTCGATCACTAAACCTTTCGATATATAAATATTTTATAATTTGTACACCTCATTATGTAGTAAAAATAAACAACATAAGATTAAGTATTTAGTTTTGTACCCCCACGCCTGATGTAGTTTTATACATTTCTCATAAAGTATTAAAATTTTTGACATCACATAATTTGTGACTGGAAAAACATAATAAATTACTAAATATAATGTATAAGTACGTACGTACATCACAAAAAGCATAAAAAATAATAAGAAGAAAGCTTTTTATTTTTACGTTGTACATATTATGCTTTATTATGTGTGTTATTGTTGTTGATGTTGGAAAATTCTTTATTGTATATATGTATGTATATAGATGGGGGAGTAAAAAGGGTTCGAAAAATATTATTATAAAAGAACTACATGTACGAATACAAATTAAATAGAGCGGAATATTTTAATAAAGTTTTGTATTGTATATATTTGTATGTACATACATATATGTATTTATATTTAAAGAGCTTTCCCTTATTCATTTATTTACTTAACATCAAATTCCTATATTTCCCTTTCGCTTAGTTTTTTTTTTAATTGAATAAATCAATTATTTATTATATTTTAATGAGACGAATAAAATCAAATATTTTTTTTTTAAATTGTTAATGTATACGTATGTGGTTCTTGTCGGATATTTAATTAAGTGATAATCGATAAATTCCAGTTGCATTATATTATGCAAATAATTATTTATGCAGTTATATGATTTATATTCATATTTGATAAAGTGGGAAGCGCCAGGAGGAATGAATATTCTCTCTGTATTACAGTCTTTGTACATATCTATATGACCCTATGTTGAGAGTGCAGAATCCAAATAGGCTGAGCCATTGTTCGTGTCAATGCAGGCTGGCATGCAGCTATACACGGTGTAGGTACCCAACTAAAACGACTGTCAGATAGCATGGATCTGCTAAAAACCAAATAACACTAAAAAGGAAGCCTGAAAGAGTAACCAAACCTATGATTTAAAAATATTGGGAATTTGTTTGAATGTATTCTCGTATAGCTCTGAATATTGCTGATTCTTATAAATCTTTTTGTTTCAGTTAAGCCTACAGAGAGCTATAAATAGCTATGTTAAGCCTGAAAGCTTAATAAAACAAAAATTTATTTGATGATAAACCTTTGTAACATTTAGTCCTATAAGTATTGCAGTTATAAGATTTTTTAGACCATGAATTTGCATGGGAACAAAATAACATTTTACATTGGCCGCAAGAAAATGCCATCAAATTAGAAAGGCAAAAATATTATATTCCGGATGTGAAGCAAATTAAATTGTGTAAAAAAACAAAGTTTTGAAACATTTGAAGTAGCTAACGTTCGCAGAAGAAAATAAAACATGAAAATAATTCAGCTGAAAGTGAGGTCTGTAATAAAAATAACTCAGCTAAAAACTCAACGGTTGGTATTCAAATATTATGAACATAACAAGAAATCACAAACAACGCAGTTACATTTTAACAGAATCAATTGAAGGAACAGCAACCAGCTTATTGCCAAAAAGTTAATGTCCAAATGGATTGTAATAATTTTTTATTAATTTTGTAGGATCAACAAAAATTAAAACCATGATATGATATAATGTATTAACGCGTAAACGTTAAGTTATCGTGCTGTTTCTGCATACTCAAATTCTCTAAATATCCTTCATGATAAAATGTAAAATATCATGATAAATAAACATCAAAAGTTAACACATTTATTTCATCATGGATAAGAGTGGTGCTAATAGTGTTCAATATAGAATGTACTAAAATTTGGATAATTTAAAAATGATATTTCTAATTTAATTGTTTATTTCAAATAACAGATAAATAATTGTAACAATTATTATTATTACTATGGAAACTATAAGTAAGTAAAAATAGAAAATGGGCTTAATTCATTTAATTCAGTAATATTATTAACATAACCTTTTTTTAGAATTAAGCAAGGCAGAGGAAACCGCCGGGAGCCGGAAAGAAAAAAGCTACCTAATTTCATATATGGAAGAAAATTATGGATTTTCTCACGAAAGGTTTGATCTCTCCATAACAGAATTTCATTTTCTTATTCTTAACTACAATAGTTCATTAATTCGAAGGTAATTCTGAAGCAATGCTATGTATCACCAATAATGGCTCAAGCTTGCCAACCAATTAAATGCAATTGGCGGCTGCAAGAAAACTACTGAGTATTTTATTGCAAATAAGCATTCTCCATAGTTGATAAATCATTTGATAATTTAAGTCGCCTAGTTAAAGGAAAATCGACAAAAGAAAAAAGAAAATTAGATGAATCTGGCCGTAATGACCTAGTTATTCCTCCCTTGCCCTAACGAAACTAGATGATTTGGATGAAAGAGTCGTTTGTATAATAACGCCGGATTTGGTGGACGATGATTCTAAATCTCAAGAAAGAGGGTTCAGTAAAAGTGTTGTGGAATCGTAGTGTTTCTTTGGCCGTTCGGTTCGCAATGATGGTCACAATTCATGAATTAAATGAGACACCAAATGGTAGTCTATAAAAACTCGATGAATCGAGTAATTCTCATGCGCCGTATTCTTTGAATTTTCTCAATCATAAATTTAGAATAAATTTTAATTTGTACGCACCCACTAAATCATACAATTTTAACGTTTCATAATAATATTTATTTTGCTGAATAAAATATATTGATGCTGACAAAAACATGATCCTGCGTTAAGTTTTGTTTACATTAACTTATCATGCGTACAATTTTTTTACAGAGTCTGATTTTAGCGGACCAAGATAAATGAACACGAACGTTAACTTTTTCACAAGTTAAATTTATCGCGTTATCACTTTACAATTTTTCTTGATTTTTAGAGAATCGGGGTGCTGGTATGTATTGAACTGGTATGCTATTTTATATTAAATTAATATTTTTTTAATACTCATGAACTTACTTGTCTAAAAACCAATATTGAAAGATGTGTGTGCAAAAAAAATGTGAGGGGGCGTAATTTCCACCAGAAAACATTTTACTGTATACTCTTCGGGAGATGGTAACCGTAAAAACGATGAAAGTAAATACCCTTTTAAATCCCATAAGAATACAAATTATTCTTTCGTTTAATTATATTACCTGAAAAAAATTACTCACACATAGAGTGTGTGGAGTTTTTCTAAACTGTTATAAAAAAAAGTAAACGGCGAGAGCAAAGTGGACCATTCCAAATATGCCACAAAAGAACGTCAACCACAAAGTGTCGTACCAAAACAGGAGCAAAACAAAGAAAATAATCGTGGTATTTTCCCTTAACAGAAGATCTCGAAAATAATGTAAATAATATGTAATTATTGATGATTGTTTTCTGTGTAAGATCTTGTAATATAATCCATACCGTAGATTTTACCAAATGGTTCAATGTACGATTCTAAAAGTATCTGAGCTAAATCCAAAAAATGTTCATATAATAATATTTCGAGGAGCAGATTGTTCATAAGCTTCGTGCGGTAAATGGTTTTTCAAACCGACAATTCCAATTAATGTGAAAGACAATCTAAGCCACTTACGGCCCTATATGTAGTTTTCTATAGGAACTTTGATTTTTAAAAGAAAATTTGTTAGTTTCCTCAATAAACATCTTTTCATTATACCAAGAACTAATAGATGTTATGAGTCACTGATGGGAAAATCTTGTACCATATTGATTGGAAGCTTTTGCAAGGGTGTATTTACTTTATGATGCAATCCATTTTGCTCTAAATCTTTCGTTAGTCCTTTTTTCACAATTAGAGAAAAAATTGCGTCTAGATATATACAAGTATTCTCCAATAGTTGTACATTTAAGGAATCCATTCAGAGCATTAAAATATGCTAAATTAAATCAAAATCAATTTATCTATTATGAATGCTCTAGCCGGTGAGTCGGAAGCAAAACATCTAATTTTTACAAAGATTTTACTTTGCTTAATTTTAATTTCAAACCAGTTTTCATCTCTTCTACGAAAGGAGTCGAGGAGTCGACCTCCAAGAATCTTTGCTATCGATTTGATATTTATGAGATATTGATTCAAAAAACAGTGCTAGAATCGATTATTAAACAAATTTCACAACTAGATCATCTTTCATGCAATAAGGACGAAATTAAATTTCCACAAAACTATAAATTTTAACGACACCAAGTATAGTGCCTTGAGCCCCATAACAGGTATGGATTAAAATATGAAATAAAAATATTTTGCGGTTAAGGGAATTAAATCCTAAATCCATTAATTTTACTCAGAATTGAGAAGATATACAGAATTTTCAATTATCTTTTAAAATTTTTAATCTCTCATATGGTAAAGATATACACTAAACCAAAAATTCGAATAAATTAAAGAAAATGATATCTTATTGATCAGGGCAGTTAATGTCTTCCTTTAAGTAATTTTAAAGTACATTGATCTCTATACAGGATGCCGTTCATTTTTTTTAGATAGAGTTATGGACATTTAAAAATTGAATTACGATTTAAAAATTCAATTTTTTCGATTTAGCTGCGTATCTTCTTTGGATATACATCTATAGTACAAAGAAATTGATGTTGTAATTTTTTTAAACACATTTTTGTTGCAAGTCATTTTGACATTATACAAATTTGTGACCTTAAAATACTATATGGACACTTTACCAATGCACATAAATATTTTATTATTTGTTCAAAAATGCCAAAGAAGTCTAAACAACATTGTCTCACACTGAGATGAGAATATATGGTTTTAAATAGAGTTAGGGGAACTCAGATAGTTAGGATTTAACATTTTTGAGAACAAGTATCGGAGCAATTGATATTAAATTATATAAAGTTTCCTGTTGTTACTGATTAGCAATTTTAGTATTTATTTGGCATTTAATAAGCTAATAAAATAAATTAAAAAATTAAACAGATGAAGTGGTCCAACAAGCACAACTCTTTCATCTTGATAACTTCTTAAAAGCTAGTTTATACAAGAAGTTACAATCTATTCTAACAGACAAATGCACAAAAATGTAATTGAAAATTTAGACCTGGAGGGTTTCATCTTTTTCCAAAATCAAAATTTTGTCACCCGTTATCTTCGTAGTCTCAGACGATAAAAAAACAAAGTACTCTCTATGGAAAGCTACAAAAGCATGAAATTATAAATCCCAACAGAGGCTTGATGCAAAAGGGATTTTTCATCTCCCGATTACGATCGATAATTAAATTGTAAACATCTATGACCCTCTGTTGGAATGTAGAACTCATTGTCACTGAACAGGGTGACATGGAGCTTTACAATGTGCAGGTGATATACTGTACTTGCGTAAATGGGATGAATGGGTTGAATGAATGTTCGTGTGAATGTGAATTTTAAGTAACAAGTGCCAAACAGAAAGTAGCACTTTTCGCGCCTTTCATCTTGAAGATACGTTCCAACCATATGATAGACATTCAGTGGATGAAAATATAATACTAGTGCACCTGTAACCTGTAATATAATACCACCTGTAAAAGACGAAATTAACCATAACTTAAATGCGAGAAAATCTCTGGGCTATGATTATTAAAGATCCACTTGCAAATAAGAAAATATGGATTAGAATATAAACTGCATCCAAAAAATATACTTTGAAATATTGAAATCTTATATTGCTAACAGACATTTTCGCATTAGATTGGACGAAGAATTTTCCGAGCTAAAGAGGGTATATGCAGTGGGGACATATATGAAGACAAATCAACGCACGTTAACTTTTCCAATTAAATAGTTAACTGGATACCAATAGAACTAAATTCCAAACATGTTCCTTATGCTAATATAGCCAAATATATTGGCAAGACTCTCGATGCTAAGTTAAAATGGAAATGGAAGATTAAAAAGAAAAAGGTTGAACTTAACATTAAATATAGAAATATGTATTGGCTAATTGGAAGATATTCAGAGCTGTCAATACCTAATAAGTTGCTACTATACCAACATGTTTTAAAACCTTTATGGACTTATGGTATTCAGCTTTGGGGCGGTACTATGAAAACCAATATTAAAATAATACAAGCTTTTTACAATAAATTGTTACGTGGGATAGTGAACGCTGCTTGGTATATAAAAAACGATAATATACATAGGGACCTCCGGATGGAATACGTCAGCGAAGAGATAACAATTTACATACAACGGATTGGTCAACATCAAAATGTGGGGTTACGTGGTATATGCTGAGTACAATACAAATGGAGTACGAAGGCTCCAAAGAAAGAAACCGCTGGAGTTGGGAAGACCACAATAGGGCGGCCAAATTCTTAGAGGCCATATGGTAAACACAGAGGTCATTGCAGGCGACGATGACTCCACGGTGTAGAAAACGATATGGTCGCTTCACATAGTCTGAGGCAGTATGAAACCCATGCTCAGGCTACAAATCGTTGGAGCCAAATTGGTAAAAACTTTAAAAACTATTTTTTTAAATTAATAAACTGGAATTATAAATTAATGAAATATCAAACAATTAAATATATCATTAAACTAATAAAATAATTATTTATTAAATATAATCGATTAATTTATAAACTATTTAATTTACTAAGTAAAGTTTATCAATTTTTAAATCTTTTAATAAATTCATTTATTAATTTTTAAATTGTTAATTTATTAATTTGCTATTATTTAAAAATTTTTAATCTTATTTTGTAATTAATTTATTAAATTTTTAATTTAATTATTAATTATTTATTAACTTAGTAATTTATTATTTTTTTGTTTGTTTAATTTTCAATTAATTTAATAATTTGTTGACTTATTGATGTATATATATTTAGTTATAGGTATATATATACATAAATAAGTAAACAAGACATTTAATTTGCGATTAATGGCATTGCGATGAATTGTTAATTTGAAAAAGTGTGTTTCTGTGACATGTGATTCTATGAATTACATTTCTGTGACGCAACTCACTCATCAATCAGTTGATTATCGATAAATTGTAAATCGGGAATCGAATTTTGTGAATTCGAATGATTTTACCCTAAACTACTCGTATATACATATGTACTTATACGTTATAGTATTATACACATTCATATGATTTGTTAAAGATATGCCGTTTTAATTTGATAAAATTGAAGTATAACTGATTCAAAATCGCGTTCATCGCGCGATTTGTTAAGAAGTTTTGGGGTTTTGCACTTATTTAATATGGGTCTTCCCAACAAAATGAATTGATTAAAAATTAATGAACTATAATTTATTTATGATTCACTTAATTTTTTTTATTATTTTGAATTTTACAAATTTGTTTATTATTAATTTTTATTATCTATATTATTTAAATTGTTTTATTTATTTATTTATTAATTAATTTATTAATTAATCACCACCAGATAATTATAAATTGCATCAACCGATAAAAAAAAGAACACAAAAATAATGGCCGAAAAATGTATTATTTTTGTTGACTCGTGTGAGATAAAAATCGCAATGGATGACAATATTGTGTTGTCTTGTTTTTGTTGTAATATGACGTCGCCTTCGTCTTCGTTTTGAGGGAACACATGCGCCGGCGACGGTCGACATTGCACTTTTGTTAAGTGCATGTGAATTATTATTGCATCACCGAACATTGTTAGTTCGTGGTGATGTTGGTTGGATGGCGATGGTTTTACTATAAATGTTTTATAGTTATGGTTCGGTTATTGGATAGTGTTGGTTGGATAGATTGATATGTGATGGGGTTAGTGAACGCTTAATTCAAATAAGTTGGATTATATTTGAATTTCACTAATTGTTTTGTTTGTGGCAGAATCGAATATCGGTGAGTCGAATATTCGAGCTGCTACAGTACCCCCTCTCCAGATGAGAAACCATAGGTTTTGAGACGTTATACGTTGAACCGGACGGTTTTATATCGTTTGCTGGCTGATATTTGATCAGCCGTGTTGAGAATACCGTACGCCGGTTTCAATCTGTCGATGGAGATTGATTGGTGTTTGTCTTTGATTGAGACAATGAATTGCTTGCGTAAGCGGCGTATAACTTTGTATGGCCCATCGTATGGAGATTGTAATCCAGTACGAACCTTATCAACCCGGACAAAGACGTAATCGCAATTGTTGAGCGATTTGGGAATAAATATGTTGCTTTCATTCGTTGGTCTTGTTGTCGTGTGTGACGACGCTGAACAGCGCCGACACAAGGTTGGTAATTCCCTCGACGGATTTAAGAAAAAAAATTTTTTTTTATAATTTTGGTCCAGTTGAAACTGTACCAACTGTTGAAAAAAAAAAAAAAAAATAAAATAAATCAATTGGGAAATCAATTGAAAAGAAAAAAAGATTCATTCGAGTTAAAACGAGCGACTAACTAAGTGATAAAAGAAAAAAAAAATATAATGATAATAATAATTTAACAAAATAACATATAATTTTGGGATACATAATTAGTAATTTTTTTTTTGGTTCCAATAATTAAGTAAAGTTAAGTTAATTAAGTAAATATTAAGTTATA
This sequence comes from Tipula unca, assembly GCA_951394425.1. Lineage (NCBI taxonomy): Eukaryota > Metazoa > Arthropoda > Insecta > Diptera > Tipulidae > Tipula > Tipula unca. The sequence goes on from OX596381.1 coordinate 33,654,527, forward strand.
TAAAATAATGTCATAGAATAAGATTGCCTATGGTTCAATTCAATATAACATAAATTTTTTTTTAAGTTTTTTTTTTGTCATGAAAATAAAAATAAAAAAAAAAACTGTAAGTCAAGTTTATAATGTTGTTGGTAAAAACTGTTAATAACAAAAAAAGTGAGTAAAATAAGCAAAATAAACAATGGGGTTGCAAATTAAAATGTGAAACAAAAATAGTTGCAGTGATAGATATAAGAATATTAACTCAAAAAAAAAAATAATTTGCCTAGTATACAATAAGATTAAAAAATATGTATATACACCTAAAAACGTTTATAGTGCAAATTAATCACATCGATAGTATTTATATAAACGTGTGGTATAAAATTATCATTTATCGTACGACAAAAAACCAAAACCAAAAACGTTTAATAGTGACCGGTAAATTGAGTGACCTTGTGATATACATGATAATTGTACCATGATAGTGATCGCAATATTTATACGAAAGTAAATAAAATTCAATTGCGAGAAAAATAAAAAAAAAATAAAACATTATTTTTTTTTTAAACTAAAAGTTGTAAAGTGAAAATAAAATTAAGTTTTAAATAAAAACAAAGGAAAATTAAATATGCATATAGTTCATATCCGAATAATGTCCGCTATCAACACGTCATCAATCAACACAATGACATCATTTTGATTAAGATAAGAATTTTTATGTTTATTTCATTATTCACTTATCACATATATACATATATTATTACATTTTTTTTTATTTTACGTTAATTCTTAAGTCAAATTATTATTATAAATTCACATTTTATTTTTTTTATTTTATAAAAGTAATTTGACATTAATTATTAATTTTTGTTTATATAGCTATTTAGTTTTTTTTTTTTACGGTGATTTTTGGGTACATTCTAAGAACTTCTTTTTTTTTTTTCTTTTTATTGTTAATTTTTTTTTTGTATTAAGTTCGCTTTTGAACTTTTATTTTCTTTTACTATTTACTATTTTTTTTTTTTTTCTTTCACTTATATTGAATTCTATAATAAATCTACTTTCTATTTGTTAGTAATTTATCTTAAATTATTATTTATTTTTTTTTTTTGTTATGGTTTTTTTCTTCTTCTCTTGAGTTTCGCTATATCTATCGTTATATTTCAGGATGAGATAATAAACGCATAATGAGTTCAAGGTAGGTATAGGTTTTAAGGAGCGTGAGCGAACAATTAGGTTCTTCTGTTGTACCCTACTACCCCTTCCTTTTCCCTTCCTGCGGTCTTTCTCGATCTACGGCGTTTCTTTGGAAAACCCACGCATTCCCCTGAGCCTTAGCCGGCAAAATGACCGCCCAAAGAAAGCGTCGTAGATAATTCTGCAACAAAAGGAACTGGAGTGTCAACTCTAAGTTCACTTCGTTACAGTGGCGCCCAAAGTTCGGTAAACGAAATCCTTTCCATTTTTGTCATGGCGATATTTGTTTTGGTCGATTGTGTTGAGATGGATCCTTTTTCCGTATTATATGTTGACTTAAGTCCACCTCTGCACATATCTCTCTAACTATCGCGGATGCCTTTTCATTTTCTATCGCAAAAGTTGGCTTAGAAGATAATCAATTGGCATTGACGGAATGGAAACAAAATCATAAGTTAAATCATAATTGAATATATGTCCAAGTTATTTATTGTAGACGTTGTGATTTTTCTTTGATTTTATTTTTTTTAATTTTTATTTTTTATTTTCTCCCAAACAACAGTTTGCCTTTTTGTTCACTCTCCTCCTAGGTTACACCATAACCTTGAGAGCTGTACTGCCTTGAACTCATACTAGCTCCTTGAAATATATCATTAATAAAATAATAAATAATACTATCAAATTTAATAATTTAATTTTTTTTTGCTTTTATTGCGCACTTTGAAATTGTCAATCTGGATTTTTAAAACTATTGTGTGATAGCGTTCAACTATTCTCTTCGAATATTAATTTTGTGTAGTTTTTCGGTCTAATTATGTTTAAAATGGATATTTCGGTGTTAGAAGCGGACGAATTTGAGGTTGAATGTCTGGTGCGAGGAATTCCTACCGATGATCCCGATGTTTTGAACATACTTAAAACTTCAGTCAAGGAGGAAGAAGCCAGATCCAAGGTTACCCCTATAAGAATGCACTCGAAGGCCATCAAGAATCCCGACACAGAAATTAATATCTGTTTAGCCAAATTAAAGGATTTCAAATACCAGATCACTCAGTTAGATCTACAAAGGGATGAAGAGGATCTAACAAAGTTGATTTATTTAATTACATCGCGTTTATTGCATGTATCCCAGCGGTTGCATAGAGCCACCACATCCCCTACATATGGAGACCGAGCCCTAAATAGTCTCGAAATGTGCAACAGATTATTAGACAGCCTAAAAATATACTCGGAGGATCATGCGAAGTTAAACGATTCTATTGAGGCTGCCAAACAAGTTAATTTAGAACAGCCGGAAACATTGGAAAATGCCGAGAGCAGTTTTCAGTTACCGTCAGACCCACACAATGGATCAAGTCCCACAGGGCATAATATAACACGCAGATCGACCTTGGAAGATTTACTTGATGTGATACAAGAAGGAAGCCAGAAGAACATACAACATGCTGAGGCCCAAACAAAACTGGTCGAATCGGCTTTGGAGAAATTTAACTTCGTCTCTCAGCAATTATTGACGTTAACTCAACGACAAGATGCCTTGCAGCAGCAAATATTAAATAAACCTTCATTAGATGCATCCACCAGGACTAATGCAGTTAGTTTACAAGGTTTAATTGCAGAGCCACCTTCCAGGCCTAGTACATATGTGCCTGTCTTTCCATATGGAACGTACCACCAACCACAACAACAGATGTCAATTCCAATTTCAATGGCAACGCAAACAACGCACATTCCACAGTCGACATATGCAAATCCTTTGACAACAACTACTATGTATTATCCGTCAATTTCTACAAATGTACAACTTCCAGCACCATACACAACACCATTCACTTCAACACCGTATACTCCTGCTATTTCACAAATATCTGGATCAATTTACACGAATTCACCTTCGTTCATACCGCGGCCCCCTCCGAATGAGTATCCGATTCCAAATTTTAGACCATCGGTTGAGCAACGTAGTCTATCTCGTTGCGGAATATCTTTTGACGGCTCGCCTTCAGGTGTACCAATAGACATGTTCCTTTTTCAAATAGAAACATTAGCAAGTTCATTTGGCTTATCTGATATGAGCTTAATTACAGAGATGGGGTCAGTTTTAAAGGGTATCGCATTACAGTGGTACTGGACGTGTAGACGTCATAACCCTGCAGTATCCTGGTCCGAACTAAAAAAACAATTTCTGGAACGGTTTCAAGACAGACGTTCTGATTTTGAGATTCGTCGGACTATTGAAAATAGGAAACAGTTGCCTCGTGAAACGTTCGTTGAGTTTTACCATCAGGTTTGGAGTATGACCTTGCAGAGTAAAACCCCATATTCTGAAGAAAAAATAATTGAAATACTTATGCAGAATATGAGAGCTGGTCTCCAATACCAGTTGGCAGATAGACGTTTTGTTTCAGTTAATGATCTAATCGCTAGCTGTACAACTTGGGAAGATACGTGGCATCGTCTCAGAATTGACCCAGAATCAATGTTCCATGCTAGAAAAGGAATCAACGAACTCCAATATATTGAACAAAGCGAGGTAGTTAACCCAAATCAATTGTACAATCAGCATTTCGAGCCGCCTGTTCAAGAACAGACAATTGCAGCCTACCGAAATAATTACGTTGGTGAAACGAAACCTTCCGCTTCAAATACCATTTATCAACCAAATCAAAATTTCTCCCGGCCCTCTGCTAGAGAAATAATTTGTTACAACTGCGATGAAAAAGGTCACACGTTTAACGACTGTCGGTTCCCACCTCTGCGTTGGTTTTGCCACAAATGTGGCATGAAAGACACAGTTTACGCCAAGTGCTCAAATTGTTCGGGAAACGCTCCGAGGGGTCAATGGAGGTCTGGGAACCACGGAACCCCAAAAGGAACAGTTCCCAGTTCATCAATAGAACGGGAGGAAGCGGCCACCAACACCGATCCGGAATTACGACTGGCGACACGCCTCCATTCAGACAGGTAACTTCTACAAATCCAATCAATTTTAGCACTCAGAGTGCTACCACAATATCATGCAAAGCATCTTTGCAAACCCTCGAAGACCAACTACCTCCGCCAACTTCTTCTGATTCACATTGCACCGCAACACCAGTTGTCCACAGTAGCCAGCACAAACGATTCTACAAATCCCATCAGCGTAGACGGACACGGCTATACTGGAAGAATCGCAATATGCTTCGGTCAGAAATAGTTAATTCAATCATAATGAATAATTCCCAAGATCCTAGGCCATATGCGGATGTCCTAGTCAATGGAACGGATTACCGAGGTTTGTTAGATAGTGGTGCTACTGTTAGTGTATTGGGCGCTGGATCTGAAAAATTCTTAACAGATCCTGGTGTTAAATTTTATAGTTCACCTACTTTTATAAGCACAGCAAACGGTCAATCGGAACGAGTATTTGGATTTATAAATGCGACAGTAGAGTTCAATAATCAGCGACACACAATGCGTTTGCATATAGTGCCCAATCTAGAACAGTCATTGTACCTAGGAATAGATTTTTGGAATCTTTTCCATGTCACACCTACTTTATGCTCTTTAAGCCCGATAACTCATTCCGATCCCGATTCTTCCAATTACTACACACTGTCACCAGCCAGCCAACTAAGATTAAACCTTGTGATTGAAAAATTTCCATCTTTTAAGAATCTTGGCCTCGGTAGAACCACTGTACTTTCCCATATAATCGATGTTGGTACAGTTCGGCCGATCAAACAACGATTCTATTCTGTCTCGCCTGCCATACAAAAAGTGCTTTACGCCGAACTCGATAGAATGCTCTCATTAGGCGTAATAGAAGAAAGTCAGAGCAGTTGGTGCTCTCCGATCACTTTGGTGCGTAGAGCAAATGGCAAAGCTCGGCTCTGTTTGGATGCCCGTGAATTGAACAAGGTCACCGTTAAGGACGCGTACCCCCTACCGCTTATCGATGGATTGTTGGGCCGATTGGATCAAACCAGGTATATATCCTGTATTGACTTAAAAGATGCCTTTTGGCAGGTCCCTTTGGACCAGCAATCCAAAGATAAGACGGCGTTTACCGTACCTGGGAGACCTTTGTATCAGTTCACGGTCATGCCATTCGGATTATGTAACGCCCCGCAGACAATGTGCCGCTTGATGCACAAAGTGATCCCTCACCAACTGCATGACAGAATCTTTGTCTATTTAGACGACCTTTTGGTGACGTCCGCTTCATTTGACGAGCACTTACTATTATTAGAAGAGGTTGCCGTGCGATTGAAGAATGCTGGACTCACCATAAACGTGGAGAAAAGCAAATTTCTTTTAAAGGAGTCGAAATATCTCGGCTATATCATTGGTGATGGATGTCTTCGGACCGACCCCGAGAAAGTTCAGGCAATTATAGATTTCCCTGTTCCTAAAACTCCCAAACAAATCCGTCGGTTTTTAGGAATGAGCGGTTGGTATCGACGTTTTATAAAAAATTATGCAATTTTGTCTGCCCCGCTCACCGACCTACTTAAAAAGGGTTCCAAAATAAAATGGTCCCCTGTGGCTGACTCCGCTTTCAATCAATTGAAAACTGCATTATCAACATCACCCGTCCTGGCAAATCCTGACTATGGTAAACCCTTCTTTATACAGTGTGACGCCAGCACAACAGGTGTAGGTAGCGTATTGTTCCAGCTCGATTCCGATGGAGCAGAGCGTCCAATAGTTTTTGTTTCGCAAAAATTAAACGCCGCTCAAAAAAATTATTCAGTTACCGAGTTGGAATGCTACGCTGCTGTGCTGAGCGTCAAGAACTTCAGACCTTATATAGAGGGGTATCCATTCACCATATATACCGACCACGCCAGTTTACAATGGTTGATGTCACAGAAGGATTTGTCAGGGCGGTTAGCACGCTGGAGCCTTAAACTCCAGTCATTTGATTTCCAAATGGCATACCGAAAGGGTTCTCAGAACGTGGTCCCAGACGCATTATCACGTGTTTTTTTGTGAACAATTAACTCCTATTTCGGCTGATTTAAAATCGGGATCAGAACCATTACATATTGATCTCTCCAGTTCGGCATTTTTAGATACTGATTACATCAATCAAATTAAACAAGTCGAAACATTACCTGATGTTCACCACAACTTACGAGTTCAAAACGGGAAGTTGCTCATAGCTCCGACATACGGATGGCGGTATGAAGACACCGACATACCTAATTGGAAATTGGTCATTCCTAAAAGTTTAACGCAAGCACTTATATATCAGGCTCACGTTCCACCTTCAGCTGCTCATATGGGTGCGGCAAAAACCATTGAACGTATACAACGGCAATTCCACTGGACGCATATGGCACAAGATGTAAAGTCATTTATTAAAAATTGCCAGACATGCAAAATGACTAAGCCCGTTAATTATTCCACAAAGCCGAACATGGGAAACCAACTTCTTTCATGTAGACCTTTTCAGAAGCTATATATAGATTTCCTCGGTCCATACCCCAGATCTAAGCGCGGGAATACATATATTCTAATCATACTGGATCACTATTCGAAGTTTGTTTTCCTCAAACCTTTACGAGAAGCCACAGCTTCTTTGTTGTGCCAATATATCGAAGGTGAAATATTCAATACCTTCTCAGTGCCAGAATACATTACCACGGATAACGGAAAACAATTCACGTCTAAATTGTTTCATGAACTTTTGCAGAAATATGGAGTTACTCATATTCGAACACCAGTCTACTCTCCGCAGAGTAATGCGTCAGAACGAGTGAATCGCACAGTTCTCTCCGCTATTCGGTCCTATTTATCCGACAGCCATACGGAGTGGGACCTTCATATTTCTGAAATTGCTGCTACTTTGCGAAATGTAATACATGGTTCTACGACGTTTTCTCCACATTTCTTAGTGTTCGGACAACACTTTATATTACATGGTTCCGATTATAATGTTCGCCGACTCCTTGGGGAATCAGACGACAACCATTTATATATCGCTTCAAAGCCTGATCGATTAAATCTGATTCGCGAAAAGGTCTTACACTATTTGAAAGTAGCACATGAACATTGTGCCCAAAAATACAATTTGCGCAGTCGTCATAGGACATTCAACCCTGGTCAGGCAGTTTTCATAAGAACATTTCCGCAGAGCGATGCGTTTAATAAATTTTCAGCCAAACTGGCACCGAAATTCGTGCCTGCTGTTATTGATAATAAAGTGGGGAATGTGGCTTACAAAGTTAAGGATGTGCATGGAAAGCTGCTTGGTGTATATCACGCAAAGGACATTCGTGTTTGATTGATCCAAATATCATTAAACGATTTTTAAATTTTATTTAGTAATAATTGAATCTACACACAATAGAACTTAGAATAGAATACCTATGATTTTTTGTTGTTGTTTTAATGGATATAGTACCCGGCATGAGACTTCTCAGGGCGTGCGGCAGCCCCACGATTTGTGACGACGCTGAACAGCGCCGACACAAGGTTGGTAATTCCCTCGACGGATTTAAGAAAAAAAAATTTTTTTTATAATTTTGGTCCAGTTGAAACTGTACCAACTGTTGAAAAAAAAAAAAAAAAATAAAATAAATCAATTGGGAAATCAATTGAAAAGAAAAAAAGATTCATTCGAGTTAAAACGAGCGACTAACTAAGTGATAAAAGAAAAAAAAAATATAATGATAATAATAATTTAACAAAATAACATATAATTTTGGGATACATAATTAGTAATTTTTTTTTTTGGTTCCAATAATTAAGTAAAGTTAAGTTAATTAAGTAAATATTAAGTTATATAAAATAATGTCATAGAATAAGATTGCCTATGGTTCAATTCAATATAACATAAATTTTTTTTTAAGTTTTTTTTTTGTCATGAAAATAAAAATAAAAAAAAAAACTGTAAGTCAAGTTTATAATGTTGTTGGTAAAAACTGTTAATAACAAAAAAAGTGAGTAAAATAAGCAAAATAAACAATGGGGTTGCAAATTAAAATGTGAAACAAAAATAGTTGCAGTGATAGATATAAGAATATTAACTCAAAAAAAAAAATAATTTGCCTAGTATACAATAAGATTAAAAAATATGTATATACACCTAAAAACGTTTATAGTGCAAATTAATCACATCGATAGTATTTATATAAACGTGTGGTATAAAATTATCATTTATCGTACGACAAAAAACCAAAACCAAAAACGTTTAATAGTGACCGGTAAATTGAGTGACCTTGTGATATACATGATAATTGTACCATGATAGTGATCGCAATATTTATACGAAAGTAAATAAAATTCAATTGCGAGAAAAATAAAAAAAAAATAAAACATTATTTTTTTTTTAAACTAAAAGTTGTAAAGTGAAAATAAAATTAAGTTTTAAATAAAAACAAAGGAAAATTAAATATGCATATAGTTCATATCCGAATAATGTCCGCTATCAACACGTCATCAATCAACACAATGACATCATTTTGATTAAGATAAGAATTTTTATGTTTATTTCATTATTCACTTATCACATATATACATATATTATTACATTTTTTTTTATTTTACGTTAATTCTTAAGTCAAATTATTATTATAAATTCACATTTTATTTTTTTTATTTTATAAAAGTAATTTGACATTAATTATTAATTTTTGTTTATATAGCTATTTAGTTTTTTTTTTTTACGGTGATTTTTGGGTACATTCTAAGAACTTCTTTTTTTTTTTTCTTTTTATTGTTAATTTTTTTTTTGTATTAAGTTCGCTTTTGAACTTTTATTTTCTTTTACTATTTACTATTTTTTTTTTTTTTCTTTCACTTATATTGAATTCTATAATAAATCTACTTTCTATTTGTTAGTAATTTATCTTAAATTATTATTTATTTTTTTTTTTTGTTATGGTTTTTTTCTTCTTCTCTTGAGTTTCGCTATATCTATCGTTATATTTCAGGATGAGATAATAAACGCATAATGAGTTCAAGGTAGGTATAGGTTTTAAGGAGCGTGAGCGAACAATTAGGTTCTTCTGTTGTACCCTACTACCCCTTCCTTTTCCCTTCCTGCGGTCTTTCTCGATCTACGGCGTTTCTTTGGAAAACCCACGCATTCCCCTGAGCCTTAGCCGGCAAAATGACCGCCCAAAGAAAGCGTCGTAGATAATTCTGCAACAAAAGGAACTGGAGTGTCAACTCTAAGTTCACTTCGTTACACGTGGGGATAAGATTTTGCATGGTGGTGCGGAGTTGGTCGATGACTGTGTCGGTTGTGGATGGAGACGGTAGAGGATGTTCGACGAAGAACTCACCGGGTAGCTTGATGGTTTGACCGTAAACCATTTCGGCTGGTGAGCACTTCAGATCTTCTTTAACCGTTGCTCGAATACCAAGTAGAACGATTGGTATTTCGGAGCTCCAGTGAATTGTGTTGCCTCGGGCCTTGAGAGCAGCTTTGAGCTGTCGGTGGAAGCGTTCGACCATGCCATTGGCTTGTGGGTGGTAAGCCGTTGTACGTATACGATGCGAGCCGAGGAGTTTCGTTAACTCCGAGAAGAGCTTCGACTCGAATTGGGTTCCTTGATCAGTGGTGATGTCAAGTGGAACGCCAAATCGTGATACGTAGTTTTGCACGAATGTGGTGGCAATGGTTGCTGCAGACATGTCGCTCATGCAGTACGCTTCTGGCCATCGAGTGAAACGATCGACACAGGTGAGTAAGTATGAGTATCCATTGGATGGAGGAAGTGGTCCTACGACATCCAGATGAATATGCTCGAATCGACCAGGTGGAATTGCGAATTGTCCAAGAGGCGATTTTGTGTGCCGCTGGACTTTTGATTTTTGGCAGGATAAACAGGATTGTGCCCAATGGGTCACGTCTTTGTTTATGCTGGGCCAAAAGTATCGAGCAGTAATCAATTTACGAGTTGTGCGGACACCAGGATGTGAGATACCGTGTAGTGTGTCGAAGATGGTTCGACGTAGTTGCTCTGCGATGTACGGGCGATTTGCACCCGTAGATGTTTCGCAGTATATTTCGAGGCCAGGTAGTTTGAAAAGCTCCAGTTTCAGTGATGAACTGGCGTGACAAGCGGAACCAGAAAGTAAATTCTGAAGTTCCAAGTCTGCTTTTTGCGCTTGTGCGATATTGTTGCAGTCGAAGTGAGTCTCGACTGTGGCCGTTTCGTTTGATGTTGTGCGCGAAAGTGTATCCGCGACAACGTTTTCGGTACCTTGAACATGCTGGATGTCCGTGGTAAATTGACTAATATAATCCAAGTGGCGTGCTTGCCTTGGATTGCGTTCAGTTTTAGACTGAATTGCTCGAGTGAGAGGCTTGTGGTCGGTGTAAATTGTGAAGTCCCGACCCTCGACAAAATATCTGAAGTGTTTGATTGCTAGATATATTGCGAGTAATTCCCGATCGAATGCAGAGTATTTCTTTTCGGCATCCGAGAGCTTCTTTGAGAAGAATCCCAGGGGCTCCCAACACTTGTCGTTGTACTGTTGCATGACTGCTCCGACAGCAGTGTTTGATGCATCAGTAGTTATGCTGAGCTTTGAGTCGCTCAGTGGATGAGACAAGAGTGTTGTGCGTGCCAATTCAGCCTTGAGTGACGTGAATGCGTGTTGACATTCGTCAGGCCAAGAGAAGTTCTTGGCGGTTTTGGGCTTACGTAGTAGTACTGCCAGGTGGCTGTGAATTGGGTTGAGTATTTCAGCGAGCTTTGGTATGAATCGGTGGTAGTAGTTTACCATGCCGATGAATCGCTGAATACTTTTGATTGATGTTGGAGCTGGGAATTCTTTAATGGCATTGATTCGGTCTTGTGACGGAAGGATGCCATTAGCGGTAATCTTGTGGCTGAGGAAATCAAGAGTGGATGCGCCAAAGACGCATTTTGAGCTCTTGATGTGAACATCAAACTCGACAAGTCGTTGGAAAAGTGTTTCCAGATGGAGTTTGTGTTGTTCCTCAGTTTGAGATGCCACAAGAATGTCGTCTATGTAGACGAAAACGAAGTCGAGATCTCGAACGACTTCGTTCATGAAGCGCTGAAACGTGTGTGCGGCATTGCGTAATCCAAATGGCATTCGGGTGTATTCGAAGAGGCCAAATGGTGTTGTGATTGCCGTTTTGAAAACGTCTTCAGGTGCCATGGGAATGTGGTGATAACCTCTGATGAGATCAAGTTTGGAGAAAACTTTGCAGCCATGCAAGTGCATGGTGAAGTTTTGAATGTGGGGTATCGGGTAGCGATCCGGTATCGTAACCGTGTTTAAACGCCGATAGTCCCCACATGGCCTCCAGTCGTGATCTTTCTTCTTGACCATGTGTAATGGACAAGAGACGGAAGATGTCGATGTTCGACAAATCCCTAATTCCACCATGTGTTGAAATTCTGCTTGTGCAGCTTTGTGTCGCACCTGATCTAGTCTGCGTGGTCTCGACACGGGCAGATGGCCTTCCGTGACGATGTGATGTACCACGTTGTGTCGGACTGGCATTTTGTAGTTCGGCTCTGCTGTAAGTAGTGGGTACTTTTTGAGCAGAGTGCCGTAGCCGTTGTCGATGTTAAAATGGATCGGTGTTGGTGTGTTAACACGAACCATTGTGGCGTTTATTGACAGCTTTGTAGTTGGGTCAATCAGCCGTTTGTGTTTGACATCGACAAGAAGTCCGAATTTGCTTAGAAAATCGGCGCCAATGATCGGACGGTTCACTGCAGCTAGTATGAAAGCATGCGTGAAGGTTCGTTTGAGTCCGATATCCACGTTAAGCAATTTTGTGCCGTACGTGTGGATGATTGAACCATTGGCAGCCGATAAGACTAGATTTGAATTTCGATTGGCTAATGAATATTTCAATTTGTAATTCATTGCTGGAATAACCGAAAGGTCAGCGCCAGTGTCGACTAGGTAGGTGAGTTTGTTGTGTCTATCGTACACAAACAAACGTGACGTATAGGGTGTGTTTGTGGTCAGGGGAGGCATGTTGCTCTCAACCCGTGACTCTAATAGTTTTTTTGTGTGTCAATGTCCATTTTTACGGCGGCCGCGGACGTCGATGGTTGCGACGTGATGAAGTTGCACGGTGGCGTGCATTTTCGCGCGGCTCTACCAAACTTTGCGTGAAACCAGCATTTACCCTGTTGGTACGTGTTGTTGCTGGGACTGCGGATTCTTTTTGTGGAGGGAGCTCGTCGCCCACGCGAACGGCTTCGACCTCGAAAAAGTTCGTCGAGTCTAGACTCGATTCTCGCCAGTCTTGCTTCGAGTGTGTTTGGTGCTTGTGTTGTTAAACGGGGAGTTCTGTCTCCACTGCGTTCATTTTGTGGTTGTCGCCGGTATGGTACATTGACTTGACTGCCGCTTGGTTGGTTGATGTGTATGACATCATGCATTTTGTTCTTTTGTTAAAAACACACCAATACAATAAAAATATGAAACTATACGAAATTATAAGGCGGAATGGTTACCGTGTAATGATTTGTTTGAGGGCCGGGATGTTCCTTCTTTTTAACACCCGATGCGAGATACCCCCGAATATGGAGTTCCTTGCGTCCTACCTTATATTGGGGGGGCTCGTTGAAATTTAAAATGTTAAGTTATGCGAATTTGGTTTTTTTTTTGTACAGCGGATTTTATGTCACCGTTGTGGTTTGTGGTTTTGAGAAAAACCTTTTTATTATTCTTTTTTTTTTTATTTTACCACAACGGTGATGGCGGGAGGTCTGGCAGCGAGATTCGACCGGGGTGTGTGAAAATTTTTGAAAGGTTGCGATGTGGTGGTGAAAAATTGTATAAAAAAAATTCTTATATCTAGTAGTTTAATATTTACGTTACGTTAAATTATATGAAAAATGCAATTGTATAAATGAAAGTGAAAATTTGATTTTACGTTATATGAAATTAAATTTAGAGTAAGAGAAAAAAAATATATTAAGAATAAAATAAAAACTCTTATCTGTTGTTTCTTGTGATGCTGTTGCTGCTGCTGTTGGTCGTTGCGGTGTGGGTCAGTCGCTACACCGAAATTCGCTGTCCCGCGTTGTCCTTTGTGTTTATTTTTTTGTTAGTGTGGGCATGGTCCCTACACTATATTAAAATATTCCCACGTTGCGTGATGGGTCGTCCCCTACCACGTTTGGTTGTGTTGTGTGGGTATAAAACCACGTTTTTTTTATTTATTTGGATGGCTTGTGTCTGGTACGGTGTTCCAAGTGTTTATGTCCAGTTGTGGTACATGTAAATTTTGAATTTATTTTTACAATTAGTTGTATATCTATAATTTTGAATTTTGTGTTTTTTTTTTTTTACGTACCTTGTGTCTGGTACGGTCTACGTACCAGACTTGCTTGGTTATATTGCGCACTGCACTGATATTAAAAGTTGTCCTTCCCACGTGGTAAAATGGCGTGGCTGTACGGGCGTTTATAATTAAAAAAAAATAAAACAATTTATTTTGTGTGGTTTCGCGGTAAAAACCGTCGTCGAAGGTCACCAGTTTGGGGTTTTGCACTTATTTAATATGGGTCTTCCCAACAAAATGAATTGATTAAAAATTAATGAACTATAATTTATTTATGATTCACTTAATTTTTTTTATTATTTTGAATTTTACAAATTTGTTTATTATTAATTTTTATTATCTATATTATTTAAATTGTTTTATTTATTTATTTATTAATTAATTTATTAATTAATCACCACCAGATAATTATAAATTGCATCAACCGATAAAAAAAAGAACACAAAAATAATGGCCGAAAAATGTATTATTTTTGTTGACTCGTGTGAGATAAAAATCGCAATGGATGACAATATTGTGTTGTCTTGTTTTTGTTGTAATATGACGTCGCCTTCGTCTTCGTTTTGAGGGAACACATGCGCCGGCGACGGTCGACATTGCACTTTTGTTAAGTGCATGTGAATTATTATTGCATCACCGAACATTGTTAGTTCGTGGTGATGTTGGTTGGATGGCGATGGTTTTACTATAAATGTTTTATAGTTATGGTTCGGTTATTGGATAGTGTTGGTTGGATAGATTGATATGTGATGGGGTTAGTGAACGCTTAATTCAAATAAGTTGGATTATATTTGAATTTCACTAATTGTTTTGTTTGTGGCAGAATCGAATATCGGTGAGTCGAATATTCGAGCTGCTACAGTACCCCCTCTCCAGATGAGAAACCATAGGTTTTGAGACGTTATACGTTGAACCGGACGGTTTTATATCGTTTGCTGGCTGATATTTGATCAGCCGTGTTGAGAATACCGTACGCCGGTTTCAATCTGTCGATGGAGATTGATTGGTGTTTGTCTTTGATTGAGACAATGAATTGCTTGCGTAAGCGGCGTATAACTTTGTATGGCCCATCGTATGGAGATTGTAATCCAGTACGAACCTTATCAACCCGGACAAAGACGTAATCGCAATTGTTGAGCGATTTGGGAATAAATATGTTGCTTTCATTCGTTGGTCTTGTTGTCGTGGGGATAAGATTTTGCATGGTGGTGCGGAGTTGGTCGATGACTGTGTCGGTTGTGGATGGAGACGGTAGAGGATGTTCGACGAAGAACTCACCGGGTAGCTTGATGGTTTGACCGTAAACCATTTCGGCTGGTGAGCACTTCAGATCTTCTTTAACCGTTGCTCGAATACCAAGTAGAACGATTGGTATTTCGGAGCTCCAGTGAATTGTGTTGCCTCGGGCCTTGAGAGCAGCTTTGAGCTGTCGGTGGAAGCGTTCGACCATGCCATTGGCTTGTGGGTGGTAAGCCGTTGTACGTATACGATGCGAGCCGAGGAGTTTCGTTAACTCCGAGAAGAGCTTCGACTCGAATTGGGTTCCTTGATCAGTGGTGATGTCAAGTGGAACGCCAAATCGTGATACGTAGTTTTGCACGAATGTGGTGGCAATGGTTGCTGCAGACATGTCGCTCATGCAGTACGCTTCTGGCCATCGAGTGAAACGATCGACACAGGTGAGTAAGTATGAGTATCCATTGGATGGAGGAAGTGGTCCTACGACATCCAGATGAATATGCTCGAATCGACCAGGTGGAATTGCGAATTGTCCAAGAGGCGATTTTGTGTGCCGCTGGACTTTTGATTTTTGGCAGGATAAACAGGATTGTGCCCAATGGGTCACGTCTTTGTTTATGCTGGGCCAAAAGTATCGAGCAGTAATCAATTTACGAGTTGTGCGGACACCAGGATGTGAGATACCGTGTAGTGTGTCGAAGATGGTTCGACGTAGTTGCTCTGCGATGTACGGGCGATTTGCACCCGTAGATGTTTCGCAGTATATTTCGAGGCCAGGTAGTTTGAAAAGCTCCAGTTTCAGTGATGAACTGGCGTGACAAGCGGAACCAGAAAGTAAATTCTGAAGTTCCAAGTCTGCTTTTTGCGCTTGTGCGATATTGTTGCAGTCGAAGTGAGTCTCGACTGTGGCCGTTTCGTTTGATGTTGTGCGCGAAAGTGTATCCGCGACAACGTTTTCGGTACCTTGAACATGCTGGATGTCCGTGGTAAATTGACTAATATAATCCAAGTGGCGTGCTTGCCTTGGATTGCGTTCAGTTTTAGACTGAATTGCTCGAGTGAGAGGCTTGTGGTCGGTGTAAATTGTGAAGTCCCGACCCTCGACAAAATATCTGAAGTGTTTGATTGCTAGATATATTGCGAGTAATTCCCGATCGAATGCAGAGTATTTCTTTTCGGCATCCGAGAGCTTCTTTGAGAAGAATCCCAGGGGCTCCCAACACTTGTCGTTGTACTGTTGCATGACTGCTCCGACAGCAGTGTTTGATGCATCAGTAGTTATGCTGAGCTTTGAGTCGCTCAGTGGATGAGACAAGAGTGTTGTGCGTGCCAATTCAGCCTTGAGTGACGTGAATGCGTGTTGACATTCGTCAGGCCAAGAGAAGTTCTTGGCGGTTTTGGGCTTACGTAGTAGTACTGCCAGGTGGCTGTGAATTGGGTTGAGTATTTCAGCGAGCTTTGGTATGAATCGGTGGTAGTAGTTTACCATGCCGATGAATCGCTGAATACTTTTGATTGATGTTGGAGCTGGGAATTCTTTAATGGCATTGATTCGGTCTTGTGACGGAAGGATGCCATTAGCGGTAATCTTGTGGCTGAGGAAATCAAGAGTGGATGCGCCAAAGACGCATTTTGAGCTCTTGATGTGAACATCAAACTCGACAAGTCGTTGGAAAAGTGTTTCCAGATGGAGTTTGTGTTGTTCCTCAGTTTGAGATGCCACAAGAATGTCGTCTATGTAGACGAAAACGAAGTCGAGATCTCGAACGACTTCGTTCATGAAGCGCTGAAACGTGTGTGCGGCATTGCGTAATCCAAATGGCATTCGGGTGTATTCGAAGAGGCCAAATGGTGTTGTGATTGCCGTTTTGAAAACGTCTTCAGGTGCCATGGGAATGTGGTGATAACCTCTGATGAGATCAAGTTTGGAGAAAACTTTGCAGCCATGCAAGTGCATGGTGAAGTTTTGAATGTGGGGTATCGGGTAGCGATCCGGTATCGTAACCGTGTTTAAACGCCGATAGTCCCCACATGGCCTCCAGTCGTGATCTTTCTTCTTGACCATGTGTAATGGACAAGAGACGGAAGATGTCGATGTTCGACAAATCCCTAATTCCACCATGTGTTGAAATTCTGCTTGTGCAGCTTTGTGTCGCACCTGATCTAGTCTGCGTGGTCTCGACACGGGCAGATGGCCTTCCGTGACGATGTGATGTACCACGTTGTGTCGGACTGGCATTTTGTAGTTCGGCTCTGCTGTAAGTAGTGGGTACTTTTTGAGCAGAGTGCCGTAGCCGTTGTCGATGTTAAAATGGATCGGTGTTGGTGTGTTAACACGAACCATTGTGGCGTTTATTGACAGCTTTGTAGTTGGGTCAATCAGCCGTTTGTGTTTGACATCGACAAGAAGTCCGAATTTGCTTAGAAAATCGGCGCCAATGATCGGACGGTTCACTGCAGCTAGTATGAAAGCATGCGTGAAGGTTCGTTTGAGTCCGATATCCACGTTAAGCAATTTTGTGCCGTACGTGTGGATGATTGAACCATTGGCAGCCGATAAGACTAGATTTGAATTTCGATTGGCTAATGAATATTTCAATTTGTAATTCATTGCTGGAATAACCGAAAGGTCAGCGCCAGTGTCGACTAGGTAGGTGAGTTTGTTGTGTCTATCGTACACAAACAAACGTGACGTATAGGGTGTGTTTGTGGTCAGGGGAGGCATGTTGCTCTCAACCCGTGACTCTAATAGTTTTTTTGTGTGTCAATGTCCATTTTTACGGCGGCCGCGGACGTCGATGGTTGCGACGTGATGAAGTTGCACGGTGGCGTGCATTTTCGCGCGGCTCTACCAAACTTTGCGTGAAACCAGCATTTACCCTGTTGGTACGTGTTGTTGCTGGGACTGCGGATTCTTTTTGTGGAGGGAGCTCGTCGCCCACGCGAACGGCTTCGACCTCGAAAAAGTTCGTCGAGTCTAGACTCGATTCTCGCCAGTCTTGCTTCGAGTGTGTTTGGTGCTTGTGTTGTTAAACGGGGAGTTCTGTCTCCACTGCGTTCATTTTGTGGTTGTCGCCGGTATGGTACATTGACTTGACTGCCGCTTGGTTGGTTGATGTGTATGACATCATGCATTTTGTTCTTTTGTTAAAAACACACCAATACAATAAAAATATGAAACTATACGAAATTATAAGGCGGAATGGTTACCGTGTAATGATTTGTTTGAGGGCCGGGATGTTCCTTCTTTTTAACACCCGATGCGAGATACCCCCGAATATGGAGTTCCTTGCGTCCTACCTTATATTGGGGGGGCTCGTTGAAATTTAAAATGTTAAGTTATGCGAATTTGGTTTTTTTTTTGTACAGCGGATTTTATGTCACCGTTGTGGTTTGTGGTTTTGAGAAAAACCTTTTTATTATTCTTTTTTTTTTTATTTTACCACAACGGTGATGGCGGGAGGTCTGGCAGCGAGATTCGACCGGGGTGTGTGAAAATTTTTGAAAGGTTGCGATGTGGTGGTGAAAAATTGTATAAAAAAAATTCTTATATCTAGTAGTTTAATATTTACGTTACGTTAAATTATATGAAAAATGCAATTGTATAAATGAAAGTGAAAATTTGATTTTACGTTATATGAAATTAAATTTAGAGTAAGAGAAAAAAAATATATTAAGAATAAAATAAAAACTCTTATCTGTTGTTTCTTGTGATGCTGTTGCTGCTGCTGTTGGTCGTTGCGGTGTGGGTCAGTCGCTACACCGAAATTCGCTGTCCCGCGTTGTCCTTTGTGTTTATTTTTTTGTTAGTGTGGGCATGGTCCCTACACTATATTAAAATATTCCCACGTTGCGTGATGGGTCGTCCCCTACCACGTTTGGTTGTGTTGTGTGGGTATAAAACCACGTTTTTTTTATTTATTTGGATGGCTTGTGTCTGGTACGGTGTTCCAAGTGTTTATGTCCAGTTGTGGTACATGTAAATTTTGAATTTATTTTTACAATTAGTTGTATATCTATAATTTTGAATTTTGTGTTTTTTTTTTTTTACGTACCTTGTGTCTGGTACGGTCTACGTACCAGACTTGCTTGGTTATATTGCGCACTGCACTGATATTAAAAGTTGTCCTTCCCACGTGGTAAAATGGCGTGGCTGTACGGGCGTTTATAATTAAAAAAAAATAAAACAATTTATTTTGTGTGGTTTCGCGGTAAAAACCGTCGTCGAAGGTCACCAGTTTGGGGTTTTGCACTTATTTAATATGGGTCTTCCCAACAAAATGAATTGATTAAAAATTAATGAACTATAATTTATTTATGATTCACTTAATTTTTTTTATTATTTTGAATTTTACAAATTTGTTTATTATTAATTTTTATTATCTATATTATTTAAATTGTTTTATTTATTTATTTATTAATTAATTTATTAATTAATCACCACCAGATAATTATAAATTGCATCAACCGATAAAAAAAAGAACACAAAAATAATGGCCGAAAAATGTATTATTTTTGTTGACTCGTGTGAGATAAAAATCGCAATGGATGACAATATTGTGTTGTCTTGTTTTTGTTGTAATATGACGTCGCCTTCGTCTTCGTTTTGAGGGAACACATGCGCCGGCGACGGTCGACATTGCACTTTTGTTAAGTGCATGTGAATTATTATTGCATCACCGAACATTGTTAGTTCGTGGTGATGTTGGTTGGATGGCGATGGTTTTACTATAAATGTTTTATAGTTATGGTTCGGTTATTGGATAGTGTTGGTTGGATAGATTGATATGTGATGGGGTTAGTGAACGCTTAATTCAAATAAGTTGGATTATATTTGAATTTCACTAATTGTTTTGTTTGTGGCAGAATCGAATATCGGTGAGTCGAATATTCGAGCTGCTACAAAGTTGTTGCCAACGCCCATAAGATAAGTATGATCTTTAAATTAAAACTCTGACATTTCTAATTT
This sequence comes from Tipula unca, assembly GCA_951394425.1. NCBI lineage: Eukaryota > Metazoa > Arthropoda > Insecta > Diptera > Tipulidae > Tipula > Tipula unca. Next base: position 33,674,194 of record OX596381.1, read on the forward strand.
GAGCTGATTGGACAGAGTCACACTTTACAAAATTATTTTCGCTATATGCTACCACGTTACTGTAGTTGGTGCTAGCCGTCCTTAACAGGAGTCATGAAGATGGGAGCATCACTGTGGAAAAATGGAGATTAGTGTATAACGCACTGAACTAAATTTTTATTAAAGTTCTAGGAGAGAATCCAGGACTTCCTAAACCCTGCAGAGATGGGGAATGGTATCAAGGGCACGTTAAGCTATCGGCATGCTCTGATGGTAAATAGAAGATAGTAAGGCAAGAGGACGCCATGAGGGGCTCCAAATTATCCACTTTGTTAATCAGCAAGGAGTCCCTGGCTCCTCTTGCCGCGCATAACGGATTAATTGACTTCGGTTTCAGTTAAATACTCTGAAAGTCTATTAAAAAATACGGTGCTAAAACGCTAAATATCATACAAATTAACCTGCAACATACGAAGGAGTTCTTGGCCGATTTACTCCTCAGAAACTTGGATAACCAATATAAGAACCCTCAGAATGAAGGGGTATAACCTAATATACTCAAGCAATTCTGGGAAAATCAGCATTCCTGGAAAGAATAATTTAAACATGTTTCTACTTTCTCAATACAGCAATGGTGACATAACTGCTGCAAGCCTAGCAGCATATATGAACCGGGACAAACAGGTTCCACCGGATAACCTGGGGGATCTGGTTCTCGAAGTGAAAACAAAGATTAGAGTGATAGTGGCTGGGGAACATTCTTTCTCTGACCATCGATATACAAGATTCTGCCGAACGTTTCCTCTGCTCATTCCTCTCATCCTAGAAAAACTAACTGGAGCAGTAGGGAAACGCTAAAAGAGCTAATATTGCCAGGAGCTCCTGAGCCGCCAGCGACACTGGAGAAACTGAATTGCATAGTGGACACAATCACTATAGTGCCTGCAACCGGTACTTCAATACTGCTTGTCCAATAGTTAAGCACAGGGGCAAGCATAAATCAGCATGGTGGTTTAAAGGACTATGTATGCCATAAAGGCATGTATGTATGCCATAAAGGCATATAGGAAAACCTTTAATAGAGCCAAAAGTATGAGAGAGGTCAGGGTGATCTTTATTCCGAAAGCGGAATATATACGATCAAAACTAAAACCTAGTGACTGGGCACAGTCTCAACATGCTTATACTGTAAAGGAAAATCTGTGGACACAGCTCTGCTTGCCCTGGTAAGTACAATTGAGAAATCAATATTCTCTCAAGAGTTTTGTATGGTGGCGTTCCTTGATTTTGAGGGCGCCTTTGCTGTTAGAGTTGGAGAAAGAAGGGATCGGAGTGATTGCTTATGCAGATGACGTAGCGATATCTGTCGCTGGTAAATATTTAAACACAGTGAAGGAGGTAATCCAAAGTGAACTCCTAATCATTACGAGGTGGGCCATCAGAAGTGGACTGGCAATCAGCTCGTCCAAAACTGAACTGGTACTCTCTAGTAGGAAATATAAAATCTCGGTAGTAGATCCATATATCTTAAATGGCATAGGACTAGCTTTTACCGATAAGGCAAGATTTCCGGGCGTATTCTTGGACAGTAAGCTTAGTTGGAAGCCTAAGTTCTTGGAAGGAGTAAATAAGGCCATGTACTCATGCAGAAACGCCATCGGAAAGAGATGGGGCCTGAAGCCGGAGCTGGTACACTGGCTATTCAGTGCCGTAGTAAGACCTATACTTATGTATGGGGTGAGCGTGTGGAGGCCAGCTCTTGATAAAGTAACCTACAGGAAGGGGATCGAGAAGGTGCAAAGCACCGTCTTATAAGCGGGGCACTGAGGACAACACCAACACGCGCCTTGAAGGTTATATTTCACCTTCTGTCCGTCGATATTTATGGTAAGCAGACGGGACACTCGACGAAAATTAGATCGCACAGGATATAACTGGCGAATCTAAACTACGTTACTCCAATCTTATGTTTCGAGAGAGAGTTCCAAACTACCTGCTCTTCAAAAGAATGTTGGAGGAGCGGGTTGTAATAGGAAACAAAAGCATTATAGTTCTTTATTGATGGCTCCAAGCTACACGGTGAAGTGGGGCCTGGGGTCTTCTGTGATAAATTTAAAGTATAGATATATCAGTTCGTCTCCTTGACCACAGTAGCGTGTACCAAGGAGAGGTGGTAGAGATTTAGGAGGTCATAGGCTTGGTATGATTGATTGATACAGCAATATATGTGGACAGTCAGGTGACAATGAAGTCCTTGAATTCAGTTTCTCTGACAACAAGGGTGGCGTTGGATTGCCACTTGTCTCTGAATGAGATGAGTGTGCATTTCAACATTCAAATAGTCTGGGTCCCCGGCCACTCGGACGTCATGGGTAACTGCAGAGCAGACGAGCTAGCTAGGCGTGGTACAACTCTCCAACTGCTACCGGAAAGGGCAAATTTATGGAGGCCTATTAAGGCACTCAAAACAGCGCTTAAATAGAAGGTAGTAGCTTCAATGAATGAAAGGTGGACTAAAACTCTCACATGTAGTGTAGCAAGACAAGTCTGGCTAAAGCTGGACTTGAAACGGTCAAAGACACTGATCTCCCTACAAAGACGTAAATAAAAACGATCGTGGGGATACTCACAGGCCATTGCTTACTTGGAGAACATGCAAGGATAGGTCCATAAGCACTTTTGCAGAAGCTGTATGGGCGAGGAGGAGAAAGAGACAGGAGTCCACTTCCTATGTCCATGTCCGGGTTTGGCCCACAGAAGACATGGACAGCCTCTCTGATCTCGAAAACTGTAAGGTACGAGATATTTCACGCTACATGAGTAGATCAAACTGGTTCATATAAGGGTAATAGGGAAGTAAGACCCTGTGGTATCACAATGGACCGTCATTGGTCTAAGTGTGCCGTAGCAGCCACTCAATTTAAACTAACCTATATAACCTACCACCAAATACATACCATTAAAACAGTGTTAATTTTAACACTCTTAACATTTTTCGATGAATTAACTTTTATAGTTTCTGTATATTACCTATGAGAGAGACGAAAAAACTAATGAAATAGCTGAATTCACCCAGACAAATAAAATTTTAATTTTTTTAATAAAACTAAAAATAAATGTTTTAAAATTCCTTGAATTTGTTTATTCTGATACTGAAAAAATAGTGTTATAAACATTAGAAAAAAGATACCAGCAGATGATAAATCGTTTATGATTTTTTAGTAATTTTATCATTATTAGTGTCATATTAACTCTATATATGTATATACATATTTTGATAATGGGTACGTGACACAATAAACTATAAGTTTATGTATATTGCTTCTTCTGTTTCATATACATATTACATACATTTTATCGGTTTGTCCTCGAAAAGTTTTATTCAAACTTTAAATGCAACACTCGGTGTTGCGATTTGATTGCATTCTATTGTTATTCTAGCGAAATATAAAATATCTTATCTTTTATTTTGTATATAAGAATATACGATTTGTACGTGAGCTTTGGCTTCTTATACGACAAGATTTTTTGAGTACTATTTATTGTTGTGTAGATATACTGTTTTGCTGCGATGTTATACTTAATTTTCATATACGTCTGTATATTATCTCCCATCTCCCAGTTGAAAAATTGAATAATTTTCCATAAAAGACTGGTGTGTAAGAAGAAAGCAAGAAGAAAATTTGTGTATTTTTTTTGTAAATTCAGTTTTTAAGTTTTTCCTGTTTAGAATTTTATTCACAAATAACGGTTCATGAATTTTCCATGATAATACATAAAACGTATATATACATAATATACAAGTCATGTATGTTATTCACATCAGGATTTGTGAATCTTGTATTTTTGAAATTTAACTAAATTGATTTTGAATGATTGGATACAATTTAAGAAAAGCACAAACAACAACAAAAATTAATCAGTGATTTTTTTTATTCTCTCGATGGTATGTATAGCTGTGCCCTATACAAGTGCTTCAGAACATCGTTGGGGTACGTGATTGTGACGAATAATTGGAATTTAGATTTGAATAATTTAAGGCGTTTGCTTCAATTCTGCAATGAAATATATAAAATAAATTAGACTTTGATAAATGTTTGTGTTACATAGTTTTTTGGTGTGTATATAGGTACCTATACGACGTATACACAGATACAAAGAATAATAAATGGGATAAATTAGTTTTTGTTCGCATTTTATATCTTCCGAGATGATAATCTTTCCACATTCGACGAGGATAATAAAAGCCATTCTTTGGTAATTTTTAGAAGTGTCTTTATTGTATACCCATACGTATATACTATATACGAATGTATATATGAAATAAATTACAAATCTGATCTGATTTCGTTGGTAATTTTTTCTCCGTACGCCTTAAATACGTGATTATTATATTGTGAACGATGTACAAATAAATAAACCAATTTGTGTCCCTCTGTGAAGTACATATTTACCGATGTGTTATTTTTGTGATAAAGGATGCCTAACATGCCCAGTGCAGATCGTAATTTAAATTAAACAATTTTTTTAATGTAATTTACGTGCATATTTCATTTGAATTAATCCAATTAAAAAGTTACTGAAAATCAGCCATTCATACACGCCTAATATTATTTATTTTAAACTTACGTTTTTGTCAAATATTGTTCAAATGAATTTTTTATTTACCTGAAAAGAAAAACGGAAAATTTATTAATATTTCTATCAATTCTTTAACTTAGAATCAAAATAAATTTTATAATATTTTTTACCCTGAATTAGGGAGTAAAAATGCGATTTTTTGATGATCCAAGTCCAATATTCCTAACAAAAATCCTCAACGTCAGAAATTTAAAACTTAAAATTTTTATTTCTTTAGAGAAAAACCTTTAGAAAATTTTGAATGTTAAAATATTGCATGAGTTGAATCAGGAAAGTGGTCGAAGTCTAAAAATTGTAAATATAAAAAATCAACCAAATCATTTTATTTTATCTGAATACCGAAATGTGTATCCATTAGATAAACTCAGCTAAATAAGCTGATAACAACACATGTCAGAGTTAAGGTTGATTTATATTATCCGTTCCGTTCCGCACAGACACGTACCGGCACAGACAAAAAAAATATTGTTTCATACATTTTATATGGAAGTATTTATATTATCCGTACGTTTCCTTTCATACACGTACCGTACAGACAAATATTGTATAAAAGAATATTTGTCTGAAATGATACGTAAGCGAAAAAATACGAACAAGACGAAATAACTCGAACTCATAGTATCGTTTCATTATCCATCCATGCTGATGTATTTTGTATTTTTGTACATGAATTATTTTAGTTTGTTGCGATCCATGATATAAGAAATATTAGATATAGTCATTAGGAGTAAACAAAAACACGTTGGTGCGCCGATATTTTTTTGTTATTGTTTTATCTCTCTATTATTGCACTATCTCTCTGTTATTGCTTCTCGTACTCTCTCGATTTACCTGATCATCTGATATTCTGATGATCTGATTGTATTTTTTTTGTTTTTTCTTTGTGCTCTTTGTTTTTAAAATTTTAACATAATGAAAATTGTTCAACACGGGAAGGATAGAATTTTTTTTAATACATTGATCGACTTTTTTCATATAAATTTTTTTAATTGATTTATTAAATATCTAAAATAAATTATAAATAATAATACATAAATTAAATCTATAATTAAAATTTGCAGGTTTTTTGCAATAAAGATATTTAATTTTTAATAAAAAATTATTTTGTAATGGTAATATAATGCAGAATGAATTTGAGTTTGAACATAAAAAAGATTTTTTTTTTGGATTTTCATGAGTAGCACACCCTACCCTTATGGATTTCAAATCATGACTAAAATTTATTATGATTTTGTTTTGTTTTCTCTCTGCTAGTACTTTTTTTTATCCAGAAAAAAAAGTTGGCGCACCGAAGAAAAAGTACTTTTATGTTATCATGTAATATATATATATCTTGGTTGCGATCAATCGATCATGCAACTTGAATCGGTCGAAGTTTGTATGTATGGATATGTCGGTTACTTTCAGATAATTTTTATTTCAGATTTAAATTATTTTCAGATATGATTATTAAAGTTATACGATTACAACATTTTTATTGATTTTTACTATCAATATTACTCTTATAATTCTGATATTATCAATTGATTAAATATTTTATTCTAAATATTTAATTTTATTTATTTTGTATTTTTATATTCTTGTTTTTCGTTTGGACTGTACGTAGTTGAGCGGTGACTGTACGTTGTTACGAATATATACGATCGACATATCGAAATAATACAAATGAATGTCTGTACGGAAACGTACGGATAATATAAATACTTGATGTCTGTGTCGGTACGTGTCTGTAAGGAACTGAACGGATAATATAAACCAACCTTTACTCTTAACGCTAGATTTTTACTCAAAATATGAATAAGGCTTAAGATTAACATTCACTTACTTTTATATATAGAATTTTACTGAAATAATATTATATTCAACCAAATGAATTTAAGTTCTTTGGTTGAAAAAAATTTACCTCAATACCACAAATTTGCTTGTTGGTGAAAATTTGACAACTATATTCGATTGTTTCTAAAAATTTATTCAATAAATTTTATTTACCAGAGTTGCCCTTAAAATACGAATATTCGAGATAATACCAAAATAAATAAATCCGTGAAAAAATGTATCTGGATTGAACAATTTTGCTCAACAATACTTTAATTTCAATTATTGCAATAAAAGTCGTCATATACTTACGTATTCAGAATTTAAATCATGAATGAAGGTTACTTAACGGGTCTATCGTTGAAAATAAAACATAATTAAAGAATTATAAATAAGAATTTAAGAATTTAAGAATTTAAAAATTTAAAAATTTAAGAATTTAAGAATTTAAGAATTTAAGAATTTAAGAATTTAAGAATTTAAGAATTTAAGAATTTAAGAATTTAAGAATTTAAGAATTTAAGAATTTAAGAATTTAAGAATTTAAGAATTTAAGAATTTAAGAATTTAAGAATTTAAGAATTTAAGAATTTAAGAATTTAAGAATTTAAGAATTTAAGAATTTAAGAATTTAAGAATTTAAGAATTTAAGAATTTAAGAATTTAAGAATTTAAGAATTTAAGAATTTAAGAATTTAAGAATTTAAGAATTTAAGAATTTAAGAATTTAAGAATTTAAGAATTTAAGAATTTAAGAATTTAAGAATTTAAGAATTTAAGAATTTAAGAATTTAAGAATTTAAGAATTTAAGAATTTAAGAATTTAAGAATTTAAGAATTTAAGAATTTAAGAATTTAAGAATTTAAGAATTTAAGAATTTAAGAATTTAAGAATTTAAGAATTTAAGAATTTAAGAATTTAAGAATTTAAGAATTTAAGAATTTAAGAATTTAAGAATTTAAGAATTTAAGAATTTAAGAATTTAAGAATTTAAGAATTTAAGAATTTAAGAATTTAAGAATTTAAGAATTTAAGAATTTAAGAATTTAAGAATTTAAGAATTTAAGAATTTAAGAATTTAAGAATTTAAGAATTTAAGAATTTAAAAATTTAAGAATTTAAGAATTTAAGAATTTACGTATTTAAGAATTTAAGAATTTAAGAATTTAAGAATTTAAGAATTTAAGAATTTAAGAATTTAAGAATTTAAGAATTTAAGAATTTAAGAATTTAAGAATTTAAGAATTTAAGAATTTAAGAATTTAAGAATTTAAGAATTTAAGAATTTAAGAATTTAAGAATTTAAGAATTTAAGAATTTAAGAATTTAAGAATTTAAGAATTAAGGAATTTAAGAATTTAAGAATTTAAGAATTTAAGAATTTAAGAATTTAAAAATTTAAGAATTTAAAAATTTAAGAATTTAAGAATTTAAGAATTTAAGAATTTAAGAATTTAAGAATTTAAGAATTTAAGAATTTAAGAATTTAAGAATTTAAGAATTTAAGAATTTAAGAATTTAAGAATTTAAGAATTTAAGAATTTAAGAATTTAAGAATTTAAGAATTTAAGAATTCAAGAATTTAAGAATTTAAGAATTTAAGAATTTAAGAATTTAAGAATTTAAGAATTTAAGAATTTAAGAATTTAAGAATTTAAGAATTTAAGAATTTAAGAATTTAAGAATTTAAGAATTTAAGAATTTAAGAATTTAAGAATTTAAGAATTTAAGAATTTAAGAATTTAAGAATTTAAGAATTTAAGAATTTAAGAATTTAAGAATTTAAGAATTTAAGAATTTAAGAATTTAAGAATTTAAGAATTTAAGAATTTAAGAATTTAAGAATTTAAGAATTTAAGAATTTAAGAATTTAAGAATTTAAGAATTTAAGAATTTAAGAATTTAAGAATTTTAGAATTTTAGAATTTAAGAATTTAAGAATTTAAGAATTAAAGAATTTTAGAATTTAAAAATTTAAGAATTTAAGAATTTAAGAATTTAAGAATTTAAGAATTTAAGAATTTAAGAATTTAAGAATTTAAAAATTTAAGAATTTATTTTTATATTTATAATTTATTTTTAGAAATCAAATTCATCATTTCCAATTTAAAGGCTAGAAAATAGATGCAGTAGTTTGACACAGTGAATATTAGTTAAAAATTAAAAATACTACAATCTACGAGTATCTAGAGGTAAGATTTCAGAACGCAGAAATTTAATTTTCGAGTCAAAACATAAATTGGATTTGATCTAGGATATTTTATTACTTGGAAAAGTTTGAACTTGATCTGGAAAACTAGCATTTGAAGTACCTATTAGTTGGTAATTTCAATAAAAATATTTTAGAGTTTTCGTTTACAATTACATCCATTCTGGAACTTTCAAACCTGAAACATCTAAATTGGAATTGGAATCTGCACAATTGGGCAAATTCGTGTAAAAAGAATTTGTTACATTTTACTCGTAAAAAATGTAAAATACTGTGTAAATTACATTGGTAAATTATATGTAAAAATGGGATGCAATTCCCAAAATTACAGAAACTAAGAAAAAAATTAAAACTAAACCTTTAAAATTAAATTATGATTTATTAATTCATTATCCAGTTTGAAATCATACAACAAGAATGCAAAAAACATCAACAAGAATACTTTAATGAAACAGTTTGTTGATTTAATTACAGAAAAAGACAAGCACGATTTACACTTTTTTCGAAGCGAACATATCGTTTAATTCAATAGAATCTCGTCAGGTTCACAACATGATTGAAAAATTCAGACCAGCATTATGCAAAATGTATCCCCAATCGGAAATTGTTATCACCATCACTTTTGGACGAAAGTTATGAGAATTGTTTAAAAGAAACGAGCAGTTTGCGTGGATCTAGTTCGGTTTTGCTGATCGACGGGTGGCAAAATACTTCAAGCAATACGAAAATAAGAGTAACTATGATTCACAATGCAAATGATGGCCGCGCTTTTGTTAATGGTTGGGATCTTGAAAATGAAACAGCTGATCGTTCGCTGATGTTGTATGTGAATCGAATGGGAGTTCGAATGGGGAAAGATATGGTTCATGTACTAAGGCATTCTACATGCATTAGCCACAAAAGAAATTTGTTTGCTGGTGATGTTCTGGACACAAATTTAATAAAAAAAATTACAGGATTATTAAGAGAATTCAAACGAGGCATTTTAGAAAAGGCTATATTGAGCTCCTGACACAATATGGTGCTACCATCGTGATTCTTCAGAACTTTTTTTTGAAAAATTTGCCGGCTATGAGAAGAGTGATGATTATAGAAGAAATCCCAAAACACTTAAAGTCCAATATTACGTCAAAAATATTTGATGAACAATTAATAGATGAAATCAAAATCATGAAGCAAATCCTTGAGCCGATCTGCAAACTAACCAACATTTGCCAAAATTCGTCTATATCTATCGCCGACGCAGCTGAAATATGGTTAAAATAAAACGATAGACTCTACCATGAAAAATAAGTTGATGAAATGTTTGAACGACCGTCAAACAATGGCACTAAATAAATATACTTTAACAAGTTATTAGTTGCATCAAATATATGAAAACAGTTTTTAACGGAAGAACACAAGAGTTTGATAAACCATTTCTTGTTAAAAAATTGAGATTACGATGGATTAGAAAGTCTTAATGATTACAAAAATAAAACTAATTTTTTTGTGTCTCATATGATAAAAATATTAAAAAGTCAGACGTATTTTGGGGTACAGTGTCGATGAAACTTGATGTTTCAATTCTCAACGCTAGCCTTAAAACTATTTTTTTTAGCAGTTTATATGTTTGATTCTCGAAGTTTGCCTTCTCTTGTACGATATAAGTTTGCCTGCTTTATTTGATTCCAAAGTTGCTTGCCGATTTAGGAATATTGGACTTCACAATCGAAGTTTCTGATTAAAAGTTAAACGAATTGCCTATATCCTAATGTATTTTGTTCCAACTACCGACCAGATTTAGAATATTGAAATTATGTTAATCAAAATTTTACGCCACATATTATAATTAATTCAACAAAAGTGGCAAAAATAAATTGTTTACTGATAAAACATCGTAACAAATTTCGAATCGTTCCAAACCAACAAAACGACATTGCCTTATCTTTACCAAAATTCGAGTTTTAAAAAAAAATGTTGGTTCGTACGATTGAAATATTTTGGATAAGCAAGAGTTCAATTTCAAACCATTAAATTATACAAATACATCGTGCCTCGTAAAGTAAATAAAATACATATTGGGTGAGCGATTCGAAAGTTATGCCAACAAATTTCAGTCTGAAAAATGAACCCGATCTTAAACGAAAAGTTGTTAAATGTCTAACCTCAATAAATTAATAATTATCATTCAAACTTAAACATATATTTTGAAACGTAAAGTAATTTAAATCGAGGACCGAAAAAGTAAACAAAAAATTGTACAGAGCAAAAATAGAATATAATAACTTGATTTGATAAGAGATGGCGTAGTTTAAATAATAAATTTTTATTTTTGACATTTTATATATACATTAAAATCGTCTTAAAATCTTGTTCTCGTTCGAATCATCTTAGAACCTTGTAAAACTATGACGTATACAAGAGGAAAACATAAGAAAGTTGTGAGCATGAAACAAATTGGTGACCTATGGTGACCTTTATTAGTCGTGATATAATGTGAATCAAGTTAAGGATGAAATTTACATTGATCGCCGAATTACAAACATATCATCATATTTTTAATCCTTTCGCCGCCTCGGCTATTGAGCTGCCATCCAATTTATTGATGTAGGAAACCGAAAGTAAACAACTTCATCGCGGTGTGAGGTTCTTAAAATTTTTATTAATTTATGAAAGTGAACATTTTTTAACAGCCTATTCAACAAATAATCAAACACAATCAAAATTGACCAAAATTAATTAATTGGTCTCACTGCTAACGTTGGATGCACAGTAAACTCACCAAAGACAACAGAGTCATACGATTACAGAAGATGCATCAGCAAAATTGTATTGAATTTAAAATAATAAAATATAAATTTTAGAAATGACTAATCGGTTTTACTTGTTGGACACGATTCATAATTTATGTTAATTACAAAAAATAAAATTAATTCTAAAATGCGGCGTTAAAATGTTCAGTTTAATCAACGTGATTTCATTTATCACCAGAAATTGAAACACATTATAATTTGGCAACATTAATTAGGTCAAAAAGGTTTCGAAGGTCTTAGGTAGATATCCGATTTGGGCCGAGATTTGGTTCCCAAATATATTCTACTCCTCCGTTGAACCTCATCGAAATAATAAATTTAATTTATAAACGAAAATGTACTCTTGTAAAACGATTAAACCCATTTAATCGATATATTTAAAACCCACACACACACACACACACCATAAACCTATATAATAAATTACTAAATAAATTTAAAAAGCTATTTTTAATCACAACAATTAAGATTATATAAATCAATTACGCACCTTTCTATATAGGTATATAAAATATTAAATCGATTGATTATTTACCTTGAATTTTTACCAACCACAAAATAATTTTTGGTCTCTATATAAATAAATGAATTTAGACACGACCTTCTTGTAATACACGTACATAACCAAATCTTTAATGGAAACATAATAGAACCCTTTTTTGTGTTGCGGTGTCTTATTTACTTATACATACATAGCTTATACTAACCGCACACGCCACTAAAGCCGCATGTACCGCACAAACCAACCTTTAATTATATTATTCGTTTAATTAAAGCGGATTTTTTTTTAACTACAAAATTTATAATTTAACCCGACGAAAAAATATAAATAAACAAGCATGTATACCATAGTTAGTTCGGGATGTGAAAAATAATAAAAATAAGTAAAATCGTAACCTTGTTACGGGTTAAATAAATTAAATTTCATAAAATAAAATTATTATTTACCCAGAAATTCCAAGTATTTCGTCAAAACATCTTCAATGTCAATAGACCACTAACATTTTTGTTTTGTTTTTTGTTTTCTTCATTCACTTTCTTTTTATTATATTTTTTTTTTTTCTTGAACGGTTAAATGTTTAATCAGCATTTTTATACACGCATATGTATGTAGGCAGATATAAGACGAACGATGATTTACTGTATACACAAATAACACAAATTTAAGACGCTGTTATATATTTATATTTATGTATATATATATGTAAGTACATACAACACTACTAAATCTAATATACAAAACACTTATATCAACAAACAATAAAAATTCATATATACGTTATATAAATAAATACGTGCGCGGTTGACAATCGCCTTATACCATATATACAAAATTCGTATACACAAACACAAAACACAACTGAATGAATGTACAAAGTTTCTACTTATAATAGTTATAAAACAACTATATACAACATTAAAAATATTTTGAAGACTGTATGTACATAAAATATATAAACTTGCTTACTTATAAGTCGAAATAGATAAATCTTAATTTAATTTGTCTAAAAAAAAAAAATAAAAAAAAATTTAAATTGTTATTAACTTCCCATTGCTATATACGCGCGAATGTTATGTGTACACAACGAGCTAAACAATATTTTTTCTATTTTTTTTTTCTGTATGTACAATGGAACACGTGAAGTATATATCGCGCGCGCAAATTAGTATATATCACCAAAGGCTAAATCAAATTATGTATAAAAATGTAGTAGTGAATTTGACAAAGAGCAGCACGGTGTGTGAAGTAATTCAATTATTTCCATTTTAATGACTAAATTTGTGTTTGTATCCAGTGTCAAGTTCAACGTACATCATTCATCATTCATACACCGAATATACATGTTGCAATTTATGACTTCCTCGCCTTATATTTGTTGAGAAATTGTTTATCGTATCCAGATGTCTATCGTTCCAATTGTATAGAGTTGTTGTTTAGTTTAATTCGTTGTATATGTTATGAGCAATGTCCGAAGTGGTTGTCAAAGCCCAAAATGTACGCGGATATTTATGTACAAAGTCGAATAAGGTATGTAAACAAAGTTCGAAATATTTTTGATTTTTCGCACTTTGTACTGACATTTTGCTTGTAAGTTGTATTATATTTACTCTGAAGTCAAATAGACGCCTTGAATGTTTAAAGGAATATTTTTGTATCAATCCGGGATCAGTTTGAGACCACAATTTTAGATGTGCTATGTTCTTCGAATCATATATTCTGTTATTTTAACTTTAAAATTTATTTAAGATATTTAAGGCTTAAAATTTATTAATTAAAGAATACTACAAGAAAATTAATTTTTTTACGAAGCTATAGGAATTAAGAATTTCGATAGCTTAAATAATTTTTAAAATGTTAAGGACTTTATGAGTTTTAATAGTTTTAATTAAAAATTTCAATAACGCTGAGAATATTAAGAATTTTTAAAATATTAAGATTTTTATTAATTTAAACAATTCATGTGAACATAAACTAATAATCTGACCATAATGAATTTATATAATTCCTGAAATTTCAAATTTTTTTAGAATAATTCAATAATTTTATAAATTTATTATATTTCAGTTATTTCAGTAGGTAGTTTGCAGAATTTTTATTTAAGAAATTTAATAATTTTAACAATATTAAAATTTCAATAATAATTTTATATATGTCGATAATTCGTACTTACAAAATGTTACGAAATTTTCAAAAAATTAAAAAACTATAAAAATTATATGAAAACTTAATGAATTTATTTAAAAATATTAAAAACTTAAAATTTTTAGGAATTTGAAAATTTGAAATTTAAACATATTCATGTGAATATAATGAATTTTTATAATTTAAAGTAATTTCAAAGCTTCAACGAATTTTGGGGATATTAAAAATCTGAAAAATTTCAAAATATTAAGAATTTTAGTAGTAAACCTTTTAAAAAATTTACATGTTTTGAAAAATTTCGGGATTTACATTTAAAAATAAAATGAAATTTTTTTTGCTTATACTTGGGAAATTACAACAATTAGAAAAGGTTTAAAGAATTTTTAGAACTTGAAGAATTCAAATAATTTCAATTATTATAAGAATTTCTGAAGTTTCAAGAAATTGAGGAATTTTAAAAATTCTGATAATGTATTTCAAAAGTATATTAATAATTTTTTAAATTTGAAAGATTTTACAAAACATTATATAAATTTGCAGTATTGAATAATTTTAATAATTTAGGAATTCAGTATTTGAGAAATTCAGTATTATTAATAGCTTTAATAATTACGACGATTTGAAGAAATTTCGTAAAAATTTAATATTTTTAAAAGTTTCTTCAAATTACAAAAAAAAAATGGAATAAAGTAAATTTTAATGTTTTTGAGATCCAATTCTTCAGAATTTATAATTCGTAGTCATAAAAATTTAGAAATCAAAAATTTTAAGAACTTAGGAAGATCTATCATTTTGAAAGATTTGATGATTTTAAAAAACTTAACTTAAAATATTTACAATAATTTTAACTTTTAGAAGATCTTTATCAAATATTCAAAGTTTCTTAAATAAGAAATTAAAAAATTTTGAGAATATGCAGAAATTTAAAAAAATTAAAAATTTGAAGTAAATATTTAAGAAATTAAATAGTTTTAAAAATTTGACAACTTTAAGATATTAAGACCAAATGAAAATGAACTTTTCGAGGAAAGCCATTTTAATAATGCAAAGAAATTTAATAATTTCGAGAACCATATTTTTTTATTATAATTCTTAGATTCCTAATGACAAAAAAAACTCAGAATCATTGATATCTATTTTTAACACTTTTTAACATTAAGAATCCTTAAAATTCTGAGTATTCTAAAATCGCATATAATTCTAGAAATTCGTATGATTTTTAAGTTAAGAGTTTTAATGTCACGAAAATTTTTAAAAATTCTATAAAAAATCTTCTAATTAAAAAAAATGAACTCTTAATTTATACTTTTAAAATTCATAAAGTAATTTATTCTTAAATTTTTTTTATTTAAATTTTTTAAATACTGATTAATTTAAAAAAAGTAAAAATTCTTGAAGAACTATATGTTCAGATTCTTAAAATTTGTCAAAATAGTTAAATTTCTTAAAATTTTTAAGATTATTTAAACTTTTAAAAAATCTATATGCTTAAAAATATCTAAAAAAATTCTATTCTTAAATCTTGTATTGTACCATTCTTACTGAAAAATTCTTTGCACGTAAAATTTAAAATTCTGTAAATTTTTAAAATGGGTTAAAATTCTTCAATTCTTCAGTATATTAAATATTTTGTAAATGAGGTATTTTTTCAAATTCGTATTGTAAACACGGCTAAAATATTAAACATTATTAAAACTCCAGAAATATTTAAAATTCCTATAGTTTTTATAAATTATAAATACTCATAAAATTCAGGCTTAATAATTTATTAATTAAAGAATACTATATTATAAAAATTAATAAGAATTTGACTTATTAAAAAAATTAATTAATTTTTTTTTACGAAATTATAGGAATTTTAGAAATATTAAGAATTTTGATAGATTAAATAATTTTTAAAATGTTAAGGACTTTATGAGTTTTAATATTTTTTATTAAAAATTTCAATAACGCTGAGAATATTAAGGATTTTAAAAAAAATTGAGATTTTTACTAATTTAAACAATTCATGTGAACTGACCATAATCAATTTATATAATTTGAGAAATTCCAAAACTTTTTAGAATAATATTAAGAATTTTGAAAAAAGAACGTGAACAAATCACTAATTTTTTAAAAATTGATTAATTAAAAAATTTCAGTTTTTTCATTTGAGATTGACTTTTGGGAAATTAAAAAAATTAGAAAAGGTTTCAAGAATTTTAAGAACTTGAAAAATTCAAATAATTACAGTTATTATAAGAATTTTAGAAATTTCAAAAATTTGAGGAATTTTAAAAATTCTGGAAATTTTAAGGATTGAATAATTTAAACAATTTAGGAGATTTGTTAGGAAAATTTAAAAGAAATTAAACATTTAATGAAAACCAAAACTAACATATATTAAAAATAATTTTGAGAATAGAAGTTTTAGAGTGTAAAGAATTTTATGAATTTAAAATATTTTCAACGTAATGAATTTTAATAAATTATGTAATATCATAACTTCTAAAATTACTTAAACGATAGTTAAAATGAGGAAGTTGGAATATTTTCACTGTTTGAAATTAATTTTTATTAAAATATTTCAATATTATATTAATTTATTATAAATTCTTAATTGTTATAAAATTGTAAAAAGTAAAATTCTTATCGCCCGAAAAATTTTTAAAAACTCTACAAAAAATCTTCTAATTAAAAAAAAAGAACCCTAAATTCATATTTTTAAAATTCTTAAAATAATTAATTTTTAAATTTTTTTATTTTAATTTTTTAATTATGTACTAATAAATCTAAAAAAAATAAAAAAACTTGAAGAACTAACTATGTTCAGATTCTTATAATTTGTCAAAATATTTAAATTTCTTAACATTTTTAAAATGATTTCTTAAATATCGTATAATTCCAATTCTTCCTGAAAAATTCTTAGAATACAAAATTTCAAATTCCGTAAATTTTTAAAACGGGTTCTTCAATTTTTCAGTATATTTAATATTTTGTAATTTAAGTATTTTTTCAAGTTTGCATTCTAAACACTTAAATGATTAAATATTAAATATTATTAAAATTCCAGAAACATTTAAAATTCCTATTGTTTTAATAAATTATAAAAACTCACAAAATTCAGAAATTGCTTTAAATTCTTAAAATGTTTAAATTAATAGTTCTTTAAATTGTTCTCAATTGTTAATTAATTTAAATCGGATCGTTAATTATTTTTTTTGAATCCATAAATTTCCAAAAGTTGTTCAAACTCTATAAAATTCTTAGTTCATATTTATAACAACTCTTAGAGTTATTAATATTTTTAAAATTCGTAAAGTATGTACTTGCTTAGTTCTCAGTTTATTATTATAATTCTTGACTCGATCAATCGAGAGAGTTTGTGGTCTGCGGTAGAGTATCTAAGTATGCCAGCAAAAATGGTACGATTGTGTAGAATGACAGTGACACAGTCTCAATGCTGTATTAAAGTTGATAATAGGCTATCAGAAATTTTTGCAGTTAGCTGGGGTGTTCGACAGAGAGATGCTCTGTCCCCGATATTCTTTAATCTCATGTTGGAGTACATCTTTCGTAAAACTGAAACACCTCAGCGCAACATCTTATATCGCCAGTCCAATCACGTGCTTCCAAATGCAGATGATAAATGCGTGGTTTGACTGAACGGAGTTGAAAACGAAATACATGATCTCTGGTTATAGGGACAATGGTACACCAGATTTTAGTAGTGGCCACAACACGTTTGAAGAAGTGAGTAGGTTCAAATATTTGGGCTATCTTATCACTCACGATGACAGTGTGGGTGAGGATATTAAAGTGCGGCTGGCAGCTGGCATCCGTGCTCTGTATCCTCTAAGGCCACTGCTACAATATAAATTTATCAAGTGCCGTGAAGCTGAAGCTTTACAAAGCGTTGATCAGGCCAGTTGTTATGTTTGGATGTGAAAGTTGGGCGCTGACGGATGAGTGCCAGAGATGGCTCCTTACATTTAAGAGAAGAGTCATGCGTGTGATTTACGGCCAAAAACGCGAAATAGATGGCACATACCGAGTTTTGTATAATTTCGAGATCAGAGATCTGATGAAGATCCCCGATATTGTACATGAAATAAATCCCAGCGAATACGCTGGCTCGGTCACGTTCTGCGTGCTGATCCGGAACGGATTGTGCAGCAATCACTGAAAGGGGAGCCACCATATGGTCGTTGCAGGCGACTATGTCTCTACGGTGTAGAGAATGACTTGGCTTCTATAGGTTGCCTAGGACAGTATGAAGACCAAGCCCAGGATCGAAACCGTTGGAACCAGATTGTTGACGCAGTAAGGGGCCAGTAAGGTCTTTTAAACACTGTATTATTATAATTATTATAATTCTTAAAATTCTAATAATTCTAAATGTTAAAATTCTTCAAAAGTTCTTCTTAAAATTTTTTATATTTTTATTTTCAAAAGTATTAGAAAAGCCAAATAAACTTAATAATATTTCAACACATTATATTATTTATATTCTCGATCAAATAAATTCAATTCAACCCACATTATATATGTAAATAACCATTTTAATGTTCCACCTAAATTTTATATTCGTCCAAGGTGCTTGTGTTTAATATTTCCCTATACTTCCGATAATCGTTTAGCTTTACGTTTACCCAAAAAATATTTATCAAATATATTACCAAAAAAAAAAAAATGTTATGAGTTCATGGTTCCGCGCCGCAATGTAATATTCGTTCTCGCCCGTCTTATCAAATAGCCAATATTTACTTTTTTATTTTATTATATAACGGTTATGTATATATATTTGTTACGTGTCTGATTAAACTAAAGATTATGTATTTGTATAGTTAAGTATTTACCATATTTATTTATTCTTTACCTTAATTATTTCACTTAAGTAGTTTTATTTTTAGCAACAATCGAGATTATATAAAATCCAAAAAAATATTAAATTAATTTAAATTTCCCGATAAATTGCTAAAAATATTATTTGGATGTACCATTATGTTGGTTTTGGGTTTGTGGCTATTTTGGCATACATTATTTTTTTTTTAATTTTTAAAAATTAAATAAGTTATTACTTTGTTTCATATACATATTACACTTGTTGCATGCAATTAGTTTTTATTGGAATGTATCCAATAGTTTATTTTTGATGTAACAATTCCAAATAAATTCTTATTTTTGTTTTAAATTCACTTAATTTACCGAAATAAATTTTAATTAAATTGTTCAAACTTAAATTATGTATGAATTAGAAATACTGTTTATATATTTATATTCTGTATATGTATAAAGTTACCATTGAAGGTGCATTGGAGGTGGACAAGCACCAAATGTTTAAATTAATTTTTGATAATTTATCCAGCTTATTTGTTTGGAAATATATTTTATTTAAGTAAAAAATACAAAACACAACCAACAGTGAAGTTACAATTTCATCCGTTCGAAGTCACAATTTCATCCGTTCTATACATCGCTTCATCAGGAACTATATAAACGCAAGTAATTACCAAGCGGGTATTTGGAACGGTCTACTAAATTAGTGCGAATAGAAGATAGTTTTCGTCAACTTACTAACCAATAGTTGAAAGACGCTCGAACTTAAATTTGACTTTTATCGTCCATATCTCAGAAACTACTAAATTTTTTCAAAAGTACATTGCAATAAAAGGTTATACATGTTTTCAAATATTATAACTCAAAAGCTTTCCTTAAAAAAAATATAATGGTCGCCTGTAACTAAAAAGTCAAGGTCATCTAAGATCACCAAACGAATTTTCACCCTTGCTCCTATAACTTTAATCGAAAATAATTTCTTCCTAACATTTTCCAACTGTTTTAAAATAATTATTTTATTCAACCAATTATACTTTGTACGAATAAACGAGTACGTATTTACGATTGAATATATAGTATCCTATATTCTTCGACGACAGTAAGACGACTCCCACAAAATATACGTAAAATAATAACGATGCAATCAATAAATTTTCCATTTTCATGTCTCTAGTCTATATAACGACTATAAATATATTGTACAAAATGAAAAACTATGTACAGTACATTTTGAAAATCTAATTTTTCATTTTCTATGCGAGTATATACGTATGTATACATAACAAACGAAACAATATGTATGTACAAATATATGTGCGAGACCTATATAGAGGCAAGGCACACAACTAAGTAAATTTAGGTCGAATTTTATTATTAGTCAAAGTTGTTTAGTTTTTTCCATATAACATAATATGGAAATAAGAATTAATATTAGACAACATACGTACATACAGTAGAAAATATTAATTAGGTTAAAATAGTATATATATAGAAGAGTACAACAAAAATACGAAATGCGGAAAATTTAATCACGTTTGGGAGAGAAAACAGTTTTGAAATATGTAATATTAAATCATGATTTTTAATTAATTTAAAAACGGTTTTATACATAAAATGGGAAATTAATTATAAACCAAAATGCGTGATTTATTTATTATATAAAGATTTTCCAGTTACAATGCGATTTTCCACTATTTTCTATCTTATTTTGTTATTCGGTTCATTGTGGGATCAATTTTATCTGCGCGTATGATTTATTTTCATTTCCATGAAAAGTATCTATAATCGTCTTATTTACTATAGTTATGTAATGCATATACACAAAAATAATTGACTACATCAAGCACACCACACTATTGTAATAAAATCATTGTTCTTCTTGTAATACGTAAACAACATATATACGATGAGATACGTCTTGTATATAGTATATATCCGAAGAATAGGGAAAAGCTTATACAATGGATTAAAATCTCGCTGAACTCGATTTATGTAAATATTAAGGTTTTCCTGCATGCATATATGTGCCACAATAGATAAATTCATTGTACATTAATTTGGTTTGACTTATGGGAATGCAGCAAAACATCTTAATATCATAATTACACTAACATAGACATACGGAATGAAGCTCGTTCTGAGGAAACAATTCCTCTGAATAAAACGAGAAGACAACACAATAATGATGCTCGCAAGAAGCGTAAGACTTTTCATGGATTATTGCTTGATTTTTGTCAAATAAGTCGCCGAAATTGCAATTATATTTTCATCTTCAATTCGGTCGTTCAATTTAATTTAATTAATTTGAATGAAATTACTTCTGGGAAACTCTGACCCGGCTCCCGCGAAGTAAACGAAAGATATTATTTTGACAGTTGAAATTAGTGTTCGATTTAAATTTTGGTCAAATATTTGCTTTAATGTACCTTTTTGAATGTCGATTGCTAGATCAGATTACGTCAAGCACCAATCAGATTGACTCCAAAAATGATGTCTACCTCGATTCCAATGGTTTTGCCCGATTGCATTCCAATTTTTGTAAAATCATATGATTTCAAGTTGTTTGTTCTCTATCAAATTTTATATTTATAAACTTATGGTTGTTCTGAGCCTATAAGGTCTCTCAATGTCAACCCAAAAGTGGATCGTATAAGATAGGAAGTTTACCAAATGTTGACCCTATAGTCGATTCATTAGAGAAGAGCCAGGAAGAGCTATTTATATAAATAAAATTTGAAAAAATTATAAATTATATTTAATTATACAAAGCCTTCCTTGCAGACCTATACGATTACGATCTGATACTAAAGTTTAGATTCAATTTACTAAATCGCGTTTTATAGTTCCCATTATTCAACAACAAAATTCGAGTCATCGTTCATGTCAGTGCAGGCTAGCTATACATGGTGTAGATGATTCAAACAAATTGGACTTGTGGCCATAATGTGTCTTTGATTTGGCTGGCAACGGAGTATGTCAATTAATTAAGCCTGTTTCAATTTTCTTGATCCTAAATCTGCATGTGAAATTGTCAACCAAACATGGGAATGGCTTCAAATTAAATAATTTCTATTAGATTCTAGGCTCTCTAGATACTCGAAGGATTTACTTGATAGTTCAACGAAATTTAAAAAATTTAAAACTTTTTGGTTTCCAACTTATATTTTTCTCTGGCTTGCCAACTCTATTCTGGCCCAGAAAATTGGCTTCAAATAAGAAAATTCTTCTAAATTTTTGAGTTTACAAATGTATTAAAAGTTCAATTGAATCTAAAAAAATTATTCTTGATGTCTATTTCTTATTTCTTCCTATGAATTTCAACATTTTTTATGAACATAGAAATTGTTTCAAATTATAAAATTTTAAAATTTTTCTGAAAATTTCTGGGCTGTAACGTCTAAAGTTTTTTCTCTTTGACCTGCAGGTTCCATTTTTTTCGAAGATCGTTTCAAATACATAACAAAATATTTCTCTGAATTTTTAGGCGAACGATTTATGATGAATTTAATTAAAAGTTCAAAAAAATCCAGTAAATTTTCTGGATTTCGAGGCCTACAAATTAATTCATAAAATTTCCATTTACTGATTTCCAATACGATCATCAGTTCAAAAGAAAAGAAGAATTTCTTGCATTCGATCATACTTTTGGTACAAGTGGTGTACCCATTTACGGTTTCGTTAACAATTACTATTACACAGAGGTTGGTCCATTTTAAAAAATTTTAATTTTTTATATTTGTTAATAAATTTAATGAATTAAAATATGTAATCGATTATTGAATTATTCGTGCGATATCTGCTATATATTCAAATATTTATGTGTCAATCTTATAAATTTCGAAGTTTTATAGAGATTCGCAATATCAGGATCACATCGATAATTATTTGATTTGAAAAAAAAAACTTCAGAATTTCAAAACGTTTTGCCAAAGAGATTACAGAGCCTAACTAACCTTTTTATTTTTTTTAAACTTAAGCACCGCAATTTTGGTATGGTTCTATATGCTAAATTTTCCAACATACCGTAAAAATATTAAAATTTGTAAGCAAAACCCATAGCATCCGGAAATTGTTAAGTAAAAAGTTGGACAGATAAAGTAAAATTGCAACCGGAAAATTTATCAAAACAAACAGTAATTGGAATTTTATCCAAATTGAACGCCATCTTTTTCCAAATGGAGTTAAACTTTTTCAAATCGTTAAATTATCTTTTATAGTTTAACATTAGACTCACCCTCCATCCGAACATCTTGTTTATATGAATTTGAAAATATAAATACACGTAGGTAGTGTCTTCCAGAAAATAAATACACGTAGGTAGTGTCTTCTAGAAAGCAGCCGGCTTTTCTTTAAAAGGATTATTTGTGTAACTTTTGTTCATACAAAATAAACTTGTATGACAGTTAATTTCACAATTAAGCCGAAACAAAGTAATACGCGAGTTTTTGATATACATCAGTTTACATTTGGTGATACCTATGCAACCTAGATAGGTATATACCTACAGCATAAAAGATCGTCTGAAAATCTAAATATTTATTGTATATATACGCTGCAAAAATATGTAGAGTACATTTTAAAAATCTATTATTTCTTTATGATTTTATTTTATTTTATTTAGGTCGAATTTTATTATTAGTCAAAGTTGTTTAGTTATTTCCATATAACATAATATGGAAATAAGATTTAATATTAGCCAACATACACAGTAGAAAATATTAATTAAGAGAAAACAGTTTTGAAATAATATTAAATCATGATTTTTAATTAATTTAAAAACGGTTTTATATATAATATGGGAAATTAATTATAAACCAAAATGCTTGATTTATTTATTATATCAAGATTTTCCAGTGACAGTGCGATTTTCCACTATTTTCTATCTTATTTTGTTATTCGGTTCACTGTGGAATCAATTTTAGCTGCGCGTATGATTTATTTTCATTTCCATGAAAAGTATCTATAATCGACTTATTTACTATTTTATGTAATGTATATACACAAAAATAATAGACTACATCAGGCACACCACACTAATGTATATATTTCTATGTATATACGAGTAGATATTTACAATACATAGTATTTCCGAGAATTATAGATAAATTTAGTTATGTTGATGTGTTAATTGAAGATGAATTGTTGGGAAATTGAGTTAATGGATTAAGATTGTTGATTTTATAAAAAAATATAATAAAATTAAATGCTGATCGGTCTTCTATGCTTATAAAACAGTTAGAAATATAATGTTGAGGTATTACTTAAAAAATTCTCGAATTAATCAGTTTTTCCCTTTGAGTATGCCATCAAGATCTATTTCTGGCAATTAAAATCTAAAAAATTTCTTCTAAAATTCTGAAAGCCTTTAAAATTTACAAGAAAAATGTAAAAAACTATTCTGAAAATTTTTAAATTAATTAAAAATTTAAAATTCTTTTATTTCAAAATCTGAAAAATTTAATAATCTTGAAATCTCAAATACATACATAATGTAGCTAGTTATTTGTTTTAAAATAATAATTCTGGAATTTTTAAATTATTGGAGTTGTGTGTATAGTTGTTATAAAATTCTTAAAATTATTGAAATTTTAAATTTTAATTTCTTATGATTTTTTAATTATTAAAATATGTAAAATGAACGTCTTAAACAATTTAATATTTAACGTTTTATTTAACGATCTTGTAATAATGCGATAAAACCTATATATGGGCCGAATTGATTAGATCAAATTAGCGAACGGAATTGTCATTAATGATTTCAGTTCCATTGCATTTTCCTACTATTCAGGGAACAATAAATGTTTTCTTTGGAAATTCATCCGTTGACATTAATAAATGTAAAAATAAACTCTTTAATTTATATTCTTAAAACTATCAAAATTCTTTAAATTAGGATAATTTTTAAAATAATCATTAAAATTCTGGAAAGTTCTAGACCTTTTGATAGTTTCATAATTTTAAAATTTATGAAGTTTAAGTAATTCTTTAAACTCCTATCATTTAAAAAACAATTAAAATTCCTACTTCTTTTAAATTGTAATCTAAAAAAAAAATGTGTAGTGATTATGATGTATAGTGATAATCTTAATAATCTTAAAATTTTTAATATTTTTAATGGTTGGCTTGATTTAATCAGTTGAAATTTGAAACATTTTAAAAAATCTCATTTCTTAAAAACTTTTAAATACATAAAGTTGTAAAATGTATATATAATTCTTAAAATATATAAACCTTAAAATTCGTAAAATTCTTAAAATTCTAAGAATTATTAAAAATCTTACATTTAAAAAATTTTTAAAATTCTCCAAATTCTAAAAAAGTTAAAATTCTTAAGATTTCTAAATTGTTTAAATTTGTAATAACCTTTTTAAAAATTTATCCGGATTTTATCACAGGAAATAAACAATTTCAATCAGGTAACTCTAATAATTTTATACCTCATGTAATGTTGTGTGAAGTTATCTCAGCTCAGGAATTTATTACAATTCCTTTAAAAAACATAATAAATTATTATAAATTAAAACTAGCTGAAAAAGTTTCTCCTGAATATAGTCATATTCAAATTGATAAATCAATGATTAATATCTTTCAATAGCAACATAAAACTTGATGGTCGTAATTGTATACTTTTCTGGTTTACCGAAATTAAAATTTGTCGGATCAAACCTATATGGTTTTGAGATGGGCATATCAACAGCTTATACTTCAAGATTTTTTTTTATGAAAATCGTACCATGGCAATGTGCCTAAATAATGTAAGGGGTTGAGAATATTTTAACTCAACTTTTCTATTGCATTTTATGTTTTTGTTTGGCATGTCCAAATTAAAAAATTGTCAGATCAAGGCTATACGGTTTGGAGATGGGCATATCAACAGCTTACTTCAAGATTTTTTTTTAAATCGTACTATTGTTTTCATCTTGAATACTGGGACGTAATGAAAATGAATTTTAATGAAATTGTCACCAAAAAAAGATCATTAAAGTCAACCAAAGTTATTCCTCATATCCTTGTATTTGAAAGGATTGACAACTAATTTATCAGAGACCCATTCATTATACACATTCATATTTAAATAAAATGTAATAATTATATTATTTTAATTGGTTTAATTTTATAAAACATTCATTATTGGATATAAATTGATATAGAAGTACATAAAAAATTATTAAAAAAGAAAATTAAAAAAAAAAAAATATTACAAACACCAACAAACCACCCGTAATTCCAGCCTTGACGAGGCGAAGTGGTTTAAAAAACAAAAATAGCAATGAAAGTAGTGTCACAGCAAGAGAGAAATAAACTAGAATGGCATAACTTGTGTTATTCAACTAATCGTAATCAAAACATCAGGGTTATTTGGAATCAATAAACCAGATAACATATTCAACTTCATCTTAAAAAATATATGAGCGGTAAAAATATCTTTAATTTTCGCAATAATAAAAAAATGGATGATCAAAAGCCTGCACAGTATAGACTATGTATAAATCAGATACGAGTATATCACGATTGCAAAAAAAAAAAATTAGCACATAGTAATCATAATTTAGACACTGTCACGATTCGATTTCCATAGCATTGATCCGACAATTTGTTTTTAAAATTCTTAAAATTCTTAAAATTCTTAAAGTTCTTACATTTCTTAAAATTCTAAAAATTCTTAAAATTCTTAAAATTCTTAAAATTCTTAAAATTTGTAATAACCTTTTAAAAAATTCTTAAAATTCGCGACTGTGGTCGGAAATAACAATATCATAAATAATATAATAAATCCATAAAAAACTGAGCATTGCCAGCTTGACACCGACACTTTTTGCTACCTACGTAAATGAAAACTGAATATCATATATCACCTTCGATTGGCACAAAATTATCATACAGAAACTTTATACTTCTAAAAAATGAAAATAACAACGCCAATAATGCGAACAGCCAAACTCTATGAAAATAATCCAAGTCGATCAGAATTTGATATACAAATCATTTTTCATAGCCAAATCCAAAGCGATGCAGAGGTATTTTTGGGAAGAATATTTACAAAAACACTTTTAAAAAAATGTTTGCCGTTATCCCGGACTACCATATTCTCGATGTTATGCAGTTTATTCCTTTTAGTGAAACGAACTAGTTTTCATTTTTCTATACTAGATCACACCACTTTCAACGGTATTAGACGACTTTTACAAAGTTAAGAAAGATTTCTATGGAAAAGATAAAAATCTTTCGGTTTTCGATAGAGACAGAAAGGTACCTAAATAATAAATGTTTGCCAAATGGTTGATCCTTTGAGATGGAAAAAATTGTTTAACATGATAGTATCTTCCAGAAAATAATGTTAGAGAGCAGCCGGCTTTTCTTTAGAATCATTATTTGTGTAACGGGAATATATACATAGCTGCACTTATGAATGGCCCATTTTGTCCTTTTGTTCATACAAAATTAACTTGTATGGAAGTTAATTTCAAAACTAAGCCGAAACAAAGTAATAGCGATAGTTTTTGATACATCAGTTTACATTTGGTGAACCTAGATAGGTATATACCTACAGCATAAAAGGTCGCCTGAAAATCTAAATATTTATTGTATACGTTGCAGACAATTTGACAGCTCTGCAGTTGTGAAAACCGCGATGATTCTACATAATCAACTCTGAGTATGAATATCCATAGGCCACTCCAAACTTTGGAGTCATTTTGAGCAACTAAACGCTCTCAAATCGAACATAGGTGGGAACGCCAATTACTCGTGCTGTGAAGCAGCTATTTAATGTATATATAGAAAGCAAACAGAGTGCATGGCTCGTATGGGTGATATTATTAAGCCAGGTTTAGACCGCACCGCATTAAAGGCCCATTTGGTGCTAGAACCTTGTTGTCCAGTTTATTATGGCAATATCTGACAAGTTAATTCGAATGTTTGAGGATTTCAAGGTTACAATAAACCGGCATGGAGAGGAGAAATGTAGTTTCTTAATAAAATTTTCAAAAAATTGACCTTGCAGCAGGCCTTTTTGCAATACCTTAAAACTTTGGAGGAACAATGAAACAAGGAGAGATTGTATTTGAGTGATCGAATAAATGATGATAATCGGTTCAAAGTATATATCATCGAAACATCCCGACGTCCCAATTACAATATCTTTATATTGAATTGCCACGCTGTTGCTGGGTGATGGTCAAACATTAATCTAATAAAAATAATTTAAATATATATCGGCAGTAATATCCGCTCGTCAATGTATCTGATACTCGTATTACAATAACTTCTATATAGACGACTCGCTTACAATTTTATTTAAAAATGAGAGTGGTGCAGGTACATGTAGAAAATTTTCAAATTTTTTACTCTCGAAATCTCGAGAAATATAAATTTAACATTTTCGAGATTCCTATTTCTCGAGAAATATAATGTTAGCTTTGATTAATAAAATTCTCAGTTTGTTGGTATAAAATACAGATTTTTTAATCCCCAAATTGTACTGATATGTCCAAATATATGGCAGCGAAGATGTTTGGAAACATTCTAAAAGAGGCAAGCTTGATAAAAAATAGATGATCCCATTGCGCAAAGTCACTCGCGTGTAAGGCCTCATCAACGACGGGTTTACATCGGCATTTAGCATAAATGTCCACAACTTGAAAAAAAAAGTTAAAAGAATCTTATACCTGCGCAGTTTCTGAACCGATAACAACCAAAAAAATTAAACGCTTCGGTGAGTATTTAACAACTTCTGACAAAAGTCTCACACTGACAAGAATTGTTTCTAAACTTACTGCGAAGGATGGAATTTCAATTATTGCAATAAGTAACAGTTCATTTATCTGAAAAATTTTACAATTGCAAGATCAGATGTGATGAATTTAATATTTAAATTACCCGATACTGTCAAAAATCAAATTATTTCCCAGACCAATCAAATGAATGCGGCAAATAAAAAATTTAGTATATCTATTGATGAATGGACGAGTTTCCGTAATCGTCGTTATTTAAATGTGCATTCATGGATCAACAGAAAATTTAAGTTGAATGAGAATAGAAGGTTCATGCCGTACTGATAAGGCTATAGAAATGGTTACCAGTAAAATTCGATCGTTTGATTTGAATTACGATACAGACAATGTTTCTACCACAAGTGATGGAGCGAGTATAATGTGGAAATATGGTAGGTTGTCGCCGGCTTTTCAACAACTGTGCTATAATCACGCAATTCACTTCACGTCATTATACTCTCTGTGGAAAGGATTTAAAATTTTTTGTTCAAATCTCTTCAGACAAATAATTCCGAGATAAGTCGAAAATTATTAAGTGAAATTAAAAACCAGGTTTTTAAAAGAAAGGACAATTTGATGATTTCCTACTAAAGTATCTTCAGAATCCTAATTATCTTAATAAGCCTGAAGAAGATGAGTTTTTTTCATTGTGCTCAAAGAAGAAATTAGCGAAACTGCTAAAACATTGTCCCGGAGATTATTTCAAAATGTAGAAAAATGTTCAGCCAAAAATATTTCATCGTTAGACCATGATTTCCCTGGTAGTGCATCAACGTCTCAGGATGATTTTATTTCTTTAGAACCATATTTGAAGGAGAGTATTCGGGAATGTACACAATTGCCAACAAAAATAGACGATGATTTCCGCACTTTGTCTATACGGAAATGATGGTTTATGAAGTAACTATGGTAAAATAACCAGTAATCTCGAAGACTTAAAGTATACTGTATTGTTAAATAAATCCACATCAACACAAAACGAATGGAATTTTTCGGAAAGGAATTAATATTCCAATATTCTCGAGAATCTCAATTCAAGAATTAAAATTGTTGGAAAATTCGAGATTCTCGAATCACGCGAACGAAAAAATTTCGAGAAAACAGACTCTATGTGCAAGGTCATATGCCGTTTGTTATACGAACCAGATAAGATCGAGCTATCTTGACAACGAAGCGTACTAAATCACATAAAGACATCGGGAATTCAAATTGCGATGCAAATGGCTCCATTGAACATTTCCTGCCTACTGGGTGAACTCCAAAACAAATTTTGAGACCAAGTACAATCCATCAACTTCCCGAACCGATACATTGGTCTGGCCATTTCTCTGTTGAACTTATTCGGTATGAGTTTAGAAAAGTTTGGTTCTGTTTTACGTTGATTTATTTTACGATAAATTATGGCAATTAGCCATACACACATGATTATACAGTCAAGTATAACATCAACTGACATATTGGATTATTATTTCATCCACCGTATCGCCTGGCCTGGCCGCTATTCATGATTCGTTATGGTTAATAAATTGATTTAAATGCACTTGTCTTGTCATATATTAAGTATGTTAAAAACATACAACGTTGTGTGAATGTATATGTCTTAAAATAGAAACTAATTAGTTTCATCCGCACGTGGGATTGGAATGTATTACTGCCGTTGACTGTGAAAATAAAAATAAATTGTCGATATAAGTGCACTCTGCATTCATATTTTTAATTGTAAATATATGTTAGTGATAGTCAAATCAACTCAATGTATCAAGTAGAGAACTCGTGTATGGACGATTAATTATGTATACGGTATCCGGAATTTACCTGAAAATAAAAAGAAAAACAATATTTAATCAACGTCGACAATTAAATCCACGCAACATTAATAAAAATTATAAAACAGCGAGGCTTAATATAATTTTAAAACAAGCGACGCAATCATATAGAATAAAAACGCCATTTTTCAATATACCATCAAGGGTCGATTAATTATATTATATTTCTTGACATTATAAATATCCCATTCTTACGTTTAATCGCGCATATAACACCCCGGCACAGTTGTTCAACCTTATGTTACGCGCGGTTAGTATAATTACGGTTCACAAAATGTAAACATTTTGTTCATTTCATTGGTTGAATAAACATTAAAATACACCACCAAACGATATTATATTCCGGTCAATCATTAATCAAAATCATGATTTTCGCCTGTTGAATTTTCGCAGGCAGATTAATTGATACACAGGCTGGGCATATTTTGTGTGTAGGTATGTATATAAAGACATTCAATCATTATTTTAATTCTAAAATTAGGGTTTAATTTAATCTTCGTATATATTCTGTGTATACATATATATGAGAAGATTTATTGAGCTACTTACTATATATACAGTGTATAGTTCATTGTTCTAATACGAGTATATACGAAAATCTTATCAAATACCATAAATTCAATTTCATTTTGGTTTACTGCTTAAGCTCGTACATTTATTAACGTATATATGTACATATATTCAAGAATCCAAAACTAAAATAATAAAATTTTACATTTTGTACATATTATGTACATTGTACACGTAATACAGCTTTATGTCAAATCTGTTCTACATATACAATACACAGATCCAAAATCGTTACTCATATTAGGACATTGCACTTTGTATATTCACGTAAATACGAGTATATAAGTATATACACCATTGTATGTAAATAAATTGTATTTACATGATAAATATTTGGGTGGCTCGCATGAGTTCACAAATTTTGATTGATAACGCTTAACGAAGATTAACATTCAATTAATTTTATATTTCATTCATGCGAGTAAACACCGCGAGCTTACAACCAAAAATTATTGTTTTTTTTTATTCGCATCGTAAAAATACAACAAATTATATTATATTGGTTATAATTTGAGGCGAACGTAATTAAATTTTTTTTTTTTTGCATTTAAAAATGTTAATTAACATTTAAAATGGAAAATTATAGTGTCGTTAAAAAAAAAAAATTAAAAAAATCAGAACTCATGTATGTTGTATATACTCGTGTTTATGCATAAACATATGGTTTGTGGCCGCACAAGGTTGTACGAGAATAATTTTACAGCTGAATTCAGTTCGATATTGCCGTATAAAATGTATAAACAATAAAACGTTTATATATGCGGTGTATTTGTGAGGTGGACGTGATCGAAAAAAGATGCAACGAAAATGTTATACAATTCGATATAAATGTATGTATGAATGAAGAAACGCCAGGTCTCTAGTCAACATTTTTCTCTTTGCCTGAAGTAATTTTTGATTAATTTAATTTTTTGCAAAGTAATAAGAAATTGATTGAACATTAGGATATGAATTAATGTCAAGGTCTTCACAAAATTTAGAATTTCATCGAATGTTGTATCTATAGAAAAAGACATACGTGGGCAATCTAGAAAAACTACATTTTAAGAAATAATAAAATGTCCACAGGTTCTAAAGTACGCTCAATATTGCACTTTAACTCAAGCTTTAGCTAAATTCAGGAATTTTCATTTACCCGAAAAATTGAAATCAAAAAATTTCATTTTTCACTGAATTTTTATTAAAAACAAATCGTTTGAAAATGGGTAAACTGTTAATATCGGCAGCCTAGAAATTGGAAGTTACCATTTTTATATAAAATGAGTTTATCCAATTTAAAAATAAATTGCTGAGGAAATGAGTGTTTCAATAAATTGAGTTTAAGTTGAGCGTAAAGTTAAAAGTTTAATTTTATTCAAATTTCATTAAAAGTTAGTTCAATTTTGAAATCCGTCAAGTTGTCTATACATATATATAGCGGAGGGTGTTAGGTGTGTTTCAATAGTGTAGGCGTTGACCGTATATAGCCAGTTAACCATTAAACCATCAACTGTCTCTAGTTTACCTCATCGCGGTAGCACCTGGGCAACGTTTGTTTTGCATGACTAATGTATCACGGCTGAACTTCTAGAGGCGAGTATACACACAGAAAAAAAATTCACGTTATTTTTAAAACATCGTCCCGTAAATCATAAAATGGGATTTCACAGTAATATTCGGCAAATAATGTGGATTCTTATTAATTTTTAATATTTTATCCTCCTAAATGAAAGTGATAATTCACGTGAAATTGACAGAGTGGATAATAGAAATGCTTCTCTTAAGAGAGAAAGTATTTAGGATCCGCTGAGAAGAAATATCAACATTTACAAGTAAACCCGTAAATTTAACGTGATATACATATGTACGAGTAAAATCTAGAGTAAAATATAATTGTATGATAATTTCCGTTATATCGATCTAACGATAACCTCATTCCTTTTGTTCTGATGCCATAGTACATATTGCACTTATTTTTGTTCTTAAAATTTCGTTGAAATGGAAAATTTGGACATCAATTTAGGAATGGAAAGCAAATTTTTGTTTAGTGGCATCAGTTCATTTTGATTCGAATGAATTTAGTGAAGCCCAGACAATTTTTAAGTCATGGGGTTTAATAGATGAAACGTGTGCTGTGTTAAAAGTACATGGTGTTAATTCTATAGCGTGTATAGAATCTATGTCGAATGAGGATATTAATGAAATATTTAATAAATTGAACAAAACTTTTCCATCCAACAAAAATTAGGGGAATTAAAAAAGGAACAAGTAATGTCGTTTTCGTTTGATTTGTTCCCCTCATTGGCAGAGTACACTGTTTTTGTGCATCAATCGAACATGAAACCGATTTACCCTCATTTATATTTGTGTTTTCTGAAAAAAAATGAATATTCATAAACAAAACCGTTTATAGATAGATTGTTTTGTTCACAAAAGTCAAAATGGCAGCACAGTGACAGATAATATTATAGTATTGGTGTAAAATAGGGGTAACTCGGTCGAAAAAACCAGAGTAGACAAAATTGCACTGAGTGCAAAAAATTTAGCTGCCAGGCAATTTTTTTTGGATAAACGAACGAACGGTTTTCGTGTAATTTTTTGCACTCAGTGCAAGTTTTTATGTTCAAACGAAAACGACATAAGTAAAATATTAGATTATAAAATAGAACATATTGGTAATATTTAGCATAAGGTAATACTCCCTGTCGTTTTGATATTCTACAAAACTCCATTAAATTCATTAAATGACCCATCAAGTGAACCGTTGCAAAAAATTTTGATTGGCTTGAAACCATTAGCAGCGCTGTGAGTAGTGATCGTCAATTTCCGTAGAGTCCATTGATATGGAGAAATGGGATATTGTGATCGAAAAATATTGCCACATATGAAATTCGAAATATGCAACATAAAAAATGCTCCAACAAATTCAAGAAATACTAGAAGTTGATGCTTTACTTCAGATGGATAATGGTAAGTACAATACTTTATTTATTATTTATAAAAGTGTATTTGTAGATGACCGCAAGAAGATATAAAGATATGGCTCTATAGTAATATTTCACTATGGGACGCAGTTTGTGAAAACTGAAAAAACCGCCTCATTAAGATTATCTGCCTTTCAAAATATTGAAACTGCTATTATCTTGGCCAAGAATAAATGATGAGACTGGATACCAACTGGTAAAATCATGAGATGGAATCACATTACAAAAACTCATTTTAACTATTATAAATAATAAATAAAGAAAATTCACTTAAAAAATACTTAAAAATTTAAAAAGGTCGATCTAGTAAATTAAGAGGGAAACTCGTTGTTTTCACTTTTCAAAATAACGTGAACTCACCGAAACAGTGAATACTAAATTTCACGTTAAATCCATGGGTTATCTTACTAAATAATTGACGTTTTACTTTACTTTACGTGATCTTTCACGTAACTTTAACGAACTAGTCCTCTAGAATAAATACCATAAGGAAATCACGTCAATTTTATTCTATATTACGTGATCATGATAAAACAAACAAGAAAAGTAATATCCTAGGTGGCAGACCTGATGTTCAGGAAAATCCAATCTTTTCGGAGGTCGATCCCATGGGTTCAAGGGAGGCCAAACATTGCTAAAACATTCACTCAGATCTCCATAATGAAGAATAACAAATTCAAATTTGCAAAAACCGCAGTCTCCACTGAAAAAAAACCTCAGTGTGATAACAAATTCCGAGTACACCAGCAGATATTATAACCAGCAAGGAGCTGTTTAATAAATTTCAAAAATGGAGAAACTAATCTGCGGCAGTTTTCAACAGAATAATAGATTCAATGCTCTGATTCAAGAGGGATATTGCACAGATGAGGAAGAACTGGAATAACAGAAATACCACAAAACGTAGGCGCTCAAAAACGAAAACGCCTCCAAAACATACTACACAAAGTGTGAACAATAATACTGAACATAAAAACAAAAAAATACCACTGCATCCACTCATTAACGTGAACAATTTCAACAATTTCAAAAAAATTTCGACAAAAAATAATAAAATTAGTGAACCACCTAATTTTAAAGTGCTTTCAAACAGTAACATTAAAATTACCGTTCAAACTGAAAATGACTACAAAAATGTCAAAAAACTATTGGAAGAATAAACAAATGAGCCCAGCAACCAACTAGAAAATATCGAATGTTACACCTATCAGCTAAAGAGTGAAAAGGCTTATAGAGTGGTTATCAGAGGCCTACCGTCATCCATTAGTCATGATGAAATTACAGCAGATTTAGACAAAAGGAAGAAGTATTGTGAAGTAGTAACAAGACAAGGGGCATTCCACAATGCACGAATTGTCAATAATTTGGACATACCAAGAGTTTTTATTATCGTCAAACCAAATGCGTGAAATGTGCTGAAAATCACCACACAACAAAAGCAGCTAAACTTCAAACAACAATTACA
Organism: Tipula unca; assembly: GCA_951394425.1. Classification (NCBI taxonomy): domain Eukaryota; kingdom Metazoa; phylum Arthropoda; class Insecta; order Diptera; family Tipulidae; genus Tipula; species Tipula unca. The sequence continues at coordinate 33,709,693 of OX596381.1, forward strand.
CCATCCACATAGTTGGATTATCTTATGCGCAAACCACCAAATCAGCTGATGAATTAAACCAAACCAACAAACACACAGAAGTTAATAACGAGACCTAACCTAACCTAAAATGCTCAGTCAAATTCAAAAGACACTTGGTCACTTCGCAGAAAGTGTGGCAAAACTGGAAATTAATTTCTATCCGCCAAGTAAAGAAGTGGGCCTACAAGAAAATGATTAACTCGTTCCTATACACACTGTAACTAGGAGCGCCAATGGACTCAACCTACGAATATTTCCCAATACAAACAATATAGATATTGCGCTGACTTCAGAATCGCACTTCTCCAACGAAAATGTTATTAGAATAAAGGGATTCAGTTCCTACTGGACAACCTATCCTAGTGAAAGAGAAGTGATTCAGCTGTACTAATTAAAAATAATATCAAACATAATCAACAAGTGGATATTCAGATCTAAATATTGCGGAAGCATACTGTCCACCACGGCTTACCCCAACGGATGCAGGAAAAATACCAGATCTACCTGATTTCTTTATCATAAACGGTATTTCATCTAGTTACACTAGAGCCGAAGGAATTAACGACTTAACATCTGATCACATTCCTGTACTGTTGTCAGTAAGCGCTATAGTAATCAAACACAAAAAAGTGAAACCTTGCTAATAAATTTACGGATTGGAATCTCTTCGGAAAAAGTTAGAAGAGCTAGTTGAATTAAAAGTGAGTATCAAGAGTAATGAGTAATTGCCACAGCAAACAAAAAATTTCATTGAATATACTCGAAAGGCCGCCGGCCCTGGAATGCTAGGTCCTGAAATGGCTAAGAACTACTCGTTATGGAAAGCTACCAGAAAATTCAAACGACCTGTAGGTCGGATACCACCCATCAGAAATGCTCTAGGTATAGTTGGGTTCGACAAAACCAAGAAAAAGCGAAACTCTTTGCTCAACACCTAGCAACAGTATTTCAACCCCGCATGACATTCAATCCAACATCGAAGTCGCACCTGTTTATCAACCAAATCAGGAAATATGTACCCAAATGTTAGAAGAAAAGAAATATTGCCCCGCTATATTTCTGGATGTATCCCAGGCCTTTGATAGGGTTTGGCACGAAAGATTGACATTCAAGATGAGCAAAATGCTACCACTTATTGCCAGCTGCCTGAATTATAACTCTCTGATCGCAAATTCAGAGTCATCCATGAAGAAACATGCTTTTGCTTTCATCTGACGCTAGCGGGAGTTCCACAGGGAAGTGTACTAGGACCCCTACTCTACCTTCTCTATGCAGCAGACATACCTACAACGAACACAACATTCATCGGTACGTTTGCTGACGACACTGTTATTATGGCAATTGACGAATCCCAACAAAGGGTAGTGAAAAATCTTCAACGAGAAATGAACAACGTAACTAATTGGACTTGGAAAATCGCGCTTAATGAGCTTAAATCAAACCATGTGACATTTACGCTCCGGCTCAAAAATATCAACCAGCACATATACTCGTACCTCAACGGGGTGCATGTGCCGCAGGCTGAATTGGCCAAATACCTTGGTCTGCATCTAGACTCAAGGCTAGACTGAAAACATCACGTGAGACAAAAAGCTGAATAGATACGATTAAAACAACGTTAAATGTACTGGTTAATTGGGCATCATTCCAAAATGAACCTGTATTGCAAAAGACTAATTTACCAGACCATCTTCAAACCAATATGGATGTATGGTGCGCAGCTATGGGATTGTACTTATAAGTCCAATAGAGACATTATCCAACGTAGCCAAAATAAATTTGTTCGAATGGTCACCAACGCTTACCGATTTGTGACTAACAGGGAAATACACAATGATTTATAAATACAATTGATAGATGACGTCATTCGAAAATGTGCCATCACACATGAAAAGAGGCTTCTCAACCACACTAACGTTGGGACCGTACAACAACTGCGGATAGTACAAACGAAGTAGGGCGGCTCAAGCGAACCAAACCACGAATGAATATAATATCTCAGGGGAACTGGACGCTGTTGCAGCAGACCCACACAAGTTTATGCTTATCTCATATAAGTACTAATATTTAGACAAAGGGTTAGGACCTACAATTTAGTTCATTGATTATTATGCAATAAAAATAATGCCCTGATTTTTTATTAAGTTTGCTTCATGAGTTAACGATGTTTGACCAATTTCTTGGTAATTTCTACCTTAAAAAATACCTTATACAATTATCAATTTGTATCGCACATTGCTGCCTCACACAGTCGGCAATCAGCAAAGACTGCAGTCAATGGTATAAACGAGAACAAGACACTTAATGTTGACACATTGGGAATTTTTCTAAATAAATTGTACATGCACAGAGCCACTATTGACAGAGAGATGTTGGCCATCTATTATGATGTTCGGCACTCCCAATACAAGCCAGAAGGCCGATTTTAACATAAGTCGTTATCATTATCGTTCAAACATAATAAATGGATGAAGCTACATCTCGACAAAACGCCATCTTGATTTTATATAGGTCAGTTCAGCACTCATATACCACAGATCATTGGATACGACAACTTAACAGCCGATTTATTAATACGAATCCAGAAGATCTGGGTAAATTAATTATGACCAGCTGGCTGATGATAAACGGAACGATATCAAGCTCCATGAAAGTTTAAATGATAATTTTGAAGTGTTGTGCCAAAGATACTCTGTGAAATTTCGATAAACCACCTGCGTCCGTTTATATATACCGGCATGATACTTTTGACTGGGAATAAATTGAAATATATTTAGCCAATTATGTGAAGCAATGTCTTGAATGTCAGCCAAAAATTTTCAATCCAACGACCAATAAATAAATATCGTTCAAAGTATTAAAAAAGGAATTTTGAGAATTTGAAACCAATCGCAACATAACAATTATACAAGGCATAAACCGTTTATCAGCCAGGAATTTGAGTCGGATAAATTCTTTTCAAACTAATATAATGTTACTGGCGGAAGGATATAGTGGAAATAATAGGGAACTCGGCTGCTTAAAAACAACGCCCTAATTTTTTACTTTATTTCAAATTTTACTCAAATCTCTTGTACAATTGAAACCAATAGATAAATAAAATTCATTTTTGCATCATAGAAATACCCATTCCGTAATGTATTTGAATACTATAAAATTGAAAACTGCTAGAATTAAATTTTATCTGTTCTGTGACTAATTTTAGTTTGAGGTATTTGACAAAATTAAAAAATATCGTTTTTCATGCTTAAAGAATGTACGCGGAAGACTAAGCCAATGTTGTCACAATGAAGAAAAGGATAAATCACAAGCAATAGCAATTCTCTATAAAAGAAAGGTTCGGTAGAGCAACTTCTAAAATACTAATGTCGTCCATATCATGATCGTAACGAGGCTTTTCAGCGTCCAACTAAATATTACGCACTGGAATGAATTATGTTAGTAATGATAATAATAAACCACATATTTAACTTATACGCGCAGGTCAAATATTTAATTTTCAAATTATTTCTCGCTATTAATTATGTATACAGATTTGACCTCAACATTTACGTGCCAAAAACGACAATTAGTGTTTACCTTTAATTAATTTAATAAAATGCGGCTCCGGATATATTATCCACCCGTTTTGCGTTATTTATATATTCTTTCTTATTTCTTGGAACTACATGAATTTCAAAATAAATGACTTTTTAATTGACTTTTAATTTTTTTATGCAATACAGCATCTAACATACAAAATTGGTTAGAGGAAGCACCTAGGTATCTACATACATTTAAAATTTATAGAACGGTATAAAATGTATAGAGATTCATAGTGCGCCTAATATTTTAACTTCAAACTTCTTCGTAAGATTACCACTCGCATAAATTACCAGTGCGTACTATCAACATCACTTGGATTAGACCCAATTCAACTCAAAATTAGTAAAATTATCAAAAATTTAGGGAAAGTTATGTTGCAACGTAAATTTTGGAACATTTACAGAATCATTACGTGGCTTCAGCAATCTAACGTACCTAGCGAAATCAAGCATTATAGTTCCGGCGTCTATACCATCGTATCGAAACGACAAGCCAATTTTCGCACGATATAAGATCCAGTATTTACGGTCAGAATTAAAATGCATGATAAATCAAGGCATTTGTCGACCATCATCTAGAAACTGGACTAGTAAGTTACACATGGCCACAAAATAGAGATGGTTCATGGCGCTATTGTAGGTTCTAGGGCCTTGCACCAAATCCGCATTCATCTAGACGATATTCCTTCGGCCTTTTCGAGTTTACTGCCATATGATATTCGGCCTGTGCTTAATGTTTCCCATATACCTTCCAACGATTGATGCACAATGTGTTACGATCACTCGACTGTGTCTCGGGCATTTAATAATCTCACAAGAAATGAACCCGTTCCACAAAAAAATATGTTTAAAATTTGCAAAGGTTCAAAAAAATTCCTTATACAATTATGAAATTTGATCGCAAATTTCTGCCTAACACAGTCGGCAATCAGCGAAGAGGTCAATGATAAACGGGCATAAGACACTTAATGTCGACACATCCGATTTCATAGAAAATGATATAGGTCAGTTCGCAGCACTGACATACAATACATCATTGGATACGACATCTTAACAGTCGATTTATTAACACAATCCAGCAGATCGACTAAATTGATTATGACCAGCTGGTTAATGATCAAAAAATTTTAAATGATAATTTTGAAGCTACTCTTAGCCTGAAACATTTACAAATTCCAGGTGGTGTGCAAGAGATGTGGCTCAACCAGATGTGCGTGCCGCCGCATAAAACTGTTCACAGAATGATACGTTTGGCTGAGAATGAAGATAAGTACACTGGGAATGAAGATAAGTATTGCCAATTATATCTTGAAGTGAAACTAGGTCCAAAATTTTACAATCCATCGACCAATAAACAGATGCCGTTCAAATTATTAAAATATAAACTTTGAGAGTTTAAAACCAACCGCAATATATCAATTATACAAGGCGCATAAACCGTTTACCAACCAATAGTTTGACGTTTGACGTTCCTCTATATATATAGGCTTATTTATTTGCTTTTGTTTCATGAAAATCAGATAAATATTTTTAAAACTAATATAATGAATGTCACTGCGAGGAAAGGATGTTGAATCTCCTGATGTACAACATTATGTACAAAAAGGAAAACATCACGATACCAACTATTACAAATGTATAACAGGCTACACTCACTTGTGGCGAAGGCTCGATCTTAAAAAATTATTATAAATCAACACCAGCCTTTAATTTCCATGCCGTCGGAAATTTATCACAAACAATCAGCTAAATCAGTAAAACATAAGAAATCCGAAAAATTTACGATATATTTCCAGAACGTGAATAAGATGGCATCTAAAGCTTCTAAATTTTACAATTTTGTTTTAAAAACCAATTGTTTAATTTATTGGTGAAAGCTCATTGAATCCTAACAGTAAGGAATACTTTGGAAATGAGTATGCTGTTTTTAGATGTGATCGTTCATCATCAACAAGTGAAAAATAATCAGGAGGTAATCTCACAAAACCAAATGACTTAGTCTTAGTACTAGGTGACTTTAATCTTCCAAATGTAATGTGGAATTATGATCAAGATATGGATATATCATCAGAATCGGAATATGTCTTTCTTGATGCCATGTTTGGTTTTAGCCTAAAGCAAATCAACAACATAGTCAATGCCCTTAAGAGAATATTAGATTTATTCTTCACAAATGATGCAGAAATATTTAAAGTATCAGAATCCCTCAATCCATTTGTTGTTAATGATGTTAAGCACAAATCTATGGAAATAGTTTTTGATTCATATGTAATTAAGTCAACAACATCCGGGCATCATATGCATACCACCTATAATTTAAAAAAAATAAACCATACTGTGGTCTAATTCTGTAAAAACACGATAATGTGAAAAAACGAAACATTGAAAAAGTTTACACAAAAAAAATTTACACAATTTCTATCTTATTTAGGTTAAATGGTATTCTATAAAACAAAGTAGTCAGCGTGTAAATTTTTTCTTGCTGAATAATTTTATCGTGTCTAAAACCACTTTGACGTTTCGTTAGTGTTTCGTTTCATAATATAATATAAAGAGTAACAAGGACAAACATGGTTTTTTCGTTCGGCGCTAGCCCGCCTTCTTCGTGAAATTTTAGTTTTAAGTTTTAAATTTTTAACCGTGAAAACGAACTACACAAGATAAATTGTTTGTGTAATTTATGGACGTTTAATATCTTAGCCATTTTTTAATTTATCTTGGTGTAAAGTTATAAAATACCATTTTGGTATGAAAACGTGTAAAGTACTCGTTTTCGCGTTTTCACGTTATCTTATTCGTTATAGAATTAGGCTACTGTGGCCTAATTCTGTAAAAACAAGATAATGTGAAAAAACGAAACATTGAAAAAGTTTACACAAAAAAAATTTACACAATTTCTATCTTATTTAGGTTAAATGGTATTCTATAAAACAAAGTAGTCAGCGTGTAAATTTTTTCTTGCTGAATAATTTTATCGTGTCTAAAACCACTTTGACGTTTCGTTAGTGTTTCGTTTCATAATATAATATAAAGAGTAACAAGGACAAACATGGTTTTTTCGTTCGGCGCTAGCCCGCCTTCTTCGTGAAATTTTAGTTTTAAGTTTTAAATTTTTAACCGTGAAAACGAACTACACAAGATAAATTGTTTGTGTAATTTATGGACGTTTAATATCTTAGCCATTTTTTAATTTATCTTGGTGTAAAGTTATAAAATACCATTTTGGTATGAAAACGTGTAAAGTACTCGTTTTCGCGTTTTCACGTTATCTTATTCGTTATAGAATTAGGCTACTGTGGCCTAATTCTGTAAAAACAAGATAATGTGAAAAAACGAAACATTGAAAAAGTTTACACAAAAAAAATTTACACAATTTCTATCTTATTTAGGTTAAATGGTATTCTATAAAACAAAGTAGTCAGCGTGTAAATTTTTTCTTGCTGAATAATTTTATCGTGTCTAAAACCACTTTGACGTTTTGTTAGTGGTTCATTTCATAATATAATATAAAGAGTAACAAGGACAAACATGGTTTTTTCGTTCGGCGCTAGCCCGCCTTCTTCGTGAAATTTTAGTTTTAAATTTTAAATTTTTATCCGTGAAAACGAACTACACAAGATAAATTGTATGTGTAGTTTATTGACGTTTAATATCTTACCGATTTTTTAATTTATCTTGGTGTAAAGTTATAGAATACCATTTTGGTATGAAAACGTGTAAAGTACTCGTTTTCGCGTTTTCACGTTATCTTATTCGTTATAGAATTAGGCTACTGGACTTCAGCAGTACTTAGAAGCTATTCAATGGGACGCTGCTTTAAACACTAATAATGTAAACCAAGATGCTAACAAATTCTACCAAATTTTATTACAAGGTTTTGAAACCCACATTCCATTGTGCCGGAAAAAAATTAATATTCATCCTTCTTGGTTTGACGACCATCTGATTAATCTGAAGAACCGTAAATCTAAAGCCTATATGTCAAGATGATTAAAAGTGGTTTAGAATCGGATAGGACTGCGTTTCTTCTCAATCTAATGAAGAATTTGATACATACTTCAAGGAAAAGCACCAGTCACATATTGCAGATGTACAACGAAGCATTACAAACAACCCTTAACAATTCTGGAAATACTTTAGATCCAAACGAGTAATTGATGGTTATCCAACAATTGCTGACATGTTTGCGGTTTTTTTCAACATGTATACAAACCTAAAAACGGTAATTGGTTTACCATTCAATCAAACGTAAATAATAATGTACTACTTATTAATTTACCTAAATCGCTGCAAAACCATCGATTTTTGGAGATAGTACGCCTCTCAACTAACTATGGTGACAATTGCCCAATTAATAGACTTGCAAAATCGTTCAACATCGCTGAAGAAAACTTTGACTTTCATTTCACAAAGGACTGTTTCAAAAGGAACTTGAAGAACTGTTTTTTAAATTTTAATTAATTTTTTTCAAATCTATTTTTTAACTTCTAATCTGAAGTACTTAACTTAACTTTTAATTTTTAAAATTGTAAAATTTAAATTCTTTAATCTTGTATGTAATAATCAAAATTGAATTGATTGTTTGTTTTGCATGTGAAATCATACTTGTAATGACTAAATCGATTTCTTTAATATAAATAAATAAATATCAGGAATAATAGGCAACTCGCCTGCTTAAGGTATGCTACATACATTAAAAATCACAATAAAAAATATTTTTTTGTCATTGGTCATTTATTATGAAATAAAAACAACGCCCTAATTTTTTTAATTTATTTCATATTTTACTCAAATCACAGTATAATTTAAACAAATCATTAAATAAAATTCAGTATTGAAACTATCCAGCTAATAAAAGAGGTGGGGCATAGGAATACCAATTCAGTATTGTACTTAAATATTATACACTTGCTGTTCGTAGTTAATTAAAATTGAAAACTGCTAGAATTAAATTTTATCTGTTCTGTGACCAATTTCTGTTTGGGGTATTTGTCAGAATAAAAAAAAATCCTTTTTCATGCTTAAAGAATGTACGCGGAAGACTAAGCGAATGTTGATTACGCACTGGAATGAATTATGTTAAATCAACTTCCAAAATTTAATATAGCGAGTGCGGCTGCCTTTATGACTATGTATGTAGTGTTAACTATTTATATGGTGTTGAATTTTTGCTTGAATAAACCACATATTTAACTTATACGCGCAGGTCAAATATTTAATTTTCAAATATTTCCTCGCAATCACTTACATATATAGATTTGACCTCAAAATGTACGTGTCGAAAACGACAATTATAGTGTTTACCTTTAATCAATTTAATAAAATGCGGCTCCAGATATATTATCCACTCGTTTTGCGTTATTTATGTATATATATTCTCTCTAAATTCTTGGAACGACATGAATTACAAAATAACGTTAGTAAACATTATGCAAACGATTCCGCACAATGCTATATACGAGCAAAGTAATTAACAGAAACATTAGATTGAACTGCAAACACTTAAATATACACGTTTTTTTGCAATTCATCTTTAAGTTATATGTATAGTTATATGATCATGATTATTGATCATCGCGCACACACAACAGAAATAAAAGATCAAGTGCATAATAAAAATAAATTAAAAATATAAAAATAAATCTTAGAAAATAATTAAAGCGAAGGTTGCGAATATCAAGAATTAATATACATAAAAAATATATTGATATGGTCTCCACTTTAATTAAATTTAATCGAATCATATTTATGTAGATATTAAATTCGAAAGCGCTATAAGTCGTTAATTATAATATATTTGTAGTCTATCTAATCTTATCTTTGTATATAGCCTAATATTGATTAATATTTAATTGCCATCGTAAAATATTTCTTTGATAAATATTTTTATTTTAGTAAATAACAATTTTATACCAAAATCTGCAATGTAATGAAGATGAACCTATATATTGAGTACAGACAGCTAATGGACTAATTAGTATAATAAGTATATACCTAAGTATAATCTTTTTGCCAAATCCCGGGAAATATTTCAATAAAATTGCATAAATTGTAATTAATTTTTTATTACCTGTCAACCGCGATAAATAAGTCATCATGCTCATTCATTTATTTATGAATATATTAATATTAATTGTTCTGCCAAATCAAAAATTATATTATTTTTAATTTTTTGCAGCTTATAAAATTATTAAAAATACTTATGCACGCGTGCTATGCAATATAGTAATTGTAATTGTTTTACACATTGATTGTACTGGATATAACATCAACCTGTGAATTTTATTAAAAAGTATTTAATTTGAAATCGACTTATGTACTCATATATATGGTTTGAAATGAAATTGATTAGTTACTATTTGCAAATGTATGATCGAATTCAATATTTTCGTAGTCAGTGTTATAGCCCCCCCGACTATATCAGTTTAATGACGTTTTTCAATTTAGTTAATTCAGATTGAAAATCATAAATGACTTATTGGAATATTTTACGTACTACAGCCTCATTATACATTTTTCGTCCAATTAATGACCATTAATACTCTCGTTGCCAAAAATTTACCCTCGTACTCTATAATACTACCTACATGAAAATTAAGTTTTTGTTGAGCTAATTCGATTGGAATTTTTATCTGCTCAGGTACCTTAGAATAGGTCATTGAACGGTAACAATAACACGAGAAATGAAACGACTATATATGTATGTATATATATATACTTTATGCGCAGTGATGGGCATTTACGCGTCATCTATTCATTTAGACAACCTCTAGAATGGTGATTTATTGAACTAGTTCAAAACTACAGTGATCTAATTTTTGTAGTGTGAATTTGATACTTTGATGGGACTGTAAAAATTGGGTTGGGCGAGGTAGATTACGCCGTGTAATCTACGCGGTTGACGATACGTAGAATATTACGTAGACCAGTTACGTATAAATTATTTTGAATTTGCGCTTGGCTGTGATTACACCAAATAATGATCCGAATTAAAATGGCGAGGCACTTCGAAATAAATTCACAGATCTAACAAAGCCGAACTAAGAAGCGTTTGGCACAAATAAAAAATCAACAAAAGGAAACTGGTGGCATTCCAACACAACATATAAAACCGTACGAAGAACTTATAATTCAATTAGAGTGCCGTATCTCAATGTCCGGCTTTAGTTCTTATGTCGATGCGTTTAGTGATGTATAAAACGTAACAAATGTTCTCAGAATGCGAAATTTTATAAATATTTGTTTCGTTTTTAGATATCAATTGTTAAAGTCGAACCAGCTACAACGGAAGATGAGGAATTGAACCTTATATGTTGGATGAGCCACCACCGACCTCAAGAAGAGTTTCTCCAACGCCACAGCGAACTGGATCTAAACGTAAGAGATGGGACATCGACGATTTCGATCGTGAAATGCTAGAAATCGCCAAAAGAAATGTTTTGGTGCAGGAACAGCGACTAAAGGAGACTAAAATAACAAACACCTTACTTCGCAGCATTGCTGAGAAATTAGGCTGCCAGCGACCAAATTACTCGTAAACATAAATTACTGTTTTTTTTTTTAAAATTAATCTAAATTAGTGATGTTAACAAAAACTGAAATATTAAAAAGTAAAACGCATTATGTAGTTGACAATTCAATTTAATTAAATTAACTACGATTATTTGTAAAATTATAACTCGGAATCTAATAAATCCTTTTCAAGAACAAATTCTACATCTGGAACGTTTTTTAATTTTGCAATGTTATGTAAAATAAAACAGGCCGTAATTAATTGCACACATTTTTCAAGGCCATAGCACATATAGAACCTCCAGTTTTGTCAATAATATGAAACCGGCTTTTCAATACGCCGAACGCATTCTGCATAATATTTCTGGTTGCCTTATGTTGATTAATGTAGCGAATTTCCGTACTCGTCGTTGGATTTATAAGCGGAGTCATTAGACAATGCATTAAGGGGTATTCACTATCACCGAGAAGCCATGAATTCTCCGGAAGTCTGTTTGAAAGTAAAAAGCCATAAAGAGAACTTTTTTTGAACATGTATGAGTCGCGACTGGACCCTGGCCAACGGACGACAACATTAGTAATTAAATATTCTGCATTGCCCACCTGTAAAATAATAAAATACAAAATTTTTTTTCGTTTCATGCTTTCGAACAGCGCGGAATTTACTTTACTTTACTCCTTCCAGTATTTCTTTGCAACTCTTTGCTTAATTTGCCAATAATAATTTGAGTTGCTAATTTTGTAAATCGGTATCGCCTAAAAAATGTTTCATCATCATATTCAAATGGATTTCCTCTGTCTCTAAATATTTGCCTAGAAATTCGATTTCTTCGTCGCCGTACAATTAGTGCTTCCATGATGCCTAACCGAAATATTTTAAATTACAGTTATTAGTAATTCCTCTTAACTCTTATAAATATAACTATTTTATGACATTTGAGGTTATGAAAACTAAAATTGACGTGGGGAAAAAATGTATGAGGTGGGGAGATTTATTACACATTTCGGACAGCATAAAAAAAATCGTGAATGTAGGGGAATAATTATCAAACAAATGTCAAAAATTAATTCACGATTTTTTATCACAGGTCTCGGACACAGTCTAAGAAAACATATTTTACTATATTAATCGGAGTTGAATTATATTAAGTGAAGAAATTTAATCTAAATCAGAGAAGGTCATATCCCAAAATTATCCTATCCCAAAACTTATCTCAATAATCATGCTAGAATTTTCATTTCAATAGTTAAGAAATAACATTGTTCCGTGGTCCAGTAGCCATCCAACATGTATAATTTTTAATTGCCGCGATGAATAGCCATCACGATTATCAAAACTTTTGCTGAATCTTGTTAGAGGCAAAATACGTTTCTGTAGCAATTCGATTGCCATCGTAACTCTTTTTGCAAATTTATCTAAGTTGAAGGGCTTATAATTCACGGAAGCGCATTATCACTATTTTTCATATCCGAGTCAAAATAATAAATGAATGACCGTGAATAACATGAAATTCTCTGATTTGGTGTTTGAATTAACCATCATTCAAACTTCGAATAGAAAACGTAAATGTGAAAGTACTTAAATTAATCAAAATACAATAATGGTGGTACGCACGATCTCAACATTGGACAATCTAAAAGTGCTTCTATCTAAAAAATCCTACATCAACAGCCAACGAACAGATATTCTCAGATATTCAGCTTCACGATCAGCTGTACTGTTAAAGGCAAATGTGTCTAAATTTCTAACTTCTTTGTGATTTCTTTACGCACAACTTGCGATCTTGATTATGTTATGCCGAGTATATAGTAAAGTTAATGTTTGACGAAAAATGTATAAATGCGAACTCACAATGGATTAGCAAAAATATGTCAATCAAGTAACGCGTACCTTCGCGGTTATCGTTGTCAATGAATATGCCTGCAAGCTCAACAAATACGAAGTCGTGTTAAAAATTCCAATGTGTGCATCACATGACTTTATCACCCAAACGTGTCTAGACGGTTAAATTTTCGTTGCTCACCAAATATTTTAGAATTTTCAAGAGACTAGAATTAAAAATTCTAAAAAACCATCTGAATGCAATTTATACAAAGTCCTTTTATATTATCTCGTTAAAATCTTAAAAGTTAAAAGTTTATGAAAATAGTTTCAAATTTTTTTTGTATGATAAATTTTCAAACAAAGATTTGTTACTAAAATCATCTGGGCCAAAGATGCTGGAAAGTGAATCAAAATTTATAATTGGAGTTATGTCATGTGACATATCAAATGAAACGTATTTTCATAACCAATCTAATGGTGTACATTGTTTGATCAATTACGAAAATTATTATTTAATAAAATAAGATTAAATATGTAATATAAAAAAGGTTTTTCTTAATTTCGTCCAGGTGGTGTTTAAGAAATTGAAAATATTCTAAATTGTTAATTTTGGCGGCTCTAATAAATTCGCATTTGCCAGTGACAAATCTATTCCTGAGCTATTCGGTGAGCAACGGTGTCTCCTTGTAGACACGTTCAGACTTGTGAATTGCTGATTACTAGGTTATCAAGTATTTACCTCGCATAATCTCTATACTTATCATTAAAAATGACTCAGAATAAAATGCTTCCAATATGAATTGTTTGATGTATTCAAGTGACCTTGAAATTATATTGAAAAAGTTCACTAATTTTTAATATAGTTAATGAAACGAGTAACTCTGTGAACCATATAAAACAAAAATTATTCTGAATTCGAAAGGAAATTTTTACTGAAGTTTTAAACAGTTTGATCACACCTAATACTTTGAAATATCCCGCGAAAGCTAATACCATATTGACGTATTGCTCACGATGTCATTGGATCTAAGCTATCCGAAAAATATTTCTATTTTGGGAAACGTAGGGGATCTATGACAACCATGTTATGTATGACCTCATGTATGGCGATTATATGATTTTTCCGATTTTTCTTGGGAAAATCCTAAGAAGCTAACACCATAATGACATATGTTCCAAGTTGTCGTTAGGTCTTAGCTATCCGAAAAATATTTCAATTGTGAAAAAAGTAGGGGATAGGGGGTTTAGGACAACCATGTTTGGTATGACCTCATGTACGGTTGTCCTAAACACCCTAATCTCCTACTTTTTCCAAAATTGAAATATTTTTCGGATAGCTTAAGCCCAATGACATCTTGTAATATATGTCATTATGGTGTCAGCTTCCTAGGTATTTTCCAAGGAAATTGGGAAAAATCTTTAAATACCAAACATGGTTGTCCTAAACCGTCTAATCCCCTACTTTTTTCAAAATTGAAATATTTTTCGGAAAGCTCAGACCCAAATTCATCTTTGTGACCCAATTCGTTATATCGAGTCATTCTGCTTAGTACACTAACACATATGTATATGCTGAAATTATTTTTGTTGTTTTTTGGGACAGATTTAGGACAAATTTCATCTACGTATTTTTGAGCTGCGTGATATGTGTGGAATTTGACTTAATTCCGACACCTGAAAGTCGTCGTTACTGAGGGGATGAATAGAACGATTAAATTATGTTAATTTGGGGGTGACGGCGTGTGGTTTTCAAGTGTATTTATTTATTCCAAAAATGCTGTTGCTCTACCTGACCGTTGCTTTAAATCTGTCCATATATCTCCATTGTATAAAATAACAAGTGAACTAAAAATACAAGTCTAACGTCAAACGAATTGTGAATTCTACAAAAATAAGTCATTCAAAATTATGCATAGAACACAAGTCAGGGCACAAGTCAAAAGTCCCATCCTGAAGAAAAGGCTTAAAGCATTTTAAAAACAAGAAATGTTGTAAAATATTCTAATAATAAGTATTGAGCGACTTTATCTAAAACTCTCTCAAAGTTAAAAAATTGAAATATATTTTGAGAGCTTTTTTTTGAAAACACTCACTGGTGAATAGTTTATAGGATTATACACTTGAGCTGAGGGTGTCGCCCATCCTCTAAATACTTGCTTTATGTATTTGATTTAAAAATTTCCTAAAAAATAACACTCATTTTTGAGCTTAGAATACAGCTTTTAATGAGCCAAAACTCAGTGTCTTCCCCAGTTAAAATAATTGATCTAATGGTTAAAACTAAGAAAAAACGACTGAAAATTTCAGCTTAAAATTCGTTATCGTGAATGCTGCAGCAAAAACCTAGGATCTTGAAAAATGCATGCCACCAAATTATGTTTATGTTTTATATATACGAGTAGTTCAAACTCTCTTCCTAAAAATAATTTAAAAACTTTATCAATTTTGACTAGAATATAAATGAGTTGGTCTGAAATCAATGCAAATCATGGATAGTTTAAGCTAAGTATGATTAGTAATCAAATTTTTATAAATTCGACAATTTTTAATATCAACGATTGTAAAAAATGTCATAAACAATCTTTGATATTAAATAACCTAAGTTGAAAGGAATTATAAACAATAAATCATATCAAAATATATTCTAATTTGAAATAAATGTAAGTGGGATTTGAAAAATAGAAATAATATTTTGATTCGAATTTGAAATGATTTTTTAACTATATGGAGAAATTTAAAAAAAAAACTTTCACCATATTTGACTAAAATGTGATTGAGTTGGTCGGACGCCAAACAAAATTATGAAAAGCTGGCAAAAGGTTTTAATAAAACACATAATACCAACAATTTCAAGATAGTTTAAGATAAGAAATTATTTGGCAAAAGACTGGAATTTAAATTAATCTGTCTGATTCTAATAGATCCTAGATGATTTTGATTGATCCGAACAATAAGAAATGAATCCAATTCAGTTCAAAGTCCAATCAAATATAATTTAAATTTAAATGGAATTATATACAAATTAAGTATAGTTAGTTCTTAAGTAAATTTAAGGTAAATAATGAATAGTCGAAATGGAATATAGTTCTGCAAAGGGTTGTTGAGTACAACTTAAATGAGTGGAGCTGATTTTAATAGAGGTGATGGGTAGTTTGAATTCATCAATGATTGTATGAAAGTAGAAACATTAATCTATTCAGCAAAGGCTGCCATCGATCTTCTCCGAGATTGTAACAGTTTGCATAAAAATAAATGATTTCAGTTCCGTTCAAATTTTCATCAAATATAATTTAAGTTTGAATATTGGCATTACATGTGAAAAATCATATGAAATTGTATTTAATTTAAAAAAATTATTATTTGATTTGAACTTGAATTAACATTGATATTCATTATGTAATTCAAAATAATATTTTGACCTTGAAGTGATTTTAAAAAAAACTAATAAATAGAATTTAAATGAGTTGATCGATCGCTGCGTCTGATTTTAATGGAATTCCTTAAAATAAAAAAGTAGAAAACTGTTTCTAGTGCGAATACTGGGCAAGACATGGCGACTGCAGATGTGATACAACAAAACATTTTTATTGGGCTGATTGTTTCTTACGTTATGTCAAACCACTTTGGCGAATTTAAACGATTTAAAAATAGTGTTACACAAAACCTCGAATTTAATTTATTTTCAAAAATAAAGCATTTAGTAAATTTGATTGTTTTAGAAATTAATTCCAGATCATTTTGAATAGACTAACGGAAACATTCAGCAAACATATATAGCCGGGTATTGTACATCCGATTTTGGGACACCCCGGATTATGTTTTGCGAAGATTTAAACAGCCACAACAGTTGGAAGGAATTTGTTTCCAGTTTTTGACAAATAAATCAAATAGAAACAAAACTAAATGTATGAGATGGAATGTATGAGATGGTTTAATTGGAATTTATTGAACAAAATTAATTTCTCATGATAAAAAATAAAACCTTCACGTTCAAAATCATCATAACTCTGATTAACTTTGACAAATCAAGCATTTTTTCCGAAAATAAATTAAATTTCTAAATGGAATATCGTTTATAATAACCAGATTGGTTCTCATTAAATTATTAATTCTAATTTGTGATAAATTTAATTCAAGTAATTCATTTCGATTTAAAAATTATAAATTTCGTAATTATGATAACAATTATAAAATAATAAAATTCCGAGAATTTTTCAAAACTGAGGCGTTACTCGGTAAAACTGTGACTTAGTGTTATTTTGAATGTCAAAGTCAATTTCATCGATGTCATAACCTAAGCCATGTGCAATAACTATAGTTATACCATAATATGTATACTACATCGTACTTCGATTAGGTGTATCCCCGTCGGCCGTCGAAAGTTTATAATCAAGAAAGTTATAATGGTCTGCCGTTTGTGTGACGTATATAAACAGCAAAATTGAAATAAGCGATGATAAAGAAAACTGGCAAAAAATTCACCAAGAAGTGGTACAGTTGTAGCAAACCAGATAATTCGGCTCAAAGGATACACCAACTGCACATTATTAAACAAAATTGGTTCGAATTCGAATTGTGAATATTATTTACCAAAAATTGATATTTGAGCCAACCAAACGCTTTTCAACGAGTGGAAATATTGAAAATTCAGATAAATCATTGGGCTTAGTTAATTCAATTGTTTTGCGCAAGTTTACAGATAATGGTGATGTTGGAAATTGATTGATTTCAAAATGAATTTGCTTTTTATTATTTTTTTACAGCACAAAATTCTTAAATGTTGCAGAATCCGAAAAGTATCAACAGTTTGCTGAGTTTGAAGAACTGAATAATTTTAGTGTTTTGTATTTTACGAAATTCATAAATTTGAAATTTATAGAATTTGAAAAATTATCCAAATTCGAATTATTTCAATAATTTGGAAAATTAATTTAACGATTTTGGACTTTTCGAAAATTTAAAAAAAAAAAAACTTTTTAATTAAAGAATATGATGGAATTTGACTTTATATAAATTTTGATATTCACAGAGAATAGAGAGTTTTATGAAGTTTATGATCATTCCGAATTTAAAAAAATTAAAAATATCTATAATTTGACATTGAGGCAAGTGCCTTGTTTCCCGATTAAGCATTACCCATTTAGGGGCCAAATAAATAAAAAAAATTCCACATGGGAGGATCGAACTCACGACCTTCGCGTTATTAGCACGACGCTCTAACCAACTGAGCTAATGCGCCGATATATGCAAAAGGCGATTGATTGTAAATTAAAGTTTAAACCATATATTACTAAAACTACTGTAACTATGGAAAAATAACTATCTAACTACTTATTTACTTATAAATTCAACAACCCTGTGCATGGTATACTAAACGTAAAAAAAACATTTTTAGGACATCAAAAATATCAATAAGCTAAAATAACAACTTTTGTACTACAAAGGGAGGGGCAGTGATGATATGATAGAATTTAACGATCTTCATAACAAGACCCGTCCATGTGTATCTCAGTTGTTTCAGATCTACACCCTGTGTGTCTCACCTTGGATTTATCAGAAAACAGCTATACCAACCAAAAACTACACTTCTTCATTGTTGGCAAACCTTTCCCCATCAAGCCTTATTTTCAAGTTTGGAAAGAGAAAATAATCCGAGGGAGCTAAATCTGGCGCTTCTCCAGTGTGAAGTTATGGGCCACGTTTACAAATTCACTGAGAGCATTCACTATTGATGGCTGTCAAACAAATACTAAACAACGTAGCGACTTCAAATTTCAATTTTATGCTTTTATAAGGTTTAGGTTGGTATATAGTTTCGACCATAGTAATTTGTTTCAAGCATCAGCTGCTACCTATGCATCAGGTTGGATAGGATACTTCTGGTATACAACCCTAGTATAATCGTGCTAGCGAGAGCGAGAGAGATGTGTCCATAATATGCATATAGTAAGCACAACATGTGGTGCGTTAATTTAATTCAAATAAATTAAAATTACAGAACACACGATAAACTAGTGTCAACAATAATAATTTTCATATTAAAGAAATCTATTTTTGCGGTTTATTTTTAATAAATAGTGCGGTGGGTGGTTAGTATACATTTATGCATATATAAATTAATTAAAATTCAAACAATGAATTCCAACCAGTTTCTTTGCTGCTTCAAAATTCTAATATTGTTTATCTTATCTTTTCAAATATACAAAACAAAAATATTAAAAAAAAATATTTTCTATTTCATTTTTTTATGTTTAAGGCGAAATTTAATTCGGTCGAACTATACCAAAAAGAAAAAAAACAAATAAAGTTATCAATAAGAAATTGGTATCGTGTCTTTGTTCGTTTTGTGTTTTTTATGTTGGTCGATTTGTACTTTATACATATTTTTTTTGGGGTCTTATCTATAATCTTAAATTTCAAATCAATTTCTTATCAATACATTGTAATAATATTGTTAAACATGGAATATAATATAATCAGGTATTTTTCAACAAACACAAATTTGAAGTCGAAAAAATATCGATTTTTTGGTGGTCATGCGTTTGCACCAGCGGGCCGGTAGTTGTTAAAAATTGTAACGAAAAGACTTCATCACCCGACCTAAGTGTGAATTTAATTGTGAAAACCATATTATATAGTTCATTTTATATTGAGGTTGATTCTTGAAAAATGTTGGGTATACGTAACACCAGGTCTTCACCTCGCTGGCATGCGCTAACTATCAAATATATACACAATATTGATCAAACCACAGCATATGGTAGATCACAAAGCTTTTAACATACGCCCAACTATAATCAATGGTTCTTGAGTTATTCCAACATACAATTGTTTTTGAAGGATGTACAAGTGTGACATCCAAAATCACGTGGTTCCAGCTTGCAAGATTTCCATATACATACGTAAACACCGTAGATTGAAGACTATCAATATTTTTGGTCGACCACAATACCAGTTTCCACCAATTTATATTTTCGCGATGTATTTGCGCCAAATTCAAAACATCGCCTATATCTAGTTCAATAATAACCAACGTCGTCATTAATTATCCATTAACTAATTTTTAAAATGACTCATTGTTGCAATCATTCAATGAAATCATTTACATACATATACAATTATTTGGATTGCCGTGATCGACATTACTATTTATTCAATTACCTTTATTGATTTATTTATCTCAAACCAATATACAATTGAACAAAAGTTAATGCTCGTAATTTTTTTTTAACTATAAGGTAAATATTTGGCATAACAACTATTTTCTCTAACAGTTTTAGCGCACATATCGTAAATACGATTGGTGAGTTAAAATTATGTGTAAATGAATAAATATGAACTAGTATAAATTGTTATATAGAAACGATAAAAGGCACAGACTTTGTAAAAAGCCTCAAATCGATTGGCTCGAGCCAATCTTGAGCGATAAAATTTCAAGCTTGCTTCATCATTTACTATTACTATACATCAAGAAATTGTATTTACATTGTTTCTATGTAAATGAGATTTATAAGACCGTAAATTTAGAATCGTTGAAAGGTCTAATGGTTATAGCATAACTGAATGCTACTTTCTATTAAAATCTATCTTGCTTCTATCCATATCTTTTACTTACTTATCGAATTTGAAAATATTGAAGAGCAAGTATTAGATAAAGCATTTTTTCCAATCAAAAAAAAATTGATTCTTAAATGAATCAAAAATTCTATTAAAACTGAATTAAATTTAAAAGAAATTCTTAAATTTCTTAGACAAAACATTCAAAAATTCAGAACAATCGAGAAATATACTTTAAATAATTTTTTTAGACTAAATGAATAAACGAATAAATGAAGACAATGTGGAATATTTGTTATAAGTTGGGTTCCACGGGGCAAAAGTCTAATATTTACCTCATGTAGTTTATGTATAGATGTTATTTTATGAGTTTTGAAACTCTTTGGAGCTGTCAATTTTCACTGAAAACTAAAAAAATTTCAAAATATATCGAATACATTTTTTTAAATTCAATTCTTCTTTTATAATTCTAATTTCGATTTAACTTTGGTGCTGACTTATTAACGGTCGGTTAACTTTAACTGGAAAATCGTTAGTTAAATAATTTGTGCAACCGGGAATTTGAGTATTTTAAAACGTAAAATGCATGCTCCATAACCTAAAATTATTGAAAGTGAACTTCAGTCACAACAATCTTAAAAATAACTGACCTTGAGTATAGCAGTGTATATATATAGGTCGGCAAAATTCTGAAAGGTGATTAAAACATTTACACTTAATCGGCCAATTTCGATAGAAAATATTTTTATTTCCAAGAAAAGTACAAAAAAAATGTAAGTAAATAGAATTGAACTCCGGTTGTGAACAATTTTAACATTTAACTTTAATTCTCGTCAAAATCGTGTTTCTGTAACCGTTGGCAATATAATACATATTAGTCATTTGGATTTTGGTGGAATTGATTAAAAAATCGTAAAAAAAAAGTTTTTGAAATATTTTAAAAAAGTTATGGGGTTTATATAGGTTAAACTGGCGCCTGCAAAATAAATAAAATTAAAAAAAGCGGATCCCCAATATTTACTTAAAACCTTTTTTCTGTTGGCAATTCCCAACTGGGAATTTCTAAGAAATACATTTTTATATTTAATGATTATAGTATTTAAATAGGCAGCGGCGTAAAAACGAATTTTATCACAGAATTTTGTCAGAAATCTTAGGGAGCAGCATATAATAAATATTTCTGATCTATATACTGCTATACTCAACGAATGTAAATCAAACTTGAATTTATTAAGATTTGGAAATAAGAGTATTTTAGTCAGCAACAAAGCTGGTAATGTACACTTTTAACCAGTTATGTGTGAACCGGATTTTTGTATTGGAACTGGACAATTTATAAAAAATATTTTAACCCCAACGAGATCGACCAAAAGAACTAGAGGTTCATGTCTTGAGATGGAATTTATGTTTGACCAAAATACTTTTACAAAAATGGACAAAACCGTCAACTTCCAATTGTGTTTTATTGCTTAATTTGGGGTAAGGCTTGGAACAGATACTCCATATATAGGCACATTATAACCAAATGATTTTTATAGCTATAAAAATGTCATTGGCCCGTGTCCGACACACTGAAATGGAGTGGTGGACTGACTTTAAGGATGTTTTAAACGGATTTTAAACGGAATTTGGTTAAATCTAATAAAAGATATATCTACGAGCGAAGAACCAAGTATATAGACTCGAATTCTGTCAAAAATTACAAAAATACAAAATTAACAGATGGTTTGACAAATTTACCGATATCACATTAATCAGGCTTTTCAAAAACACCAAGCGATCAACGATTTTCCGTCGGTATCTGCTCCTCACACTTCTTTCGATCATGAATCAATCATATTTTGCAACAGCCGTAACCAATCATTGTAATACTCATTTCTAGGAAATTTCTACGTCGGCGTGTCGACAACCCGTAGATAATGTAGACAACGTAGACAATTCGTAGAAAACGTCGATAATGTTGAAGTTTGATAGAGTGATTTTGTGAACTATAGTTATAAATTATGCTCGGCAGATTTGTTTTATAGGTGTAATGCGGTTTGTGTGGGCTAGTATTAGATTTTTTTTCAATTCATTTTAATCTCTTTCCAATTAAGGTTTGGTTATAAAAGTTCTAAATTAAAATATTTTCATAATCAATCTTTAAGATATTTAAAATTATGTACTTTGTAATCAAAATAAGTAATACATACAAATAAAACTGAGGCGGTCAAATTATTATTTGTCATATGGCTTAACTAAGGAATTGCTATTTTATAAAATAGCTCCACTCCTACTTTGGCTAGACCAGATAATATTAAAGGTAAGTAATATCGGTTCTAACTAAAAACAAGATTCATTGCACATTCTAAAAGAAATCATCGAAATAAAATCGAAAGCATCTAAAACAACTTATTTTGCAAGATAATTTGGCAGATCTAGAATAAAGCTTGATGTTAGCAAGCTGCTGAACTTTTAAATTTGCTTCAAAGTATTAAAATATATTGACAAATCAATGAGCATCACATAAGCAACGGCGTTAAGTATCGTGTCAAGTACTAAAGCACATAAGCCAGTACATTTTTTCTATAATGATTGCCCAGAATACCTTTACCACATGGAAAGAGACACAGAGCAAAAATATCAAACGAGCAACATTGGTTGAAATCAAAATACTTATTTGAATTAGATATTAAATTATAATTTTGAGTGGATTTTTTTGAGTGAAATTTAAAGAAGATTTGTACTATGGAGTTGAGTTAAATTTTAAACAAACTCCGTTTAACAGAATTTTTAACGGATATATTTCACCAAATTTGAGTGCAATTTAAATATTAATTAAAATTGAAACATTGATTAGAATTGAGTAGAATTTGAATTATATATTTTGAGTGGAACTTTTTAAGTTAAAGTTAGTGTGGAATTTGTACTATGAAGTTGGGTAAAATTTAAAAATTATTTGAGTGCAATTTAAATTATAAATATTTACTCATATTTGAGTTCGCAAAACTAGAGGTATATATTTTTTGAGTGGATTTGCTTAAGTGAAATTTCAGAATAGAATCCTAGTATGAGTTTGAGCCAAAATCTTTAATGGTTTTTTAAACGAATTGTCTAACAAATATAAGAACATAAAATAATTTTTTAACAAAATTTGAGTAAATTAAACGAGTGAACAAAAGTTGAGTTTTTGAGCTTTTGAACTATGTTGAGTGAATTTTCTTAAGTAAAATTCAAGCGAAAATTCTAGCATGGGCTTGAATCAAATTTTAATTTTAATTTCAATAGTATTTCAACGTATATTTGTTACGCAATCTAAAGTGGTTTAAGCAAAATTTGAAAAAAATTAGAGATTGTGTATGAACTTGAGCAATGAGTGGAATTTGAGTATATATTTTGATTTCTCGTATGCGCATTTAACTAATATTTATAATGATGATTGATGTGACCCAAATCTGTATATTCTAGACAATTTCGAACATTTAGGAGGAAAATCTTGCGCACATATGAATGTTGAAGTAATTGGCCACAATTTTCAGTATTACCTGTAAGATTATGGAAGTTTAAAGGATTTACTGGAAACAAATTTCGATCAGGTTTTAATATTATCCGAGCCAGAGCTATTGGTCAAGACCGTAGGGTTGACCGGTGAGATTGGTTTGTCTCTGTGTATTATAGGAACGAAAATAGAAAGCAATGTTGGTAATGGGGTCGTGAGCAATTACGATTCCACAGAATTTATCGTTCTGATTTATTTTTTTGGAAAATCTGATTTAACAAAGCATGCGGAACGATAACTCGGCGGAACGCATGCATTATTGATTAGAAGTAAAGTTTTGGTTGTTACGACACATTGAAAAACAACGACATTTGACCGCGTTAATTTTTGGTGACTATATAGACTATATAGACGATATCGACGACTTCAATAATGTAGGCAATTCACAGTGTGATTTTGTAAACTAGTTCTAAACTACGGTAATCAGATTTCTTATCCTAACAATACGATACTGACAGTGACAGTTTCAAAAAATCATTTATTTAAAAAATATGCTGTATTTGTTAACCCAAACCAGTAAACTAGTTTTGATGATATAGTTTCTTCGTGTAAGATTTTTTTACAAATACAACTGTGAACTGGCTCATTCGAGTTCAAACGCGAAAATATCGCAGGTTGTTGATGTTGTCTTAATTGTCGATGTTAAAACTGTTAAAATTATGCATAGAGCGAGTTTTTCACATTAATTGGACTGCTAAGTTCACTTGTTTAGTTTGTGTAATAGAAATACAAATTACAAAATTGTGTCATTCCTGGAACTTTCAGTATTGTGAATCAAAAGATTCACAATACTGAAAGTTCGAATAATTTAGAGAGCTATGAGCCCATATACTTTAAAATTGCTGTGCTGATAAGATATTGTATCCACATACTTACATTAGTCATGGTTTATGATTTATAAAAAAATTAAAAAAATCGTTATCAATTATGACGAATTTCTTTAAAAATCATTTCCATTTATGTAAATCGATCAGTGGATAGAAACAATCGAGCTAAAGCAAGTTTGAAAATCGTTGAAAATTTTCCAGACATAAAACAACATTTTTTTATCAATTGAATTATTCATCTTCCGTGCTGTTTATCTCAATACCGCATGCATATAACAAAACGTATTGGTTCTAATCCATATTTAAATCGACTTTTACCCTCCCACGTTTAAATAAAAACTTTTTTTTTTGATTCCATGATAAACTTTTTATCCTAAACATTTATTATCTTCCGTTTATATTACGATATTCGAGGCAACTCGTCTTAAATATATACAAATATAAAGTTTTTTTTTGTTTTGCGTAACTTTCAAAATTCTATATTTTGCGTAAATGTTTGACATTTGAACTTATTTTCGTCTAA
Source organism: Tipula unca (assembly GCA_951394425.1). Classification (NCBI taxonomy): domain Eukaryota; kingdom Metazoa; phylum Arthropoda; class Insecta; order Diptera; family Tipulidae; genus Tipula; species Tipula unca. The sequence continues at coordinate 33,735,080 of OX596381.1, forward strand.
ACTTCACAGAATCATTTCAAAACAGGATTAATTTATTTTCGTTATCAGAAAATTACTTTTCGAACATCTGGGAAATATACGTTACACAAAAACAATAAAACAAAAATATATTTAATAATAATTATGTTGTTGTTATTTGTTTATGTTGTTAAATACAATTTACCAAAAAAACAACAACAACCAACAAAAAAAACTAAAAATCACATGACCACAACCTATATATGTATATAAAATGTACGTAAAAACTATAAACCAATTTAAATGATGATGAACTGGACAAAAGTGGCTTAAGATTACGTCGTTGTCGTCATCATCCGTCAATTATATTATCTCATAATATATGTATGTATATATATGAAAATGTTGACTAATCAAATTAACGTATGTATGAATGGCTATATGATGTGTTTGTTCCATTGTATATACATATAAGACGGTTAATTTAAATTTATATACATTATTGTCACGGTGATTGACTTGATTTGACTTTGATCGAACTGTATACATATACTAAATTTATAATCACGCGCGAACCATTTTCAATAATTGATAAAAAAAAATACAAAATTTATAATTTCTATTCGTAGGTATGTGCAATACAATGGCGCCAAAATAATACTTTCAACGATATAAGAAAATATTAAGTGATAAGATTTTATAGAAATTTTGTGTATACAAATATATAGATTACAAAAACACTTGTTTTGTAAATGTATGTATGTATGTATGTATATTTATATAAATTCGTTGATGATTATTTTTGAGGTAGGTGTATTATATATACACATTATGATGACATTGTGTCGATTTGTCTAATATTTTGGAAATGAATTAGACAAATCGACCACTTGAAAATTATGTCATACGTTTCAAGATATATTTTTTTTTAATTTTTGGCACGATATCATATACATGTTCCACTTCAAAAACGTGTATACAATGTGTGTATATAGATTGTGTGAGTATATATAGTCACTTTTATCTTAGACACATAATATAAATTGTATATAGAGAGCTAGTAAGCACGTTAATAATGCGTATATACTGAAGATTTGCTGGATTTGAGCGTGTCCTCCAAATTAGTATACGCATCTCTCGTATAGACGTGTAGGCAGTTGTTGTTATATGATTTATATAGTCATTTAGTCAGGCCTGTTCGAGTGCATAAAGTGCAAAGAGTTACGAATCATATATGTGTTATTGTTTAATATTCTCCATAAAGTTATATAAATCAAAAATTATTGCAAAATGTGTACACACTGACTGATTGGTAATGGAGATTATTTTCTATAATTGGCATTGACCGGGTGACGTAATCCTTGCTTTTAAGTTAGCAGTAACTAAAATGTTTACAATTTTTATTTTATTGTTGTAATGTTATAATATCCAATAATGCATATTTTTATTGAAATTCCGCATTACAAACTATTAAAGGTGGTATACACAATACAATGATGTGTGAATTAGTGTGGCTAAAATTCTAGCAAAGTGAATTGTTAGTAATAGACTTTACTGATTTACTATAACTAAGTCCCAAAATTCAATTGTTGGAGCGACCCACATTACTAGAATTGTAAACCCAACGAACATGTTGCATTTTTCGCAAAACCGGTATAATAGTAAAAATAAATAAAAATAGTTGTCTCCAAGTAAAATATTTCCAAAAATCTGAAACCTAATTAAATATTAAATTTGTAAGGTATATGAAAAAGCAAATTAATTTCTAAGAACGCCTAACCAAACAAATTCTTGATCCAGTTTTTATAATTAAAAATTGAAAAGGAAACAACAGTTTCAAAAAACTTGGTTTAAACATTAAAAAAGGAAAGTTAAATTTCCAAACCATTATATATTATAAGTATATATGTATATATTATGCGGTCGATGGTGGATGTGCCTACCTATATACATACATTATATATAATATATGTATATACGGTATATACGGTACATCGAACAAAAATAAATTTATCAAACAACAAAAGAAAATTAAAAATTGAACAAAACTTTTCTGTTGACCATACCTAGATTTGTGTTTTTCCGAAAGTACAAAATTTTTTTTTTTGTACAATTTTTGGTTTTTTATTTTTTGCTTTTTAATTTCGTTTGGTTTAATATTGTTATCCAGAATAACAAATTATATAAAGGTTTCTCTACAAAAACAAACAAAATAAAACTTTTCTTTTGAACACCCCAAAAAAATTTCACTCATAAGCTTTTTTGGCTTTTTTTTTTTTTTACACTTAAACCATATATTTTCACTAGAACTTTATTTTTTCTATTTATATATTTTGATTTGATTTTTAATTTTTTTTTGTTGAACTATTCACTTACAAAAAAAAAATTTCTTTTAAAATAAATAAACAAAAAACCACTTTTTTGATAAAATTTCAATTAATTTTCTTCATTTTTATTCAAACAAATTTTTCACTTTTATCACTTAATCATTTTGGAAAAAAAATTAAACCTAAACAAACTATATACTAACACCGATTTGTTTTATTTTTGGTTGTTGTTGGTGTAATCAAGATTCGCCGATTTCGATTTCTTGCCAAAACTACTATATAATCTATATTATGTTTACACTCAAAATCCGCCTTATCAACAGCAGCATTATGTGTATCGGAACGTAAGACGTTTCACTAACACCATATACAAGAAAACAAAACACTCAAAGAAATCAAAAAAAAAAAAAAATCGTTAGGCTCAAAATTAAAAATAAAAACACTTGCTTTCAAGTTTACATTATATACACACACACACAAACACACCCGCGCTATAAGAAGCTATAAAATAAAAAAATTAAAAATCAACAATCAAAAACTTTAAATTTATTTATTTATTTATTCCTATTTGCTATAATTTTTTAATTCAATTTATCGAGCAAATCGAGCGAAGTGGAACGTACACACAATTTTAAAGTTACCTCAACCAATTTCAAAATTGAACTGATTAAAAAATAAAAAAAAGCAAAAAAAAGAAAATATTCGATACAACAAAAAAAAAAAAAATTTGGAATTTTTTCTCACTTGAAGAAAATATGTACATTAGACGACTAAACATCTACTACTCGAATTTTAGATTTTCGTTATTTTTGCACTTTTTTTTGTTTCTATTTCTACTACACTATATATACATACATATAGGTAGTCAGTCTTCTGTACACTACTCTTTAAGACTCGCGTTCAGCGAACATACAAAAAAACAGAACAACCTACTAAAACTCTATATTTTGTGTGTTTTAGACCAAACTAAAAATTAGTAAAAAAAAAATATAAAAAATACATTACGTTCTCTAATTTTCCTCATACGGGAAAATCCATGAAAATTTTTTGGTTGATATATCCAACATAAAAAAAAATAAATTTAAAAAATTCGGTTTTTCTCTCCATACGATAAAATCGAAATTGTTGTACATACGCTCTCTCACAATATATATTATGCGATAATGCGCATTGGAAGTATGCGCGAGTCTTACAATAAAATATTTCATTGATAAAAAAAAAAAAAAGTACGAAAAATCCGAACGACGAATGAACTGAAATCATAATGTTTTTTTATTATTTTTACTATGGCCTATTCACAATGCTGTATGTATATCGAAATAAATAGATAAATGTGTGAATTTAATATATAAGAATTAACATATTGGTGGCCAGGTTACAGATTTTGTAAATGCTTGAAGCAACAAATTGGGGAAATTTTATTTTGTGTGAAATTCACAATATGCAGTACTACTTTTAATGCGAGTATCATTTGCTGAACTGTTTACGCGTGCAGATTCATATTTTGCTTGTTTTTGTCGTATGTAATGTGCACAGCTGATAGATAATGTAGCGGCACTTTAACCAGAGTAAGCAACATTTTCGTCAAAATCGATGTACAAAAACAAACCAATACAATAATAATAAAATTAAAAATAGTATACTTCCTCAGTACTAAATTTCAGTACATCTTCCAAAGTACTCAAATAGTAAAATACACAAGAAATTGTCTTGTGTCAGTGCTAGGCAGATTTTCGTGTGTTTTACAATGAGAGTACTTTAAAAGGCCGACTAAAATTTGGTATCGATATTTTATTTTTTTCATAAAACTCCATTTACCATAATTTTAAAAAATAAATATTAATCGTGGCTATTTGTACGATACGATATACAGATTTCGTATGGCAATTATTAATTCATCTGAAATAACCAATACCCAGTTATCTATAATGAAATTAACTATAATTGAAATGTATCCAGGCACTTTAAGAGGACGTTCAGGAGAGATCATTAAATCGTTGTAAAACTTTCATTCAACATCGAATGGATCCAATTGAACACTTCTTACTATACGGGCTTAAACAAGTTGGACAGGTTGCAATAAAGCCTCAACGAATAATACCAAAATGAGTACACATGAGGATATGACAACAGGAGGTCATGAAAACGGGCCAAAGACAAATTATTGAATTATCAAATTGTTCTATTGTTGTACATGAAGCGGAACATCACCACTGAATATATCACAGTGGACACCCAACAAATGAATCATCATATATTTGGGTAAATGAAAGCAACTACAAGCTGTTTCAAACTACTTGGTCTAGAGAATAATTAAACATTAAAACATTAAATTAAATACGTGGATGAATTCATTTACTGGAGCTGAATCTATACTAGGAATTGTCCGAGTTGAATTGTTATGTGGCGTATAATAGCTACATGCAAGACAGAAGCTATGGTTATAAAACGTTTACCTATAGGCAGAACTCCGCCCGTAAACCCTTCAGTGAACTGGCACCGAATAGTTTTGTCAAATTGCAAAGTAAGGTGCACAAAGGCAATTTAACTCGAGCTTATATCCGATTTCACAGCTGACACATTTATTGGAGTGTTGAAATAATTCAGTTCAAAAAGTTCTATGCACAATATATAGGTAGCGATCAGCACTATTTTGTGTGTTTACTGCAAACAAACAAAAGAGCGATTTAGAAATGTTTCTTTAAATAACGAAGGGACCCTAATCGTTAACAACTATAAAGTGTAAACTACATACTAAAACCGTAAACTTAATTAAATCCTTTGAAACATCATTTCATAAAGCATGAGAAATCATATATGGGTCATGGTATCCGTCAAGGCAAAATTTGTATATTCCTAACAGCCAAACTGTAATAAAAACTTTCCCTGAAAGGTTCGTCGGCTATTATCGACGATTCATTCCTAATATTTTAAATACAACCAAGTCTCTTGTAACAATTTATTTACAACGGTAATCCATTCGAGTAGTCCTGATGAGATTAAATCGAAAGCTATTAAATTCTTAACTATAGCAAACCATTTGTCTTGACGTACGATACTACAAAAAGTATTTGTGGTTCTGCAATTGGTATATACAGTTCTTTCTCAATCGGTTAACTATTTTGATTGACCATCCCATCCACTCGCATTCTTAATTCAGAAGAACTGAACCTTTTAACAGGAGCAATTATTGCCATTGTTTTCATAATCCCTATTTCCTTCTTTTATGCTTGAATTGTCACGCACCAATATAATATTCCAGAATGCTTTTTTGATCCAATAAAACTCAGAATATAATCAATAACCGTCCTGTTCAAACCATATTTCGAAATATGGATCGAAACGGAAATCTGAGGCGTCCACCATCTGTGCCACTAAACTACATTAATTAGTAGATTTTTTCAGAATAAAGAAATTCTGATCATGCATCACGCATCTATACGGATCGTGTTCCGCGTTGTGGATCCCCATGGGGTTGAAATAAAAATCATTTCTTTGGAAAATATATGTAACGGTTTGGTTATTAGGATGTTTAACGGAAGCTACACTGAAGTCTTCCATCGTGATAAATGGCCCGAATAAAACTAGTAAACGTACCCAGATATTCACAATTAATACCATTTGAAATTTTTCTGCTATAATATTTATTGATACCCCACCCTGGATCAGTTTCAGTAGTTGTTTCCGTTACCTTTAGTTATTACCGAAAATCGTGTCAAACAATGAATATCCTGTTGACACCTCCATGTTTCTACAAAGAGAGCAACAAGCAATCTCCTTATCTTTGGCTCACCGTCATTGTTGGGCATATGTTTAAGGAGCGCCTGTTTCATTCTTTAATGCGATAGGTCCATTATCTCATCTCACCTCATTTTTTAATCTCAATATTCCTTCAAACCATTTTTATCACATTTCTTCAACACCCCTTATCACATTTCTTCAGAACGCCTGCTGTAATCAATTAGAGGCATGAAAAATATATAAATAGAACCGCGTATCTCACATAAGTCTATTTCGAGCATGCAACTCAATGATTGAGCAAAAACTGATTTAAGCCAATTTTTTATTTCGTGTACATATTTCGTGTTATTCTCTATATTTTTTAATCATTAACACCTTATATCCAATTGAAATTTGGTTTAAACTTTTGGACCTTCAACTTTCAGATATAAGGAGGGCACTAACATTTTTGCTATTTCATCAAAAAAAATGATTGAGTGAGACCATAATGTTATGTACTAAATCCTAAAAATGTTGGTTGACAATTTTGCTTTGATAAGGCGTGGTTTGATCTTCGAATAACTGCAAATTACACCTAGATAACAATTTATGTCTTTCAACTTTTTTATACTCGTGTTAACAATGGAAACTTACTCCTCGCTCGGCTGTGCATAATATAACCTACAAATTATATAATCTGAGCAAGATTTTGTAATAAAAAACATTAAGATTTCCAGTAGAAAATTAAAATATATTTTAAAATAACCTTGAAAATGTCAATTAATTCAAAAATAAGTTCACTAACCTTAACGCCTTGAACTTTTTTTCATAAAGATGCTCGTTTTCGAGTGATACGGGTGATTAACATTAAATTAGTTATTTTATTTTCTCTTCCTGCATGTAATAATGTGATGTCTAAATTTTTGCGATGTTTTAGAATTTTTTATGACATATGTGATTAAAATATTATAGGCTACATTTGATGATGCTGGGAGCCACGGTGGTTTATAACATTATTTTTAAAAAATTTTGGCACTGGTGGTACGTCATATTTTGATTTACTGTTACATATTTTGTATTATTTTTTCTTCCCGCATGTAATGTTATTCGGCTTAATAATTATGACATATGTATTGATTTCAAACCTTCATGTGTTCCTATAGGTTCCAAGAAAGATGAAACTCTACAAGATTTCCAAAGAAGATAATTTCTAATATTAATGCTTAAACAAAAGTTTTGACCAAATGTATTTGAAGCGCAAAAATGTCGATTATGTTATTTTCTCTTCCCGCATATGAGATCTATTTGACTTCTATGTATAGTTATAAAATGTGATGTGAGCTTCAAACTATATTCTTGGACTCTGAAAATATTAATTCTAAATAATTGGGATGAACGTTAAATATGACGATTTTGTTGGATTGATTTTCCTTCCTGCGTGCAATAGTATTTACTAAATTTGAGCAAATTTTATATTAAGTTAAAGTTTGTATGATTGTAAAGTGGTGGAAAATTCTAATCAACTTTCAGTGTTATATCTTTTATAACTCGTAGATGCCACTCTCATATAGTATATCCCGGATACCTGAATAATCAATTTTATCTAAGGTTGCAGCGTCTGACAAAGTCTGAAAACAGAAAATGTAGTCATTTAGTAGAATAAAAACCAACTGTATTAATTATGTTTTTAAAAAGTTAGACGTTATTTAAAATTGCAGCGATAAAAGCCTGGGACAACTTCAAGACGGTCCTAAAGCATTAAAATGTTAAAACAAAAAAAAATATTTTCATTAAAACAAAACAAAAATAGGGACTGACCCGACTAATGTTATTAAATCTATTATACTCAAGAGATGAAGATGATGACAGTGTTTGTATTACCTTTTTATATATGTCTTTGTCTGTGTCCTTCCTACAGCTTTTGGTAAAAATGTAAAGCAGAAGTATCATATAGACATGACGACGTATTTACGTAATACGAAATAAAATGTTTTGTTATCCAAATTCAAAAATTGGAAATTATAAATTAGAAATTGATTTTTTTACAATAAATTTGGAAAATAGCTGCAGGCTTATAACTATTTATCACTGTATATAACAAGGCAACTTTTTATTAGTTTCAAATATAGAAGTGGGTGGACATATTTTATTCGTGTATCCAGTTCACAGCGTTGTTCTATTGATATTTATACAAATGGGCAAAAAAATCTAAAAGATTCCCGCACAGTTTTTATAGCTAAATAGCTGTGATAAAAATCTTAATCTATATATGTACGTATACATAGAAATAAAATGATGGCATGTCTTATATATCCATATCCGATATCAGTTTAAAAATCATTCATCATTCTATCACGCTCGAAAGATAAATCAATTTCCACATTTTTTTTTTTTTGCTTTTTGTCCAAAATCTGTATTCAAAAAAAAGATGCTAAAATATACATTTGGCGCTGCCGAGGGAAATAGTATCCATAAAAACATGATTTTTTGTCAAATCATTTACATTCTCCCTGAAGTCATGCTCCAAACTCCCTCGCACTATGGTGATATTTAGCGGAACCATATATATATACATATACAAGGAAAGGAATGTATAAAACAAGTTTTTCAGTTTTCTTCGTCCTTTATATAGTTTCTCTCTGGCAAAATCTTTAAAATATATTTTTTTTTATATCCTTTAAGCCCAAAGGTTTTTGAAATGGATATACGTATACGTATATTCTTCGAAGAGATGTATGTGAAGTATATGTATATATACATTCAAGTATATACATAAGTAAAGTTAAGTTTATAGTTTATTTATATTTCCTATGTTGATCCTTCGAAACGAAAGCATGTTTTCCAACGGCTCTGTTGTTGTTAGTATTTTATGAAGCATTTTTACTTAGTATATCGTATCTCTATATATTCCATACACAACTATAAAATGGAAAATCATATAAGTTTTTGTCTAGCAAATTGATTTATTTATAGATGAATTCATTTTGTATTTATATGCGGCACGGTCGATAACAACATTATAAATCGGATATCGAACTATTGATTATTTAGTTTATGGATAGTAGTTATATAACACAAAATTGGTAGAATGGTTTGACCATATACGTAAGAGGTCATACGAGTAATGATATGAATTGTAATTGAAGCATTTGCATGATTTGTGCTTTATAAATACAACTTACATAATTTAAAATGGTCGCAAAACGTTTAGTGTATTACCGAAATTGAGTCGATTGGCCAATGCGTGAATCTGTTGCCAAATCTTCTTTGAGTTTTGTGTTTTTGGTTTCAAATATTATTTTCATGCACAGCTTCCTGGTAATGGCATTTATAAACGAGAATCTCTTAGCGGAATTGAATAGACTCATTTCGAAATGGAAACTTGACATTGAAATGTCCGTCAATTCAAACGGTGGGTTATTTAAAATGTACGTCACATGCTAGATCGTCACCGGCTAGATACAATCGCTGTTTGATGAAGTTTTTTATAAAAATATATTCTCAAAAATCAATTTTCTTCAACAAACAACTCTTGAATATGTTAATTGAAAAATTGGAGAAATATTAAAATGAGTACAGATAGCAAATGAGTCGCAGATATTTGGGCATATGAAAAAGGGAGCAAATATCTCATGAGCCGATTACCGTGTTGGAAGCCTATAGTAAATCTCCTCGAAATTGCCTCGAACTTGTACATAAAACGTTCCTTTTTAGAAGAAGGGCCCATATTAGAAAGCCATAAAATAAAAATTTCTGGAATAAGTTGAACTTTTATTTAACCTGCGCATATTCCGAGAGCTTAGAAATTCAGAGAAATTTTGTTATTTGAAGAAATTCTTGAATATACATAGAATTGGGAACGAAGGAAATTTTTTTTTTTTTAAATTTTAATGAAATTGGATATTTGGAGAGCCTCCTGTTATAATGAGAAGTTACTCTATTTAAACAACAACAAAAATTTGATTGGTTTTATTTGAACTTTTGATTAAATCTTTTGCAAATTCTCAATTTTCCTGTGCAAAAAGAGTTGCCAGAAGAGCGAGAGGAATGCGAGTTGAAAACCAAAAAAATTGAAATTTTCCGGATATAGTCGAACGTTCAAGTAATCGGCTTAGCTGCCCTCCTAGCAAGAACAGCCTTGTTATTCCTCGCGTTTGTGAAACGTTATTGCACTTAACTATGGGTTATAGTTTGTTCCTCGACAAAATACAACCCCTCGTCTGGTTTAGTTTCAAACTAAAGGCCAATTTCAACATTATTAGTATTTGATAAAATTATTGGGACAGTCATTGCTAACCGTTTGATGGACATTTTTTAAATAAGCCAAAATTTATATTTTCTTATCAATATGGGTTTAGAACGGCGCAGGTACTAAGTGGCTTTGGTTGAAATGAGAAAGCTGCTGCACAATACTTTTGATGGTGGTGAATATGTCGGTTTTTGGATTTACAAAAGGCTTTTGATATTTGATGCGCTTGTACATCCCCAAAGTTGAATTCCATATGTCCATATAGGAATTAGGATCATTTTGTATAGTAGAACCTTGCATTCTAAGTTTTGATTTTCTTCCAATCAGCCAGTACATTTTTGAGAATTTTATTTTTATTTGGTTGCGCTTTGATTCAATGTGTTTTCTCCATATCAATCTTCCATCAAAATGAAGACCCAAGTATTTGACGTTTGTTTGTTGAGGAATGATAACATTGTTTAATTTAACCGCTGGGCATGTACGTTTATTCAACGTAAATGTTATGTGTGTTGATTTGTTTTCATTCGCTTTGATCCGCCACGTTTTTTGCCAATTTTCAATTAATGATCGTCATCATCTAGAGGGCTTCCTTTTCTTTTGGTCTGAATAGTTATGTATCTGTCCATTCCGGTTTGCACCAAATTTTCTTTATTTAAGTGACCTATCGCACGAACTAAATTAATATCGTTATTTAAGTTCATTGCACTTGGTTCAATTGCTGTTTTTGGCATTTATTTTTTCACTTGCATTTTTATTTATTTCATGATAGTATTTTCATTAGTGTTAAAAGGTGGTATCACCAAATTGGCTAAATTTCATGTCGAAGCACTTTTTTCATTTAGCGTTATTATATTTTTTTGGGGCTATGTTCCACTTTACCCATTGCATTATTCTGATTTAATGCTGATATTAGGGGGCGAGTGGCAGAGAAAGTTAAGCGTTAGGCGATTTCATCACAGAAGTCAAGTAACATTGTGCAGGGTTAATACTTGGATGGGTGACCTCTTGGGAACATCACAGAAGAAAAGGAAAAATACACAAATACCCCTGGTAGGCCAGTATGCCTTATCCAGCAGCCCTGGAAACTGGCTAGGATTCAATGGACCAATCATTCATTAATCTGAATTAAAAATGATTACAGAAACGAACACTAGAAGAAACAACACAAACCGCAAAAACACAAATATCGACTCTTGGCTATCGTACACGGACACGAATTGGAAATTGGAACATCAGAACTCTAACGGAAACATCAAGGCTGGCACACGTAGAGTATAGGAAATGAAACGTTACAACATCGGAATTCTAGGACTTAGTGAAGTAAGATGGAAGACCAGTGGCGAAATTAACACAAGCGAGGGCACCTGATTATCTGGACGAGATAATACACATGAGCAAGGCGTGGCATATTAACAACAGCGAAATCAAAGAAAGCATTAATGGAATGGATTCCAGTCAATAGTAGAATAATTGTGGCAAGATTCCGCTCAAAAATAAGAAACACAACCATCATCCAGTGCTATGCCCCAACAGAAGATGCAGATGAAGCAAGCTGAGAGATGAGTTCTACGAAAAACTACAATCCACAATAGCAAGAACGCACAGAAATGACGTGAAAATTATTCAAGGAGATTTTAACGACAAAATTGGCACTGACAATACTGACCTGACAACCGTCATGGTAAAGAAGCACTGAACTCTGTACGAAACAATAATGGAGAGAGACTCATCGACTTCTGTGTCACAAACCAGCTATTCATAGGAGGCAATAAATTTCCACACAAGAATATACACAAGTATAAATCGAAATCACCTGATGGCAGAACATGAAACCAAATAGGCCATGATCAGCAAGAAATTTCTCACATCATAACAAGACGTCCGAGCAATGAGAGGTGCAGACATTCACAGTGACCATCACTTGGTAATTTCACAGTTCAAGATCAAGCCTGTAGCTATGAGATGCACTAAGACGAACAGACGAAAATTCAACATCAAAAGGCTAAACGAACGAAGCGCTCGAATGCAATCTAGCAACCAACAGTTCCACCAGTATAGAAGACCGATGGAAGCAAATCGAAGAAGCCTATATCGAAACTGCTGCGAACATACTCGGGTACAAAGAATACAGTCGCAAACCATGGATAAGCGAAAGCACATGGGAGAAAATTGAAGAACGTCGACAGCTTAAGCTGCAAATGAACCAGCAAAATACACCGGAGGTGAGAAGGAAATATGAAGACCTGGCAAGACAAGTAAAAAAGATGGCAAGCAATGATCGTAGAAAATACACTGAAAATATTCTCAAGGATGCCGAAGAGGCAGCAGCAACCCGAAATATGCGCACTCTACACCAATATACCACCTATAAGAGATAAGAATAGTCAAATCCTAACAACAGATGAGGGACAGTTAAAGAGATGGAAAGAATATTTCGGAGAGGAAATCGCAAACAGCACAGAAAACTTCGAATTACCCACTCTTAACGAAACAATCAACACCCACCCTCCAACGGAACGGGAAGTTAGCAGTATCATGGAGAAAATGAAGAATAACAAAGCCGCTGGAATAGATAACATTCCATCCGAAATATTCAAAGGTGACGCATCTACAACTGTGAAGACTCTAACACCGATCATAACGGAAATATGGAATTCGGGTAAAATACCACAGAAATGGAAAGAGGGATTAACCATAATGATTCCAAATTAAGAAGACCTAAGAGAATGTAAAAATTGGCGAGGCATAACACTACTCAATACAACAATAAAGGTGTTAGCAATGATAATCCTCGAAAACTTAACGATTTGGATTACGCTGATGATATATGCCTGCTAACACATAAATACACGGACATTCAGCAGAAAATAGAACAGCTATCGGACTTAGCGAAAGAAGTTGGTCTAAAAATAAACATTACGAAACCAAAGACGATGAGGATAAATACTACGATAACCACACCAATAAGCGTCAACCAACAAAATATAGAACATGTAAAGGAATTCGTATACTTAGGTTGTGCACTAGCAGAAACAGGCGGATACGAGGAAGACATTAACAAGCGCATAAACAAAGCCAGAACGACATACAACATGTTACACAAAATCTGGAATGCATCTGCCCTCTCCCGCGTAACACCAAGATACGAATATTCAACTCGTGTGTAAAATCAGTACTCCTATATATGGCTGCGAAACGTGGAAGCAAAATCGTCAGATTACGAACAAAGTATTTGTCAACAAATGTCTAAGAAGAATACTAAAGTGCTTCTGGCCCAATACCATGTCAAATGCGGAACTCCATATAGAGTAACTAATCAGGTAAATGTACACTAAAAAAAATGCTGATATTGTTTTTTTAGGGGAAATGAGGCCCCTTATTATTTTACCACTAATTATTATTTGTTATATATGCGCAGTAATTAACTAAAATACTAAATAATTAAAAAGAACTAACACTGCACTTTTTATTTTAATTTTATTTTATTTTAATTATATTTGGCGCACATTGATTTTACGTCCAAATTGCACGACGATCAAAAATGAACTGAAATTAATTTATATGACGTTAAAATTGTAAGTTCGAGGTTTATGCTAGTAGTCTAATAAATAATTACTATATTCTTGTGAAATAATTTAAGCCTAATTGCGAGCTAAATTGAGCTAACCGGTTTTTAGTTCTTCAATGATAGTTATAGCAGATCCTGTGTGGGTTCGAACTGCGACTTTTTGATTATTTAAACGCCTAGGAATTTGATAATTTTAACCAATATATTTGAAACCGGGTTTAATCACTTGAACTTCGGGCAATATCGACCAAAACAAAAACAATTTACTATTCCTCAATTATAACAGCCTATGAAGGATTTGCGGGTTGCGAGAGTTCTTTGAAGGATTTGCGGGTTGCGAGAGTTCTTTTCTATCAAAAGTGTTTTGTTAATATTTCCAGGCTCAACGATATTTGATATCCCATGTGGTCGCTTAAAACCACTCTAATGAATGGTTTAATGGATATACTATAGGACAATTTTAACGGAGCCCATACCTCGTCACGTTCTTAGGCCTCATTATTTTTTATGCATAAACGAATTATAATTTTTTTTGGATAAGAGCCAATCATTTTAATTAAAATGGAAAACATTTATTTTTTTGGGAATATTTTCGAAACTTTAATAAACCGAACGCTTAAAAACATTTTCTTTGATGAAAATAATAACAAAATAACAAGACTATATGTATGTATGCGAAGCTTCTTAACATTATATCAAAATCATTAAAATTGGATGAGTAAAATCTTTTATGTACACAAATAACAGAGATATTTTGTATAATATGGTTGAAGACATTATTAGCAATACACCAATATATAGTTAGAATACATAATATCTTGTTTTGGATATACTTTTTCCAGAAAGTTTTTCCATCATAATTTTATTGTCCACAAAATTATTTTATTTATAAAAATGATAATAAATTTATTAAACCATTTTTATAAAATTTTTTTCTTCTCATAATAATGATAAAACTATAATAAGTTTTTTTTTTGTTCAGACTGTTGTCTTATGTATATATAGCTTTTATGCAGAAAATTAATTTTTAATTAAAAATTAAAAACTAAAAACTATGGTTTTACAGTTAAAAAAAAAGAAGTATTTTTGTGTTAAAAAGTAGCTATATACTGGAAAACTGGAAAAATTATTCATTTTTCACTGCGAAGATTAATTATGATTCTTAAAGAATATGTAAGTAGAATTTACAAAACTGTGAAGCGTAACAAAGAAAATAGTTTTTCTTATTGTTGAATAATTTCCTATTGTTCAGTTCGTACTTCTATATGCGCTTTTTCAAAACTTTTTGCATTTTGAAATAAAATAAAAAAAATGTTGGTATGAAGGTAAATATTTTATAAGAGTTTTTCATTAGTTTAGAGAATTTTAAATAAGGCGGCATTCGAGTGTAAAATATATTTAAGTTTGCTCGATATCGCAATGTTCTTATATCCGAAAGACAAGTTCTCAAGTTCTACATATAGACAAGCAAACGACTATTTTGTTTGCCCTTGGATATATCTCGCTTTAAATTTTAATTTTCTTTTTCATGTTCACTGGTTCTTCGAAAATTCAGGCTTCTCTCGAATAAACTGATATTAATAGCTGCTATTGTGGTGCAATGGACCTCGATAAAATAAAACGAATTATTTAAAAAATGAATATTGGATATGTCACTGAATAATTTAGCCGACATCTAAAGATTATATTTACATCGACGAATTATAGTAGAAAACTTTTCAATCAATAAAATTTAGTTTCAATTATAATTAAAAACGTAAAAGGAATGTGGTTTCATTTCAATGTGTGAAAGAAAGTTTACTTCCATTAGCCATGATTTAACATCCTTAAAAAAGGTCAAATAAACAGGAATTTGCCTTAAACTATCTGATAGCTGATTATATATTTTAGGTGTCACAAAGCTAAAAAAATGTTTAAAATGCTGAAAAATAGTAGTTAATCGTGGTTTGCAACATATCGTTCTCATTATAAAATTTTGTGCAACTATTAAGGCTTTCTGTAATGCATACAGATATTTGTCTATTTCAAGAACCATACCTTCTTGATGGTTCGGTTTCTGGATTGAATTGTAATAGTGGCAGACTTTTCTATAAGAATTCTGTCGGTAAGACTAGGGCGTGCAACAACATTAATGCTTACTTCATTCATGAGTGTAGCTCGGCTGATCGTCATTTTAACATACAACAATTAAGCTGGTGCTTGAATCAGTTTATCTACCGTATGACTATATCTTACCGCTTCCCTCAGAGAAGCTGGTTAACCTTGTGGCATGGAGCAAGCATAAGCACATCCCTCTTGTAATCGGTTGTGATGCTAATGCTCATCACTCGATTTGTGGTAGTACGAATATTAATCAGTAGGGATCTTCTTTGTTCAACTATTTAAGTTCTTCTGAACGTGGAATTCTAAATATTGGCAGTGAGCCGACGTTTGTTAATTCCATTCGACGTGAGGTGATTGACATTACTTTATGTTATATGTCTATTATTGATTTAATTTTCGATTGGAGGGTGACCGATGATGTTCTTACCTCTGATCACAGCTGTATCTCGTTTAACTTTAACCTTAAGCGACCATCGATAAAGCCTTATCGTAACAGGAAATTAGCCAATTGAAACTTTTCTCTCTTGAACTGGCTTCTTAACTTACCCCACCGAGAGTAATCCGGTCGTGTAACGACATAGAGGTACATGCGTTATTACTTGAGATATCAATTTCGACTGCTTTTGAAAATTCTTGTCCTCTTATTACGAACCAACCAAAAGTCTAACAACAAACCTTTTTGGAATTCTGATCTTAAAAGGTTAAGGAAATCCGCTAGGAAACTTAAAATTAAAGCAAAAAACTTCAATCGTCAGATTGATTGGGATAATTCTCTGGTGGCATATTAAAGTATATAAACGAAGTTTAAGATCCGCTCACAGAGATTCGTGGTTAAACTTCGACCTGATACTCTTCGTCTACGTGACGGTCAGTTTACCTTCTGTCATAGAGAAGTTGGTGAGCTGCTTCTATCTGGTAATTTCCCTGGTTGTGCCATTTTCAACTCAGATGATATGACTACCGTATCCTCTAAGGTTCCTTCTGTGCCTCCTGATTGGGACATGGCTTACAAGCTGATCAATCTCGATGTTCCACGCTGGAATCTATTTTCCTTTGCACCTTACAGCACGGCTTTTCTATCATTCAGGACCATCTGATAAACCTTTTCCAGACGTGTATTGCTTTCTGCACTGTTCCTAAATCCTGGAGCAGTGGTAGAGTCGTTTTTATTCCGAAGGCTTGCAAATCCGATATTCCGGATCCCAAATCTTTTCGACCTATCAGTCTCTCTTCAACTTTTCTTAAAGCCTTAGAAAGAATCGTCGACAGATATATTAGAGACAAGCACCTAATTACCTTCCCGCTCAGTAACATGCAACATGCTTACAGAGTCGGTAAAGATCCCTCTATAATAAGGAGTTTTTTGTAGGTACTTTCCTCGATATTGCGGGAACTTTTGATAGCACCTCGTTTATCTCGATTACTAATGCCTGTAATAATTTTGGTGTTAATCACACCATTGTCAAATGAATTGAATCCATGCTCAAATCGCACTTTAGAGACTGAACTGGATGGCGTCGAAGTCTCTGTTAAGGTTGCAGCAATCTGGCTTCATTGCACAGAACTTTGCTGCTGATCTTGTCTTAACAGTTTCAAGCTAACACCTGAATATTTTATCCGATTTAATGCAGCAGGCCTTAGATATTGTGGAGGAATGTGGTGCATTGACAAGGGTCTGCACGTCATTAATAAGCGCAGGAGTAGTCTGGATCTATCCATTTCTTCTCTTTTTGGGAGACCGATTACCAGATGTAACCAAAGGGCTGTTACTGGTGCCATGTCTTCGACTCCCAGCTATAGTCATTCATTCTTAGCACAGCTTGCTCAGCGGTGTTTCGTTTGAAATGTGTTGGGGCGTGGAACGCATTCGGTACAATATCGGGACATTGGTTAATTCGAAGTGTTTTTATAAGCAAGCTGTGCTGGAAATTGACATGTTTAATGACAGGCTGTTGTCTGAATTTAACTTTAAGAAATCATTCGAGGTGGTTTACCCATCGAGAGATATGTGGTTCTCACCAAACTGTCTCAAGCGAATATCTGAATCTTTTTTCAGATGGCTCGCTTTCTAAACAGGGTGCTAGCTTCGGTATTTCCTATGCTCATCGATGGGTCTGTGACTTCAGGCAGTTTGGGTACTTACTGTACTATTTCTCAAGCGAAATTAATTGCAGTTACTCGCTTTGTCATTCAATTTCGATGTGAAGATATTATTTTCTGTACTAACAGTAAATCTGTCTTCAACTCCTTTAACAAACTCAAAACGGGTGAATGATTGTTAGAATTTTTTTAATGTTCTCTGCCGTAATAACAAAGTTACGGTCTTGTGCCCTGAACCTTCTGCTTCGTTGCCTCTTTACATTGGTAAAAAAGAATCCAAAGAGCTGCTTTACTTCAATTAAAGCAAGCGTGGTCATCCACGTCCACCTGCCGCAAGGCGAAATACTTTATTAGTGAGCTCAACTCGGAGCTGACCAATAACGCTCTTGCATGGCCGTTCCAAGGTTCATCTACATCGGATAGGACTAGCCAGCAATGCCATGTGGGATGAATGCCTCGAAGATGATGAAGATAGCATACACTTCATTGGTATCTGCCCTGTTTTCGATTGTCTCGTGTGTTTAATTTTAGGACAATTCCTGTGCATCTACTATCCTCTCTGCCTTGGTTCAAACTTCTCCAATTTGGATCCAGAACGCGTATGCGTGATTTGATAGAATCCCAGGTTTGCACCATGGGCTCTATGTGGCATTGAGTGCCGAATCTTAATGGGCTCCAGCCAAATTTATCCCAAAAAAAACAAAATTTGGTGGTAAATAAATTCTTTTGGACAAGTCGTTTAAGAGACGGCTATTTTCTCTTTGCGATTAGGATAAGGACCCTGTTAGCGATCATTACGCCAGATTTGATAATCTTGTGACTGTTGAAATTACTGCAACATATGTAAATAAATGTGGGAAGATTTTGTGTGAAAAATAATAAACGAAAAGGTCTAAAAGAATTTTTAAGAATATACTCGCTAGCAGGTGACAGGTGGCTTCAAATTAAACAGAATTTTTAACTTCACCAATACAACCGGTTTTTAGATATTTTGTTAATACTCCTCTCGAGGAGTGATAAATGGGGGAACTTTTGAACTGTTTATTTCTCGCAGAATTGCAGAAATTAATCGACGAGCTAAAACATTGGAATTTTAAATGGTTGCACCTTATGTTGCAAAACTACCCATTATTAGAGAATGAATTGGGAGTAGTTCACTCGCTGTTGTGAAAAAATTATGTTGTAGGCACTAGGTAAAGTCTATAATGATTCACAATGCTATCATATACCTTCGCTTAATATTACATGAAATTCACAGCTCTACATCTTTCTAATATTTTAGGACTATATATTGATGGCGGATATACACATACAGTACATGTCACTACACCATACCTGAATCACAGATTAAGTGATTGAGAGCATTATTCGCCATAATAGTTTCGTACCATTACAGATTTTAAGCACTCAGAAAATTATTCAAAAAAGATACCTCTCCGAGGTTATTTTGAGGTAGAAAGACGGATGGTAGATGTAGAATAGCAACAACTATACCAAAAACATATTGTTCAATTCAAAACAAAAAATGCTTTCTCCCATACACCCAACACATATATCTGCATATATAGTACATGTATATACCATAACATATTTTTACAAACGGGAAAGAAAATCACTTTGCATGTAACAACGTATGCTGGTAGTACGTATCTAGAACCAAATTACAGTATAATTTCCAATGAAAAGCTTTTTCCAGCAATAACAAAAGATTCACCAAAAGCAACATTGTTCAGCATAACATTATATTAACATAAAATAACATAGATAAGTTATTTAAACATGAAATTACATAATTTTTTTATTTTTTCAAAACGCTATCAATGAAAAAGCTTTCGGAAATATATAATATTTAAGAGGATCTGCATGCAATGTACCATATACGTAAATACATCGAACAAACAATATTGTTAATAGCGATTTTATGGTATGTATGTATACAATATACATACATATATGGTCGATGAAGAACTATATACTGAAACTTGTTATGGGTTTTTTGTGCTTATCTTCACTTAAGGATATCGTGTAAAATTACCTGTTATAGAAGGTATATGATTCCATTGAACCATTGGAAATTTTTAAACATTACGTTTGTGTATTTGTTATCTTTCTCTTATCAAACCATATAAGAGTTTCTGCTTCTTTTTGTTTGTTTTGTTGTATCACACATTATATTTGAGGCATTGATAAAAGGTTACATTGATAATAAACAAAGAATATTTTTTTAACACAAATGCAATATATTTCATAATAAGTTGAATTTGAGCACCCTTATTATGGCTTCAGAAATAAGAAACCCCTCGAAGATAGCATTTTATTGAAAATACAATATCTATCTACGAAAAATATCTTTGAAAATGGAAATCAAACTTCCCTCTTACCAGTGATCGATTAATTTAGAAATAATTTGAAATAACTGCCTTGAAGTTACCCGAATCTCTAAATGAGATTTACACTTTTTTCTCTGTAATTAACTCTGATTGAGAAGTGAGTCGATTTGGCCCTTTGACTATATATTGCGCGCTATTGTTTTAAATTTTCCCATTTTGTTGCTTTAATGCTTAAACAATTTTGAAACTTGCAAAATCAGGATAACCAAATATTTTGAAATTATAAAAATTATCTCTTCACTGCAGTATAAGTAATTTACGTTTTCTTAAGTTCAGATCTACATGTTCTTTAGTTTCAGTATGTTCTAGAATCGCCAAGCAGAATAAATGTGAAAAGGGATTTTTCATCTCCCAATTAAGATCGGTGATTAAATTGAAAAAAACGTCTATGACTCTCTGTTGGAATGTAGAACTCTAGGGCCGACCCATCTTCCATGTTACTGTACAGGGTGACAAGCAGCTATGAAATGCGCCGATGGTATACTGTACTTGTGTGAATGGGTTCTGGGTTCTGGAGTAAAATCCGCACAATTTTAATTTTTTTTTTAAATAGACGGTTTGGTGTGGTTCATGCGCCTGTGAAATCATTCGTCCATATTTCTTCAAAAAAACAGACGGCTGGGAGGTACCTGTGAATAGTGCTCGTTATTACGCCATGATAACGGATTATTGGCTGCCTGAAATTGAAACCCAACCTCGACGACAGTTGGTTCCACGAAGTCGGCGCTATTTGCCATTAAGCACGCGAAGCAATGTACTTATTGAAAAATGTAAAATCATATTCGCGAGCAATTAATTTCACGGTTCGGTTCGTTGAATTGGCTATTTACATCGTGTGATACCTCTAGACTCTTTTCTTTGGGGCTACGCAAAGTCCAAAGTATATGTGAATAAACCAGCTAGATTTGAGGCATTGGAAGCCAATATTAATCGTGTCATTCGCCAAATACCATTCGATATTCTCGAACGCGTTTAGTTTTTCTAATTTTTGCACAAATTACCTCTAAGATTTCGTTATTACGGATAAAATCACGCCGGTATGACTTTTGCACATCACCACTCTTTCAATATTTTCGATACATCGAAAACTTGTGAACTCTTTGAGTTTGATTAATTGATTAATCTCGTGCAAATTTATTGTTTCTGTTGGAATTAGAATCGTTTGAACCATGTTGAAGAATTAGCGGCAAAATACGTCGTTATGAAAAATGTGACAAAACCTCCACAATTGCAAATTGCTAGCTAAATCATACATATTTTTGAAAATGTTTCTAACTTGAATTGTTTCAATTGGTCACATCAAAACACATCCACTAAATTTTGTGAAAATTTTATCATCAGTCTGGCATATATTTTATATTTTATTAACTCGGTAGCACTCATAGCCTTCCTGAAATTACATTCGTTTTTCCATGGAGGGTTAAATTGTATGGCAATGTCATAGTTAAATTTCCCCAGATTATTTTTAATGAAGGTTATAACCTATTAATAAAAATTTCAATCAGTTATGTCATGTAAAGATTTCGTTGTTCAGCAACAATTTTTAATACGCCGATGGTCGAGTAAGCCGAGTCAATGCTGTTGAAATTGTGGAGTCAAGTTCAAGACCCGTCTGCGCCAATACTTTTTTAATTTAATTTCTGCTATAAAATTGGTTCAACGCAGCTTCTGTTGAAATTTACATTCACTTTCTGCAAAGATAAGAGTCATCTCTTGTGTTTGACTGTAATGAAAATACACAAATATAAAAGATTTGTATAGCATTATGAATTGTCGGCGGTGGTGCAGTTAACAGAGTCATTGTTTTTGCATTCGTGAACTCGAGTTCAATTCTCGTCAGCATCAATACTATTTTAATTTAATTTCTTCGGCAAGTATAAGAGCCACCTCTTGTGCATCTCTTCTCTGTTCAATTGGCAAATATTAAGGATGAGCATAGCGCCAAATCCATATATGGAAATGATTAGTAAGAGCGGTGTCATAGATTTCGAATCTTGGATGTTGTGCAGTGTTCGAACCTCTGAAAATTTTAGCAACGGCAATGGACTCTGCTTATTTGACCAAGCCATCGCCGTACAATTACATTACCGCTCTATACCCATATATCCATCTTTTATACTTGCCACTTCTACATGGACAATATTGAAGTTTTGAACAAAAGCTGAGTTTGATTATTTTTATTTCACCATCACCAATTTGACAGGAGAAATTAAATCAAAAAACGTTTGCCTCGATCGGAAATCGAAATTCGATGCATAAATCCAAAGTCACCGACTTTACTTGCTGCACACCGCCGCATATACATTTCATGCTATAGAAATCTTTTATATCTGTCATTTGAATAGAAAATATTGAAAATTTTAGCAAAGTCAATGGACTCTGCGTTTATATCACCATCGCTATATACCCATCTTGTATACATGCCACTACTTGAAAAATATGAAAATGTTTAACAGAAGCTGCCTGTTAAATCAATTTGAATACAGAAGGAAATAAATTAAAATAATAACCGTCGCTAATGGGACTCGAATCTAGTTCCACGAATGCAAAGTCAATCACTCTATACTACCTCGCCCACCGCACCGTATATAAATTTGACGTTGTGCAAATCTTTTGTTCTTTTCATTTGAATTGAGAAACTTGGGGAAAATTTTTTAACAGAATCTGAGTTGACCCAAAAATGTTCCAACATTAATATCGTTTGAAATTTAACTGAACTGCATAGTGCCAGGTGCAACATTTAATGCGATGACATTCAAAGCAGTGTATTTCGAAGAAGTTAAAAATCTGACAAGCTATTCCTTATAGTTTTTGGTTGAAAATGTTAAAACATTTTAGTTAAAAAACTTTATCACGTGTATTTTAACTAAATTCTTTTATAGCAACATTGTATATCGGATGCCAACTTATTTGAAGTATAATATATTGTAGAAGAAAGAACTCATCAGCCTGTTTGCATGAGTACTTTTGTGCCATATTAAAACAAATCATTTCTCCATTACGCACACAAATCCTAACGTAAAAATATCATTTTAGTGTAACACCTACACGGAAATCCTAAACCAATTTACGATTGAACTGCAAGAGGAAAAGAGAAAACACCAAAAAAAAATATTAATTTTGTTTCTTTTTGTAATATGTTTTTATTTTGTAAAAATTAAATGCATAAAGGGTTTTCCAATAATTGTTCATAATTTGTTATAAATTATAAATATTCATTGGTTTACCATCTCAGTTTCTGATTGGAGACAGATCGTGCAGCTCTTATTGAAACTGACCCTACCCCATTATTATTCGTACGATCGATGCGTTGTCTCTTTTTATCAACAATAAAATTGCATACTATTTCATTTATTCAATTATGAAGTTTATCCCTTGCGATCGCTGCCTATTAAAACAAGTTCGTAAACTATCCCTTTTCCCTCATTCCGTTGTCCTATCAGAACAGAAATATGTATGTGATACATGGTCGAATGATTCGCTAGAGTGAAACATCATTCTATTTCTCTGTAATAGAATGTTGTTTTGCTCGAGCAGGTGGTGATCACAAACGAAATAGCGAAAATGAGTACATGAAATCGTGTAACCGAATTTTTACATTATACATACATATACACCTAACATATATAGGCATTGGTGAATAAAATTTATATGGATTGGATACAGACATATTTCAAATTAATTCATAATACGCATAGACGCATTTAGCAGGATAAATCAAGGAAATTTGCAACTCCTCCTAATTTACTATAGGATTATTCTATTGAGTTTCTAGTTGGTTTTTAAATAAAAAATTTAATAAAATTATCATCAAAATATTATTTATTAATAATAAATTTATAAACAATTAACTTGTACATTAATTTTTATTTAATTTTTCTTGTAACTTTTTGAAGGAAATTTTAAGTAAAACACTATATTTGTTTATAAAAATTGTCCAAAATACTTTTAAACAATTCGAATTTGTTATAAACAATTAATTTATTTATAAACAAATAAATAAATTGTCAAATTCATTATAAAATTGTCTATGCGGAATTGAGGTAAAAAAAATTTTAATCCACAGATATTGTTTTAAAGAAAATAAATTGTTATAAACAAATTAATGTTTAATAAATAAATGTATTTTTTATTAACAAATATGTACACTTGAAATATATATTCTATAATTAATTTATAAATTTTTGAATAAAATTCTTTTATTTATAAAATTTTACTTCCTTATTGTAAAGGAACTATGGCTACGCCATATACCTAACCTACTCCTTTACAATTATATAGAAAAAAATTGAAATCGAAAGTTGGTCAACACGATCAACATGATCAACAGGGATAGGCGAAGTAGATTACGCCTTGTAATCTACGCGGTTGTCGAGAAGTAAAATATTACGTAGATTACTTGGCAATATTTTTTGTTGACGTCGACAATTAAGACAATGTCAACAACCTACGATATATTAATAATTTGAAATAAAATGCGCCAGCTCTCAAATTTCAAAATTTTCTTACTATGGATAAGGTCAAGCAAATGTGGTTCGATATTGCTCGTGAGATTCTACACATCTTTCGACGTGACTGTGGAGTATGTGATAAAGATGAGTGCGTTCAGTGGCGGTCTTAAGCATAGGCAACCAAGAGATCTGTTTGTGGTCTCACGCTTTTGGGGCCTTGGTAAATCGGACATCCTTTTTTTTATTTTTGTTTAATTGGTTGTAGTATTCTACTTGGCCTTACACAACAAAATTTATTAACTCTCTTTGAATATGTCATATTCAATTTATAAAATTTAGTGACAAGAATTCTTTTTATTTTTTATAAAAAACAAAATTTTGATACCAAATTTAGTCGACCTTACCTAGCTTTCACAAGGTAAAATACACGAAAAATTGTATGGTACTAATGCAAGATAATTTTTCGTATACGTTTTACCATATGCGACTGGTTGAAGAGGTCGAATAAAATATTGCTACTGTATGTTGCTTACTTTGGTTTAAGATCCACTGGTTTAAGGTCTCTACTGTATTTAATCACTTTTTCGAGATTGTGATTAAATGCAGTATCCTATACTTTAAGGAAAGTTCTATATCAATTAATATTTACTCTAAATTAAGAATCAAGCTTAAACCTCTTAAAGGTGGAAAATAGGTAGAACTAAAAGTGGTCGTGGTGAGCTGGATCCATTTTAAATTTTATTTGAAAATATTAGTATATGAAAAGCTCAAAAATTTTTACTTGGAATGAACTGTGTGTTTATTATATAGTTTTACTCTCGCTGCCACTAGTTGTGCTTCGCATGTAATGTTACCCATGGCTCCGCTCATCCTTAAGCCGCCATTGCCTGCCTCTTGAGTTCACAAGTACAAATCGCTTTACATCATAACACCTTTTGTAAATTTGTCTCAATCATTGAGCTTATACTGATCGGAAGCATTGTCACTATTTTTGGCTTCTTACCATGGAATGGGACGTACTCGATTTTATGCCACGGTCATAGTTAGAGATCTCCGGTTTATTTTTAATTGAAGTTATAATTTTATTGCAAAGATTTTTATCACTCTGATTTTTGTGAGCTGCTTTTCTACGCTGAGACTTTCTTTTTACCGATATTGCATTGAAGAAAATTGAATTCAATTTTCACCACCGGTATCGCATTGATCCAAAAAAAATTTGGTCATCTTATCATAATAATTTAACTATTTAATTAACTATAGTTTAGAACTAATTCACACAATTATTCCAGGAATTGTCTACATTGTCGACGTTGTCTACTTTGATTGATCAACATTCAATTTTTTTATTCTTCGCTGTACAGAACTTTTCCCTAGTAACGACATTTCGTTGAATTGTTAATGCGGAAATTTGTGTTTCTGTGAATTGTTATTAGATAAATTTTTTTTCTATAAATTGTGAATCGACCAATTTTCGGGGAATCATAAAATTCCTACAAATTTTAAAACCTTAGACTAAATTATTGAATCAAAAAAAATGCGAAATTGAGAATTTTCGGAAGCTTTTTGATCTAAAAAAGTGTCTAAACTTTTCATAATCAAAATTTTAAAATTTACCTTAAAAAAAATTTTTATTCGAAATTGTTATTTGCTGATTTATGTTTTGAGGTTAGTACTATTATTACTAATCTAATTAGTTACTCTACTCAAAAATTCTAATCTTAAAATTAAATTTAAAGGTTCTAGATTTAAAAACTAAAACTAAAAACTCTGAAAATAGTCGCAATAATATTTCTTAATATTAAATTTACAGATTCAGAATAGCTTTCCAATTTTTACATTTTGATTTTAGAAAATCCTAGTTTAAAATTTAAATTAATATTAATTTAACATTAAAATTTTTACAATTTAAATTAAAGTTTGTAAATTATACAGTTTTTGGAAATCAAAATCAGAACCATTTTTGTGCTCTCACCGGTCAAATCTCGAGAAGAAAATATCAGATTCATGCTAAATCTAAAATGTATTCGCAACTCTTCAATGTACATAAATGTGAAAGGTAAATCGTTCTGCATTTTCATCTGTAAATCTGTAGGCAATTGTATGTAACTTAATGTTGAAAAAATATTTGGACAAGTTTACGTGAAAGAAATATGTTTCTTACAAAAGCGGACGTACTTTTGGGCAAACTGTATATTTTCGTGAATGTCGAAAATGTTTTGGATAATTTCGATAAACACCGCAAAATTAATATTCGTTTTAGCAAAAGGTTTCATAAGTACATAAAATGGTTCCTACCATTTCCGAATAGTAGACATTTGGACGTATCCAAATTAGGTAAGGAAAAAATGAATGAATTTTTGTAATATCATATTTTCAAAAAGTTTCAAAATTATCGAAAGTATGCTTGTTGGCCTGAAAAATGCAATTTATGTATGTATCTCTTTTCCAGACTTTGGAAACATTGTAATTAGCGATATTTTCGATTTTTGAGGGAAATACCCACATCTCATATAACTTTTTACTAGATAATGCTCTGATAATGTTTCCGGTAATAAAATCCTGCTCTTGAACTTTTTTTCGGTTTATTCAGTTTTTGATGTAATTTTTAATATTTTTCCACTTAAATTTTACAAGAATTGGTTTCGAAGGGTCCTCCGTAAATTCTGTTAGTCCGGTAGGTCACTCTTAAGTAGGTAAGTGGTTAGAAAAAGCAGTAACCTTTTCTATGTCACTTCTGGCCCAATGTCCTTGTGGTTGCTTGACTGATGGGCTCGATGTTCAGCTCAATGCTGGCCTCAAACGACGGTTCATTAAGATAATTCTGAATCCCTTGGTTTTTTTTTCTATGAATGCTCCTTTCAAAGCTTTAATAGCCCTTTTTAATTTAAAATTTTGGAAATGGAGGCTTTTGCTGCTTCCATACCCGTCATGTAAACTGTTTATCTTAAATTAACTGACGTATACTTATTGTAACTGAAAAAGTTAATAAAACTTCACCCAGCTGGGAGTTGCTAGTATCAGGAGTAACATTCTTTGCTGCTTTTTCCATTATATGCGTTAAATTATTGGTAGCCGCATCAATAGTTTCTTGTGTGGAGAGTTCGCCATTTTGTTAGCCCATAAAAATTAATTTATTTATTTGTTATAGACATTGAGAAATTAAAGAATTAAAGCTTTTAAAGCTTGGACACCCAAAATTATTATGATTGGTGTGTGATCGGATGAAGAGTCATCGCATTCATCTATACCTGAGCGTTGGTGCGTGCATTCCTTTAGTAAGTGCCGTCCATAAGATAAGAAATTTATATTATTTTCGTTAATTGCTTCGTATAGTTGTTTGCCTTTAGGTGTGATTAATCTCGGATCACATTGCAAATATTTAGCATTGTAATTGCCCTTTGCGATAAATGTAATGCTTCTGATTGAAATAATCGAAAAGGTGCTGCTTTTCGATTGCGTGCTTCGATGTACCATTTACCACAATTTTCAGACCAATCCATTCCTCAGCAGATATCAGTTTCTTGGATTGGATCTTTATCATATTCTTGTGTCGAAATGCTTTGTTCTTCGTTTGTTCAAGACCACAGTGGTACCGTGTTTTTTATCAAACTAATTGGTGTCATAAATTGAGTGCCCATTTAAAAAAAAGGTTTATTTTTGTAAAATGTGTTTCTGATACGTTAACATGATGTCTATATTTTGATCCATGAGAAAAGTTTTGACCTTAGTTATGTGCTGTGAAAGACCGATCCCATTCCGTACAGCTATCTTTAGGAGAGTCATGTTCGTATATTCAAATTTTATTTATGGTGAGGTACATTTTAGAATGTTTGCATAAAAAGTCCTGGTTGTGTAAAACTGCTTGTAATATTCTTCAGGTCGTTTTGTGTGGTTGAAAGTGCATTCGTTGGTTGGGCAATTGCACTACATATACAAACATATTTCTTTCATTGTAACATCGCAACCTTGAGGCGGTCTTACGCTTGGAAACCACAAATATTATTGTTTGATTGTTTGATTTTTGTGTTGAAACAATTACTTTTGTAATTTGTTTCGGGGTACGTTGAGCTTTAGTCATTGCAGATGCATTTGTATTTGTAAAGTTCAATGTTGATATGGGCTAGGTTCCTTGATAGGATATTGTTTTTGCACATTGATTTTACGCCCCAACTTTATTTCTTTTGTAAAAGAAAAAAAAACGCAGAAACTAAAATTAAAAAAAGGGAGATAAGCCCGAGAACTACGAAATTCAAATTTTTAATTACGAATTTAAGGAATTTTAAATTTTAAGTTACTATATTTTATGTACTGTTCTCTGTTGATGCCGCAAGCAGAGCTATTTGTTAATTTCTTCGGGAGCACAGTACCATATATCGTGCCAACCGTACAGACCCACCTCTTTTGTCAGTCACGTCATCGGCAATGACTTCCGTATACGTTTTTTTTAAATATATTATATTGGAATTTGATTATATTTAAATTTATTAATACACGCAACTATTACAAAAACGATACCAACGTAAAATTCACGTTCTGTTTCCATTTTGATTGTCAATCAATCATATACAAATTTATATAGATATCCAGAAGTTTTATTGAACGCCAACAATAAAATTACCATACCGCTCATTATTGTTGTTGCAGTGCGTGGGGTGTTTTATATATATTACGCATACCCCGCATGAAAAACATTTAGACAAAATTATGTAAATTAATTTGCGTCGTTGTTTGCCATCAAAATTTTATTTTTATTTTTGGAAAAGTGTATAACTTTTTATTGAAAATTCGAAAAGGGAAAACTTTTCCACATTTTTCGTTTTGCTTAATACAAAATTATTGAGCAAAAGCTATAAATCTTTTTTATTGCGTGTACGCGGGAAGGATGAGAGACGTTGAGACAAAAAGTGACTTACGTTTCTGTTTTTTTTGGGTTAAAATTAATCATAAAACATAAAAATGTTTTCGATAAATTTAGATTTTATGTTTATGTAGTAGATTTTTTATTTATCGAAATGAAATAAAAAAGTGTTCACGTACTATTAAGCTATATATAGTATAATAACCAGAGCATGTCAGTCACGTCACGTGTGTTTTAGCTGTCTATATAACGAACTTATTAAATTTTTCAATAGTTTGGTATTTTTCAAAATTAATGGTTTGTTCGGCTTTCCAATTCTTAATGTACGTACAAATTATACATTTCATTTTGAAACAGTGTTTGCAAAGTAGTTCTCGTCCGATCTGTTGTGAATATACGGCAGTACTACGTAAGATACCAATTGCAGAACAAACTTCTGATTCTGAACTTTCAAATTCATATAAAATGGAAAAAAAAGGAAAACAGTTTGTGGCCTATCCAAAAATTGAAGAACTATATGGCCTAAAATAACATTATTATTTTTGTTGCCATCATGGCCTAGATTTTTCATAAAAATTCCTGAACTTCCAAATTCATATAAAATTGGTAATTTTTAGACAAATTATTATATTTGGAAATGAAATCTCCAAGGTAGAAAATTTGTGGCCTATCCAGAAAATAAAAAACTGTATTGCCTAAAATAAAATAGTTATTCCAGCTGGCCTCGTTTTCTCATAAAAATTCCTGAACTTCCTAATTCATATGAAATTAGTAATTTTTAGACAAATTATCATATTTGGAAATCAAGTCTCCAAGGAAGGAAATTTGTGGCCTATCCAAAATATGGAAATCTGTATGGCCTAACATAAAATAATTATTTCAGCTGCCATCATGGCCTAGATTTCTCATAAAAGTTCCGGAACTTTCAAATTCATATGAAATTACGAATTTTCTCATACATTTTATCGTATTTGGAAATCAAAACTTCAAGGTAGAAAATTTCTGGCCTATCCAAAAAAACTGCATGGCCTAAACTAAAATAATTACAATAGCATTTGGGTGTTTATACCCAATTATACAACACAATATTTATTAGGTGTGTAAATTCACAAACTTATTTATTTTTATTTATTCACTAATTTATTTATATACATTCATTTAAATTATTTATTTATTTATTTATATACATTCATTTAAATTATTTATTTATTTATTTATATAATAAATGTTTTATTTATTTATTGTTATTGTTAATTCAATTAATCTAAATTTATTTTATTTGATCACCACCACATAAAACGCGCTTTTTGTATTTTATTTTATTTTTCATATACTCTAATAAGAATGGCTGTCTTGTGCTGTATTCTTGCTTGTTGTTTTTGTTATAATGACGTCGCCTTCGTCTTCGTTTTGTGAAGAGGGAACACATGCGCCGGCGACGGTCGACATTGCACTTATGTAGTGCAGTGGATTATTATTGCATCACCGAACATTGTTGTTCGTGGTGATGTTGTTAGATGGCGATGGTTTTACTATAAATGTTTTATAGTAATGGTTCGGTTATTAGATAGTGTTGGTTGGATAGATTGATATGTGATGGGGTTAGTGAACGCTTAATTCAAATAAGTTGGATTATATTTGAATTTCACTAATTATTTTGTTTGTGGCAGAATCGAATATCGGTGAGTCGAATATTCGAGCTGCTACAAGCTTCCATCATGGCCTAGATTTCTCATAAAAATTCCTGAACTTCCAAATTCATATAAAATTAGCAATTTTTAGACATTTTATCATTTTATCAAATCTCCAAGGTAGAAAATTTGTGGCTTATCCAGAAAATTTAAAATTGTATGGCCTAAAATAAAATAATTATTTCAGCTTCCATCATGGCTTAGATTACTCATAAAAATTCCTGAACTTCCAAATTCATATAAAATTGGTGGTTTCTAAACATTTTATTATATTTGGAAATGAAATCTCCAACGTAGAAAATTAATGGCCTATCCAAAAAATGAAAAACTGTATGACCTAAAATAAAATAATTATTTCAGCTTCCATCATGGCCTAGATTTCTCATAAAAATTCCTGAACTTCCCAATTCATATAACATTGGTAATTTCTATAGAAAATTTATCCCATTTGAAAATTGAATCTTCAAGAAATAAAATTTGTGGCCTATCCAGATAATGAAAAACTGTATGGTCTAAAATATAATAATTATTTTAGCTGCCATCATGGCCTAGATTTCTCCAAAAAATTCCTGAACTTCCAAATTCATATAAAATTAGCAATTTTTAGAAATTTTATTATATTTGGAAATCAAATTATTGGCCTATCCAAAAATTGAAAAACTGTATGGCCTAAAGTAAAATAATTATTTCAGCTGCCATGATGACTTACATTTCTCATAAAAATTCCTGAACTTCCAAATTCCTATGAAATTGGTAATTTCTAGACTTTATATCTTATTTGGAAATGAAATCTAGAAGGTAGAAAATTTGTGGCCTATCCCAAAAATAAAAAACTGTATGGCCTAACATAAAATAATTATTTCAGCTTCCATCATGGCTTAGATTTCTCTTAAGAAATTCCTGAACTTCCAAATTCATATAAAATTAGGAATTTTCAGACTTTTGACAAAACTGAGTTCAAGTTAAGGTTCAAGTGCAGATTGATACTCTTATTTTAATTACATACAAAGTCTACAGTTAGTGTCTACTGTTTGTCAAGCAACTGATTTATATTATATACAAACCAAATTTTTGTAATTTAAGGTTGGTTCGCGAGGTTGGATAATAACCTGAGCTTTAAATAGCTCGGCCTTATCTAACCATAAGATAAATATATTTTAGCTTGAAAGAGGGGAAATGGATGAACTATTTTGGTAATTTTAGAGTATAAGTATATCCGACATAGTGAACTAAACCTAATGTAAAGAATATAATGACAAATAGTTTTATGAATAGGTTATTGTGATTTAATAACTGGACGGAATTAGCCTGATATATTAATTGAAATTAAACGTTGTTCCGTAGTGGCAACATTTTTTATTCAAACTTTGATCACACCTCGGTGTCACAGAGTTCCCTAAAACGTTTTTTGGAAAATTACGCTAATAGGGTCCTTTTCTCTTTAGTAACTTATAAATTTAGTGTTTTTTTAAATTATGTTACAACAACAAAACCGGTTTATCACAGCTTTAGTAATTTATCCAATCCTCTGTTCCATCGGTGTGATGTTAATTCGATAGATAATTTGCATCATATTTATAGCTCTGCTTGTATAAATCTTCTATGATAGCAAATTGTATGTGTTTAGATAGTGCGCACAGCAATTGGCAAAATACAAAGGTTTCAATAAGACCAGAATGTCGATGTGTGATTTCCAAAATAGATATGTTAATCAGGTATACCAAATCCATTATTTACATACGTATACATATATGTGTAATACAAAATCAATACAAAGTTAAATACAAAAATTAAATTAATATTTTGTTGGAACCCTCCGGATGTCATTTAAATTAAAATAAATAATAATTTTCATTCATATATATAGGCTTTTCAAAAATATATTAATTGATAAAATAAAATTATTTTTTATCAGCCAATAAAATGATTGAATTTGTGTATATTGATCGTTTAATAACCTTTCCAAATTATATAAAAATGTATTTATGTACATACATATACATCGTTGTAATTAAATTTCGATAAAATATGTAAATATCTCGTCACTCATTGATAAAATATTTTCTGAACAATTATTATCACAACATTTAATTAAAACCGAAGGTGGCAAAAGCTCAACTATATATGTATTTGTGTAAAGAATACGCAAAGTATTTATTTACAGAAAATGTAGATTCATTTTAATATAACGCCCGAAGTGTTTATCATTCTGGAACATTTTACTATATACGAAAAGTCGTTGAATTCTCTCTACTATACACGACAGATAGCATAGGTGAACAAACTTGAAAATATTATTTATCATGAAAATTTCTAGACTACATGTTTTCCAAACAATTAATTCCGATAATCGCCGTGTGTGTTATATGTTTAATTGTAATGAATTCTTTAGAAGGTCTAATAAACATGTTTACCATCTTATACATATACAAATATACAAATACAACTTACCGATTTTCATTAATATTAATGATTGCGTCAAAACTCCAATTCGACAACAATCTCGTCGTTATACAACATATGTATATGATTATATTATCCAAACAACATTTATATATACGACAATATTTATTTAGTTGAGCAAGAGCGCACACATAATAATCATTTCGTTGGAAAATGGCTTGATTTGGTTTAAGAAATGAAAATTTATGATATTTAATTTTTATACTCCCCATAACCTTGGTTTGACCTTTAATTATATATTAATTTGTTTGTCGAATCGCATGATATAGCATTTTTTGTTGTTGTTGTTGATAAAAGCGTTCAACACAAATGTTACAAACTGTGCATCTGGTATACTCATATTCTACATTTGCAATATGGTTATTGTGTCTATTCCATATACATAAATACTGTATTCTGTGTGGGAGAAACCTTTCTTGAAATTTACTTTTATTAAATTAATGTTGACGACACTAACAATAATACTGTTGATAAATCTATTGATTAAGGTTGTCCACATTTGCTGTGGTTTTGTTTGGTCCACTACCAGGTCACCGATCTTATAAATTGTAGCCGTCTTTCTATTTACGTTTTACTTCCCGTCGTGACTCTTCTGATTCGCCAATAAAATTATTTGCTAGGCTATTACAAATAATTTTACCGACGAACGAGAAGAGTTGCGACGGGAATAGCTATCGCAATTTGTAAGTTCACTGAGTTCCTCATTTTGATGCCATATGATAATTTCAAAAGGTGTGGTCAATACAATTAATTAAAGCTGGGATATCAATCTTGTTGATCCTGTTAACCTGACTAATATCTGTTGGTACCCCCATAATAATTGCTAACAGTTCGATCTGATTGTGATCTCTTCACTGTATTTTTTAAATTCGTTTGACGTGTATCATGTGATAGGTTGACCAGGCTGGAAACTAACTAACCTTGATCGGAGATTATAATAATTGGAGTATTTTTTGTAAGCCTGTTCAAGATTTTTGCGTATTTCCCCATGTATCATCTACATTTTATCAGGTAGTCCATTTACATCTACCGTCGTAGACTCATGTACCGACGTAGACTCATCTAAGACCTAGACTCATGTAGATAATTTCTAAGCGCTCCCGCTATTGCTCCGAGATGATTATCCCAGGTTTTTTGATTTCCTTTGTTATAAGCGCAAATTGCTGAAACACGGGAGCGATTTACACGTTCGGACGAATTCGACTGCGGTGAATAGGCAGCTGTCCTAACGTGTTATACCCCAAATTCATTCACTAAATTCTTGAAATCGTTCGATCGAAACTCTACCCCGTTATCGGTATGAAGGTATTCTGATACAACAAATTGATAAAATATTTCATTCCTGACAAATAAGATAATAGGCCTACTTGCCATAGCTTTTAGTACAACCAATTTAGTGATTTAATCCATCACGATTAAGACAAAAATTTTTCCATTTTTTGATCGTGGATAAGGTCGCAACAGATCTACATAAAGTTTTTGGAACGGTCTTTCGCAAAAATGTTGAAGATTTGCTGATTGGTGGAGTTAAAAGTTTATTGAAAGTACTCGCGCACTTGAGCTTGCATTCCAGGCCAAAAATAGAGCCTACTCAGACGCGCAAGAGTTCTTTTAATACCGCTGTGAAAAGCTGAAGAGTCATCATGCTCCTGTTTGATCAGTTCCGTGGTTAAAGTATTTGGTATTAGTATTTTCAGCCATGAGCCGCTTTAGGCTGGCGTGCTCTGTAATAATCGTAAATTGAGAACTAAAATCAGTTTCAACTTTATGATACTGAGGATTGCCGCCAAACATTCAAGCTCCGTAACCGTATAGTTCTTCTGCGCAGAATTCAATTTTTGTGACATAAAAGCTATTGGCCTTTCCGCCCCATCTTCCGTCTCCCGATAAAGTAAACCGCCTACAGCATGCATGCTACCGTCGCATCGTATAAAGAAAGGTTTAGATAACTTTGCGTTAATTAGAACCCCAGCTGACGAGAGAAGAGATTTTAAAGCCTCAAAGGCTAATTGGGCATCCAGATTCCATTCAAATTTTTGGTTCTTCTTTAATAAATTCGTAATGGGAGCAGTTAATTCAGCAAAGTTGGGAATGAATCTCCGATACCAGCCAGTCATACTCAAAAATCTACGGGTCCGCTTCACACAGTCATTTTATCGCGAGATTCTTCAGACAACGTGATTAACCAAAAGGCGTTTTTAAGGTCTAACGACTTATGAACTTGGATTGATGCAATCTATACCTAACAGGCCATCTGTCGGAGGCAAAGGGGGGATACCCGTCTCTTTTTATAATTTGGTTAACTTTCCGCGAATCCAAGCATAAGCGAGCTTTACCGTTTGGTCTCTTCACTATAAGAACTATAGCAGAACTCCATGAGCTATAAGAATTTTCTATAACCTTCACTTCTATCATGCGGCCAAGTTCTTGATACATTAGATCCTGGATCGCTGGGGACACGTTGTAGTATCTCTGCTTGATTGTTGGTGTATTACCGACATCAATCGTATCCGTCAACAGCGTTGTCTTCCCAAGCCCGTGAATCCCAGATATAATGCACCTTCTAGACTAGGTATTACATAAATCGCATTATGTTGATTTTCTGCTCGTAGCAGATTGGCATCTCAATAAACCTCAAAATTTTGTTTGGGGATCCATCGGCAGTTCGTATAACAGATGATACTTTCCTCAGCTTAAGATTTGCCGCTTTTATTAATTCTAAGGAATTCTTCCCCAATATACTAATAGACGTACCACTGTCTAAAAGTCCAGTGAGGGTTATGCCTCCAATATTGATGTTCACATGGGGACGAGGATCATCGGAAACCTTCACAATAGCAGATTTTCTAAATCCGCCTACGTTCTTTCCAGTAGTTCCACATGCGTGTTCCTATTGGTTTGAACATATTATTTGGTAGTTTCAGTAACACCTGACAATAATTCAGTGGCAGGCGGAGTTTGAGTACTAACGTTAACTTCTGATCGAAACGTCTTGGGGTTTTGTTGATTAGGTGATTTGATAATAGCGTAGCCAAAAGGTGATTTGGTATAATGGCAATAGGTGTTAGTAGCAGCGTCAGTATAGTTAGGTGACGGCGATTCTAATATTTTGGGATTGGCTTCTTGAACGGTACTGATCTTTCTTCCGAACGGGCTCGTCCAGGTTGAAGTTCGTTCGGCAAGCGGATGTCACAACTGCGCTAAGAACCAAATGTTAATACATTTGGTTCTTAGCACAGTTTTGGCATTATGGTTTTATGGTTCCGTGCAATCCACACCCAAAGCAAAATATTTCCATAATTTGTTCGTTGCAGTCTTGATAGGGATATCACGGCAGTTCCAGTAAATCAAATTCATACCTGATTTCAGTTCCATTCGAGATTGTGTCTGCAATAATCCTTGATGGATTTCCAAAATTGTTTTTTGGATTTCCATATTTTGTTTTACCTCCGCTGCCTCTGCATAATATTATATCTTCTCTGTATAACAGAGAAGATATAATAATATGCATTGGCCCTAGATGGTCAATGTGATAGGTTAACAAAGGGTAATTATAGTTATAAATGGTGTGAAGAAATCGTTCATGCTTTCGCAACTTCCTTTCTGCTAATGTGCAAGGAATACAGTTACTACACGATTTGCGTTACTCATGCAGTTTTGGAATGTAATATTCCCTCTGCATTAATTCGACCATCTTCTTGACGTCAAAATGAAATTGCTCATGAATTATTTTTATAAGCTCTTGCTGCATCCGTTTCGATATGCACAGAAGATTTCTGCGTACTTCATCTTTCTTAAACACGATGTTTCGACTTAGTTTATTCGTTGAATTAACTCATTGGTAAGTTAATTACCATAATTATTGAATTAGAGCTTAACGCATCGACATGCTTGATGTTCGTACTGGACCTGGATTCTCTAGTGTGTAGTTGTAGTTTTGAAGTGGTAGCGCCCATCCAGCGTTCTTTGGTGCTATATATCCTTCATTTGTATTGTCAACCTAAAAGCCGTATAATCGGTTACGATATCGAATATTGTTCCAAAGTTTTATTAGTGCCTTTACTATGGCTAATACTTCCAATTCTGAACTGCAATATTCATTTCCGAATTGGGGTTGTCTTTTTCCTCTAATAATATACAGGTGAAACTGACTGTCTTCTTTGCATATTTGTAAAAGTATTTCCCAAAATTAATTTTGGAAGCATCAATGTGAAGCTCTGTTTCTGATAACGGACTGTAAATTTTTAAAATACTATTTTTAGTTAATGTTTGTTTTAATATTTTGAATGCGTTTCTTTGAATTGGGCCAAATTTTGACTTCTTTAAAATGTCCGAAAGTGGTTTTGCTATAATTAACTTTCATATTTGATTAACTTTCTGGAGTATTCGCTCAATCCTAAAAAGCTTTGAACGTGTTTCATTGACTTGGGTTCTGTAAAATTTTTCACTGCTTTCATTTTTTCTTGTGATCACGTATGTCTAATTCCACTATAGTTTGAAAACCGCCTAGCGCCTTAATCTGTGTTTTGCCTATGCCAAACAAATTTGACTTTTCATTTTGGAAGGCTAGTGATCCCATACTGGTGTAGACATTGTCTCGCAATAAGGCTATGTCACGTGCCGCGCTCAGAATATGTCCATGTTTCCAGTTACATACATTGCGGCTGTTTCGTACAGAAAGAAAAGAGAGTGTTTAAATACGTCCCGCAAGTGGAACCACGAAGCAAAAACCGAAGTACACTCCAAAGGTATCTATATATACGTATGTATATGCTTGAAATTTTTTATAGATGTGACCATTCTTTGAATTTAATTTCCACAGATTCGATTTTTTGACGTCAGTGATGTTGAAGTACAAAATGACAATTTTCAAAGTAAACAAATGGCTAGAATTTCCAGTTGGTTGGCTTAACTGTGTTACCATTTCAGAGAACGAGACAACAGATTTTTTTTTATTTGTTGATTAGAAAAAATCATTTAAAAGCTCGATTATATTCTGTCGACTCTTCAGAACACCAACCAATTGAAATTATATATTTAGATAAATACCTCGGTTCGATGGTTAAACTTTCATCAAAAGAAATTTGTCTTGTATATATATAGGTAGAGCTTTAAAGAATTTTCACTTCTTTTCACCAAGCCAAAGAAAACAACAAAGCTCAATTTAAATGGAATTGTGTTCAGGTCTTGATTCTATATTATGTTTTACAGTTTATTTATATTTTTATTTCGTCATCCTGAAAATGGATATTTTACAAATAAAATTTAGGAAAGGATATGGGAAAATGCTTACTCTGTTTACTATTCGGATAATGATACAGATAGACTTTTAAAAAATACGATATTTTATCACAAGAACAACAACTTTTAATAGATTTGAAGAAACACAATCGATGTTAAGTTGAAGAAAATAAAATTGCCTCCGTATGATATCGAATTAACACTACTTAATGGATCTAAAAGTTTATTTTCTTGGAAAGACAGTTTTGTGTCTGGTTCTAGTATCCGTTTTAGCAATTAGGATTATACTATTAGTCTGATGAATCAAAATTGACATAAAGGATATTAATGGAGTGAGATTAGTTTATTGTGCCACGGTGGCACAACATTTAGTGGTATCAATTCCGTTGAGAGAATAGGTTCGTGAGAGTGCACCAAACAAAAAAATTGTCACTTTAGTGATAATTTATAAACCATCCATGAGTTACCAAGTTTGAGAAGTGCCAAAAAATGTCAATACTTTGAGGGATTTCTTCGACGAGATAAGAAGACACACCTTTTATTCGCACCGAAAGAGAAAACAGCCATCGACCAGATTAATGACCTCTAACATAATACGTCTGGTGGATACGAGCTCTGACACCTGAGACTCAATATCATATATAAGCTTATTAGCATTTTATTACAAAAACTGAAGGAGAAATTTGCGAACAAGGTATATAGGCTTAGGGCTCGTCAGATTAAATTAATCATTCAAGAAACTCTGGAATCGTCCTCTGGAGAGGTTGGTAGTCCGCCATAATAGTGTTAAGACAACAATCATTCCATTTTTTAATTTAGTCGTCAATATATAAAACGAGCACCGTCATCAAATTTTCTGTTCCATAAAATTTCACAAAACAAACCCCAATTAACCTACTTAATGGAGATCACCATTTTTTCAATGTCCTACAATACGTGCAAATCACAACTGAGTTCTCAGAATACCGTGTTCGGCTGGATAGTGTTAGGACTACCAGGTCCAACAATAATGAGAAGATAGCACCAATCAATTAACAGGCACCTCTCTGGTTAGAATTAAACCTAATCAGGGTTGTGAAATAGGAATCTAATCAAAACATTACTGAGGTATACATATATGTTTGGACGTGAACCGATTCCCTATACTGGGCAATCATAACTCCATGTGATTCCTTAAACTTTATTCAGAACTAATTGGAATCATCAGTGCGATAATCCAGCTATGATTGATCCAACTGTCGAGGTTTGTTTTCCAATGAATTTGGATCAATTTATTTATGAAAGAATCTTGGTCAGCACGAAGAAAGGTCAAATAAAATTATCACCTTCACTTGCAAATCTAAGGGATTCTAATGTTACATCAAACGATTTGTTGGTAATGCTTTACGAAACCCAAGGATCCCAGGATTAGTGAATTTTATCTACAGCGGGACGAGTTACTTCATGCCATTTGTCGTTCAGAACAGGAGGTGAAGGACATAAACCTTTCACAAATTTACAAACGATAATGAAGGAAGGCGCACAGAGGAGATCTAGGGCTCTATACTAACCCGATCATTCCCATTTATTGATTAAGCAAAACGAGAAACACAATTAATTCAGAATGCGCCCTTAATCATTATGAAATATGAGCTGATACTTTTTACTACGAAATAAAAAATCCAGAATGTTGCCTCTCCGATACCTTAAATGACACTAAAGGCTAGTTATTACTGATAGAGCGAGAATCTGCATCTAATTTTTGACAGTAAATTCATCTGGAAACCAAAACATTGCGGAAAGTTTA
The DNA here is from genome assembly GCA_951394425.1 of Tipula unca. NCBI lineage: Eukaryota > Metazoa > Arthropoda > Insecta > Diptera > Tipulidae > Tipula > Tipula unca. Next base: position 33,775,985 of record OX596381.1, read on the forward strand.
AAAATGCTATTATAAATATGTACTCATGCAAGAACGCCATTGGTCTGAAATGGGAGGTGGTATACTGGTTCTACAACACTGCAATAAAACCAATACTTACGTACGGAGTGAATATGCGGTGGTGTACTCTTAATAGCAAGGAACTTATGGGGAACTGTAGAGAGAATAAACGTCACTATAGGCACGATGCTAATCTCGAACTACAACTGAAAAGAGTAAGTGTGCGGAGACCCATTAACACGCTAAAACTGGCGCAAAGAAAAGAGGCGGTGGCATTGTTAAATTTATTTGGTCTAACACAAATAATAGAAAATTTTATATATTTTGCCGCTATAATCAAACAAGATATTTCAGATAAGTACTTTCTGGAAAGATTAGGTTCGGAATTTTTAATTTCACAGTTTTCTTGATATATACTCGTATATAAAGGATTATCCAATAAGAGGTTTCATTTTGAATAGCTTGCTATTTGGGCAGCTGTCAATTTTGAAGCTGCAATATTTTGACATTTGACAAGTAAAAACTACGTCATTACTAAAAATGGTACAAAACACGCTTCAACAACGCTTTGAAATTGTTAAAATTCACTACAAAAATGGTGAAAATTTTGCAGTCACAGTTCGCAAAACTAAAGCGCTTTTTGGTCGTCGTGAAGCTGGTGGAAAAATTTGAGCTGTTGGGATAAGCTAGTGATGTGAAGAATCAAAACCATGTACGTCGATCAAGAACAACTGAGAATATTGCTGTTGTAGCTGGTAGTGTTGAAGAAAACCCAGGTTTGTCGTTTCATCGTCGACCTTTGGAATTAGACATTACACCGTATTTTGCATAAAGACTTAGGTCGTAAGGCTTTTAAAGTTCAGTTAACACAAGAAATCAAGCCGGGGGCCACGTTGATAAGCAAAATTGTCGCATTTGGGGCTCAGAAAATCCAAGAATGATTGTTGAAAAGGCTCTCCATCCTCAACGTGTCACTTTTTGGTGCGGTTTTTGGGCTGGCGGTGTGTTGGACCTTACTTTTTCGAAAATGAGGCTGCGCGCTACCGAGCTATGATTAATGATTTGTTATGGCCGGAATTGGAAGATATTGATGTGTACGACGTTTATTTTTAGCAAGACGACGCTACGTGCTCCACAAGCAACGAAACAAACGCAATTATGCAAGAAAAGTTTCCTAACCGTGTTATTTCTCGAAAGGGGTGATCATAATTGGCCACCGAGATCTTGTAATTTAACACCTTTAGTCGTTTTTCTTTGGAACCACGTGAAAGATAAGGTCTATGCCAATGCTCCACAATCGATTCATACCTTAAAGATGGAATTCGTGATGTTATCGAAAATAATCATGGAAAATTTCTTGAAAACATGGATATGGTGCTACAAGCGTTGCGATGGCGGCCATTTGGCCGATATCGTTTTCAATTGTAATGTCATACCTTCCTCTTTACAATCAAATAAACATTCATTGATTTCTCTTAAAAAATACTCGTTTTTTTACCACGCTTATATTAGCTGACTCTGTGTCTCTGTTTGTATCGTCAAATTTTGTAATCAATTTTTCAACCACTTGCGATAGTCCAATTGAGCTGAATTTTACATGCAGGCTTAACTCCGATGACAATACAAGATTCTAACATTTGTCCGGCCTAAAAGTCATTGAAAAACCTTGTTTATTGAACAAGGCTTTTTTTCAACCACTTGCGATAGTCCAATTAAGCTGAAATTTTACATGCAGGTTTAACTCCGATGACAATTCAAGATTCTAACATTTTTTCCTCCTAAAATGCTTTGAAAAGCCTAAAAAGCTTTTTTTTAACTACTTGCGATAGTCCAATTGAGCTGAAATTTTACATGCAGCCTTTACTCCGATGACAATACAAGATTCTAATATTTTTTCGTCCTTTATAAAATTTTGAAAAGAATAAAAGGCTTTTTCCAACTACTTGCGATAGTTCAATTAAACTGAAATTTTGCATGCAGGCTCAACTCCGATGGCAATACAAGAGTATAACATTTTTCCGGCATAAAAGGCTTTTTTTCAACTACTTGCGATATTCCAATTGAGCTGAAATTTTGCACGCCAGCTTAACTCCGATGACAATACAAGATTCTAACATTTTTTCGGCCTCAAAGGCTTTGAAAAGCCTAAAAGGCTTTTTTTCAACTACTTCCGATAGTCCAATTGAGCTGAACTTTTGCATGCAGCCTTAACTCCGATGACAATTCAATATTTTAATACTTTTTCAGCCTAAAAACTTTGAAAAGCCTTTTATGCCGAAAAAAGCCTTTTAGAAAAAGTCTTTTTGACAAAGACTTATAAAAGTTGGATAGAATAAAAAACAATCATATCACATAGTGCTCTCGGATCGCACTCTAAAAGGTAAGGTCCAAAGATAGATATACCATCTATCTTTTTGCTACTTCCTGACAAATGTTTAAAAAGTTGAAAATAAAATATATTTTTAAAAAAACTTTTTAAAAAACCACGCTTATATTTGCTTTGAAAAGGCTTTAAAAAGTAGAAAATAAAATTTTTCTTCCTTACTCCTATCAAGGTATATTTATAACAAGTAGAAATTTAAAAATAATATGACTAAAAGTATAAGCGTGAGGCGCTCCTAAAAGACTTTACTTCGTGTGTCTAGTAGTCTTAAATTACTAATGCCGTAAAGCAGCGCCTCACGATTATAATTACTTTTAGTCATATTAATTTTAATTTTCTACTTGTTATAAATATTCCTTGATAGGAATATTTAAGAAAATTGTTATTTTATGTGTTTTAAAGCCTTTTCAAAGCAAATATAAGCGTGGTTTTGTAAAAGTTTTTTTAAAATATATTTTATTTAATATCAAAATGAAATTTCTTAACCCTTATATTTACGACTATATATCTTAGAGGACAATTTCAATTAAATCTTATTAATGAATACAGTATATATATATATTGCTTTTAAAATAGTAAACGTAATTAAAGCAACAAAAGACCAAAAAAATCTCATGAAACCTTAAATCCATACCTTAAATCCATTTATCCCATCTCCCCATTCAAGATCTTAGTCATTTATTTGACATCGTACATATATATCTATGGTAGGTTTAATAGTGGGGTTGACTTGGGTTGAATATTAAATAAAATTAAATTTAATTAGTTTTTTATTACAGTTGTAACGATTATGATTATTATAAGCTTCTCAACTGCTTGTATATACCTCGTGTACAATAATTTTCTTAGGCACAATTATAAAAATATCTTGCGGTTTAATTAAGATAAGAGCGAGAATATTTATAATTTTAACATATTTTTGTAATATCAAGCGAAGATCCGAAATAATTTTGAGCATTTCGATCATATATGTTGTGTTCGATTGTAAATTCGCGGCGCATAAATTAAATTGTACCTAACAAAAAATATTGTCTGAATATTTATTTAAGCAATTTACACTCTATATGCTATAAATATAAAATATAAATTTAGCTTAAATAATTCAATTGACAACAAACGCTCTCTAAACACGATAAATATACGATCAACAACCATTATAATTCATATTGTACCATACTATACCATAAAAATTGATCCCAAAACAATAATTCCGACATTATTTATATCAACACTTAGTTTATCATTCGAAAAAAAAAACTAAATGGATTTAGAAATATTTTTTACACACTTCCATATATGTATCTATATACATAAACACACATACACTACCATTTAGTAAAACAATGTCGAAAAAAGCTCACACATTAAATACACTGAGGATTTTTTTGTGCTTTGAATTTTCGGTAGTTTGTTAGATATACTCGTATGTACATATATATGTTCGAGTTATGAAAAAGGGGTTGAGACCATAAGTATTACGTACGTAATATATAAGTATGTATGTATATAAAAAAAATGATTTATGTATCCAAAATTATAAAGCCAGAAATGAAAAAAAAAGCTCTACTCTGTATGTATATCGTGGTACCAAAATAGATTAAATTGTTCGAGCATATATACATATTTGGAAAAGCTTGACTATTTATTATTGGCTTATGGTATGGTATATGCAGCAGCTAGATTTGTTACAAACCTATATGTATAGTACATAAATTCATGTTTTTTAGGAGATAGGGAAGAGTATCAAAAAATGATAAATCGAGAAATTTATGTCGAATATCTAATTTAAAATGTACGTGTTAATCTGCTGTGTATGCGGGAATTGCCAATTTATGAATATATATGGTTTCAAGAATATTATGTATATATTGGAAAATGAATTGAATTATATTCTTCCACTTCACAGGGTTTAAATCAATATTGATGCGTGCTTTCTACAAGTCTTCTAATTTATAAATGTTGCGAGATCAAAATATAATATTGATTTTAAAACCATCATGGCATAAAAATTAATGACATATAAATAATAAAAAATCTGTAATGAGTTTATTAGATTGATTTAATTTATTGGAAACAGACATTTGTTTGTTAATTGTCTGTGACATTTTCATCTGTATTATTCGGTAGCTACATTCACAGAGTAAATGTTTTAGGTTGATGGTATAATGAAAAAATTTATTACTATATAAAAACGAGCTGTTCTCGTGCACCATAACGGGTAAATCCGGCTAGATGGGAATTCTTCGAGTATATATACGTATATATCCTCATCCAAGAAGTAAAATCTTCTTTGAAACATACTTTATAGATACTCTTAAGAAAGACCAAGAAGTCAGATTTATCGTGACCTAGCCAATTCATACTGAAGGATACAAGGTTGATGATCAATCGTAGATTTTATGAATTGAAAAGCGATATAAAAGAGATCCACAGTTCTATAACGAGTATAGAAATTTTATGATATATAGATTAAAGGAACATTTGAGTCAATTAGAAGAATTCAACAAGAGGAGTTCATCAGAAATAGAAGGTTTTTTTTATGGTTGATCATCAATTCAGGACCCTATACAATTGCAAATGCTTCTGAAAGCAGGCTGTGAGAAATTTAAAAAAATGAACGTCCAATAGTTCTAAATTACTCAAATCGTGTTCTCGGGATAAAATATCTTCCTATAGGGTAGACGATTTCTTATTTGGCGGTATAGCTTTTCTTAAAATTTTTAGATTACAATCATTTAGGTTAGCTGCTCCTCGCCTCCGTTAATGAAAAGATTCTTAAATTAGAAACTATTTCGGTATATCGCCTATAGAACTAATATCTGCTATATTTTTAACTATAGCCTCCCGATCAAAAATATGCCCGAAATGTTGTTGTGAACTAATTCATTGATTCGTGCCCGACTGATTATTGGCTGAACTAAAGAAGTTGAAAACCAATAGGTTTGAATAGGATATTGTATACAGCTGAAATTATGGAAACATCGAATCAAAATCAATGGTTCTATTTTGCATTTGAATCATTATAGTCCAATGGCATGGCTCTTGAGTTTTCTTTCAATATATTTCTGCGTTGAATTGATTTGTTGAGGCGGCCAATATTCGGGTAACTTAATACTACATCCATTCTGAGTCATGCCATTGGACTCCAATCATTGTTCTAAATTTACTAAGACTGTACGAGTTTAAGCTAAAAACAAATTAACAAAAACTGTTTTAAGGAAACTCATTGGGTCGAAAAATTTTGATAAAGAAAAGTCCGCAGAAATCTTATTTAATCCATTTTTAAAGAAATTAAATTATCATAAATGTGTAGGTGTTATAGTAACAAAATGAGAAGATTATTAGCAGCAGGTTGCGATTATCAATTAGTAATTGTGTAATGGTCCGAAAATTGCTCAAAATTAAAAAATTATGTTTCAGGTTTTGTTCATCCCTAATGTGCATATCATGCCATAAAAAAATTGCCTTTAGCCATAATATGAACAAAAAAATAAAAAAATAAAAAAATAATAAAATCGGTCGATTGCAATAACTCGATCACTTGCCGCTTAGTTGTCTTAATAAATAGACCAAAGAAAAGAATTTGAAAAATAATAATAAAAAAATACAAAAACTAAATTCTAATATAATATAAAATAAAAGTTAAAATTAAAGTTATTTTAAATAATAAGTGAAATAATAATTATTGTAGTGCTTTTTGGTAACTACGAGATTTAGCCGTCAATCTATTTGATCGGTTCAAAATAAACCTGTATTGTTTACTTTTTATATATACTCGTACTTACATAGCGGAATAGGTAAGGTTGACTCATATACAACAATTGAAAAGCGCGCGAAATAAACTTTCGTCATATTTTTTTTGCTATTGTACAGATCGCATACGCCTAACGTCGCCCGGTAAATTTCAATTAAATTCAGTTGGAAATTTTGAAATTACCGCAAGATCAACCAACAATTGGAATATAGTGGTAAATTGATTGGATTCCGGTTATGAGTGACCTGACCTTCCGTTAGCATAAAATACCGCACCGGATTAAAATATACATATGTAGCAACAAAATCGTATCGGACGTTGGGATACGAAATTCCTCGTGAATATATATACGCGTATTCCGGTAATTTTACATCACGGTTTAGTTTAGTTCCGCTGTAGAAAGTAAAAGTAAAAAAAAAAGTGTTTTTTTATTATTATTACAAATTTTATTTTATTAGTGTATTAGTGTACATATGAGACCAGGTGTTACTATAAAATGTTGGTGATTCTGTGAAGTGCTTTTTCTTAGTTTTTTTTTGAGCCAAACAGGAGGGTGTTTTTTTTTTTTTTTTTGTTTCAGAAGCAAATCAACCGGATTTCTATTACCAGGAGCGCTCTTCGTACTGGAAATTCAGGTGAGCTAATTTTAAATTACATATATACAACCTCTTTTGTTTTGGTTCCAAAAACAAATTATATACGCTCGTTTTTGTTGTCGCATTCTCTGCTGCATTATTGATACCTGGCCTATATAGGTATATCTAAATTATTAATTAATTAAATATATATGTAAATTATAATTATTTATTGTTCTTATTCTTTCCTACTGTTAAACCACAATCTATTAAGATTTGTATTTGAATTCAGCATTTAAATTTTCTTTATTTATTTATTATAATTAAATTCTAGGTTTAGTTTTTCTTAAATTTAACTAAAATTATCTAAAAATTGAATTAACATAATTTAGCTATGTAATTATTTAAGTTTATAATGTACTGTTTAGTACATCCATTATTATTATTATTTTTTTTTAAATTGAATACAAACCTATAATGAGTTTTTAAATAAGAAAATCAAATTATTTTATTGGTGTGAGTGAAGTTGAGCTGAACAAGAATCCAGGATCAGTTTTTGTGAGACCCAATTTTTTTTGTGTGCTATTAAAGAACCTCCCAAGCCGAGATGAGCAAACCCAACAAATTCCTGGAATTTGGCACACATGGGGCATTACAAATGTTTTTGAGACCTGTAACGTAGGTTCTCTCGGTTCTGCCTCAATGGCATTCTTTATTTTATCCAGCCAGTCATGGTTACTACTATCAATGCTACGAATAACACCGTCTACTTGGAGTTCTACTTCCTCCAGAGTTTGTAAAGCCAATTGATCCATGATAAAATAAGGTTTGACAGTTTGACCGTTTGATACGATAGAAATTAAAGAAAAATAATAATAAACAATCACGAAATTCAATTTCTATAAAACGCTTATATTAATAATTAATTACTAAATTGGAATTCTATGAATCGAAATAGAAAAAAAAATTATATAATTCAGTCGTAGCGAACTATACGCAATCAAATAAAATTGTAGGGACCCAATGGTTCCAATAAAAATAAGAATAGCGGAAAAAAAAAATTATAATAATCCTAAATTTAATAAAATATTATTAATTATATTTTGATAATAATGATATAATCTTGCTAATATTTATAAATTCAAAGTGTACAAAATATTTTTTTGGTGTGAGCAAAAATTTGAGCTGAACGACTCTATTAAAGTTAAAAGTAAAATGTGTATCGAAGAAACAGATGATTAAAACCCTTCTTCAACCGCCCTCTCGGGGAACCAATCCATTATATAGCGAGGTACATGGTCTCACCACGAGTCAATCGCTACATAATTGGAATGATCTTCAACCAAGTAAGAATGAAGAAGAAAGACACCAACCACCTGAATCAGAAAATAAATTTATAATAAACTGAAAGGCCACACAAATTAGCATATCCTGAATGAAAGAGGATCAAACTTCAAGGTCGCCTTTGAGTAAATCAAATCATGATCAGTCAATCAAAAGTACTACTTGAAGCCGACTTCAATCTTTACATCGGATAGAAATTTGTGCGACTAGAATTGAAAACAAAAAAATGTGAAATGTGATAACTGTGTAAAGAGAAAGAAGTTTGAACCGCTTGAAGTAAACTTTATAGGCGGATACATCAAACAACAAAAAGTGAGGAGAGAAGCTCCTTGGATGCTTTGTTAGAGCTACCTTACTTAATATTATGAACAAATGTGATACTGTTTAATCTAAACAGAACTCAAACATATGAAGTGACCTTCGGGTCCCTGTTTCGGCGCCATTTTGTAATGCCCCATGTGTGCCAAATTCCAGGAATTTGTTGGGTTTGCTCATCTCGGCTTGGGAGGTTCTTTAATAGCACACAAAAAAAATTGGGTCTCACAAAAACTGATCCTGGATTCTTGTTCAGCTCAACTTCACTCACACCAATAAAATAATTTGATTTTCTTATTTAAAAACTCATTATAGGTTTGTATTCAATTTAAAAAAAAATAATAATAATAATGGATGTACTAAACAGTACATTATAAACTTAAATAATTACATAGCTAAATTATGTTAATTCAATTTTTAGATAATTTTAGTTAAATTTAAGAAAAACTAAACCTAGAATTTAATTATAATAAATAAATAAAGAAAATTTAAATGCTGAATTCAAATACAAATCTTAATAGATTGTGGTTTAACAGTAGGAAAGAATAAGAACAATAAATAATTATAATTTACATATATATTTAATTAATTAATAATTTAGATATACCTATATAGGCCAGGTATCAATAATGCAGCAGAGAATGCGACAACAAAAACGAGCGTATATAATTTGTTTTTGGAACCAAAACAAAAGAGGTTGTATATATGTAATTTAAAATTAGCTCACCTGAATTTCCAGTACGAAGAGCGCTCCTGGTAATAGAAATCCGGTTGATTTGCTTCTGAAACAAAAAAAAAAAAAAAAAACACCCTCCTGTTTGGCTCAAAAAAAAACTAAGAAAAAGCACTTCACAGAATCACCAACATTTTATAGTAACACCTGGTCTCATATGTACACTAATACACTAATAAAATAAAATTTGTAATAATAATAAAAAAACACTTTTTTTTTTACTTTTACTTTCTACAGCGGAACTAAACTAAACCGTGATGTAAAATTACCGGAATACGCGTATATATATTCACGAGGAATTTCGTATCCCAACGTCCGATACGATTTTGTTGCTACATATGTATATTTTAATCCGGTGCGGTATTTTATGCTAACGGAAGGTCAGGTCACTCATAACCGGAATCCAATCAATTTACCACTATATTCCAATTGTTGGTTGATCTTGCGGTAATTTCAAAATTTCCAACTGAATTTAATTGAAATTTACCGGGCGACGTTAGGCGTATGCGATCTGTACAATAGCAAAAAAAATATGACGAAAGTTTATTTCGCGCGCTTTTCAATTGTTGTATATGAGTCAACCTTACCTATTCCGCTATGTAAGTACGAGTATATATAAAAAGTAAACAATACAGGTTTATTTTGAACCGATCAAATAGATTGACGGCTAAATCTCGTAGTTACCAAAAAGCACTACAATAATTATTATTTCACTTATTATTTAAAATAACTTTAATTTTAACTTTTATTTTATATTATATTAGAATTTAGTTTTTGTATTTTTTTATTATTATTTTTCAAATTCTTTTCTTTGGTCTATTTATTAAGACAACTAAGCGGCAAGTGATCGAGTTATTGCAATCGACCGATTTTATTATTTTTTTATTTTTTTATTTTTTTGTTCATATTATGGCTAAAGGCAATTTTTTTATGGCATGATATGCACATTAGGGATGAACAAAACCTGAAACATAATTTTTTAATTTTGAGCAATTTTCGGACCATTACAATTGTGCACAACTTGGCATATTATACCTCCAGCTCATCTAACCTAGGCCTGTGGGAACCAGCTTAAATCCATGGAATTTCGCATGAAATGGATAATTAAAGGTTCAGTCCTTACATAATTCTAGAATGTTGAGTGGTACCATCAGTGGGTCGATTGTAGTTATGTTTTGATTGACATCGCTCAGAAGGACTGTCAGTGTTATGATAACAATGCGGTTAGCATTACGAAAATATAATTCTCCTAATTTTAACAATTATTCTAAAATTCGAAGGAAGGATTTAAGAATTGGTTTCTAGAATTTATTTACACAAATCAAAACTTCATCAAAAGTGTTCAATCTTAATAATATTAAAGTCGACTATTCGATAACCTTTCTAAAATCTAGTTACTCTCTACAAAACAAAGAAGTGACAGGCATACAAATGGACCATACAGCCTTTCGCACTCCTTATTCTGTCTGCAGCAATCCATCGATTGATTATCACTTGTCTGTTTCCTAACACGTTAAAGACTGCAACAATTGTTTTAACTCGCATTGGTTCTAAACTAACGGCAACTTTATCTTTTAGCTACGGTCAAAAAAACTGTAAAAACTATATGATTTGACAGATTTAAGACGAGTGGCTTGTTTCTTATGGAACATGGTCTTAATACATACCTCTGGATGTAAGTGGTATTAGTGCCTAGCCTATTGGACCCATGTCACTCCCGACTTAAATTAGGTGATGACTACTTACAGGAGAGAACGCCACATCTTACTGGCAATCTGATGGGATGTCCGATGTTAATATTTGTATAATATAGTAAGAGGTTTTCGCCAACCCAGAACCAATTAGGTCGGGAATGGTTTTAAATGGCTTACAGACCGTCCAGCTAAATGTTTGCAAATTTAAGATATCCAATAAATGACGAACTGTAGATAAGAATTTTACCTGTAAATTTAGGTCATTAGCCTTAAGATATTTAACAATTGCATAGGCGTTTTCGGATGCGTTCATTGATTGACCGGTAATGATGGAACGTTTGAAAAACGAGGAATCCAAATATTATCGAATAAGATGAAATTCGAACGAAGGTTTTGCCGTTATCGTTGCATTGTTTCGGGTAAATGATGATGCCTGTCGAGTTTGAGAAGCCAGATCTTTTGAAACAGAATTGTATAGGTATGATCATATATATGAAAACAGAAATCCTAACGGATCTATGAGACTAAAGTCAATTAGAATCTCCTGTTTCTGCCTTGGTATAGAGCTGAGTAGCTCTGTGCTATTAGATACTCAGTTCCTCAATCTAAATCCTCCGATGCTCAATCCCTCAACTAACTTTGGCTGGAGATTTTTAGCGACGTTAACACTTTCGCAAACTGAAAGCAAATCATCGACGTATATAGAAGTTGAATTTTAATATGTGTTTGACATCTGAAGGCAAGTCGACTACAATTTGATGCAGAGTCTGAGCAGCCAGAAACGTAGCACTGACTGTGCCATTCGTGACGATACTACGTCAGACTACGCGCTGGTCATCACGATCATCTTCGCGCATGATGACCTATCGGAACATCTTTTCCAAATCAATTTCGAATGCAATTCTGTGACACGCCTGTTGAACATTTTGACGACCCATCAAACACTACGCGTAACTTTGTTGAGCCTTTCTTTTAATGATAGGGAAAATAAAATCTCTTCATGCTAGAATTCTTGAACTTAGGGTGAGGAATAAGAGACATAATAGTCCAAATCTATGTATTTCTTCGTATATTTTACGTACTGCTTGTTTAGTTCTGGGAATTTTTGGAATGGCGAATAGTCCATATCTAGCCTCCGTGATTAGGAGAATGTGGTTTAAATGGTAACCGTATGACGTATTTACCTGATTTATGATCCTTAAATGTATTCTCCTTAATTATAAAATATAAAATGCAAGTCGACTGCAATAAAGCGGGGATTCCTTGTCCACCGAATAGTTTGCCCACGCATCCTTAGTCTTCACTTCAAGCTTGTGCAAGAATAAATAAATTAATACATCTAATCAATTCAGACAAATCTGCGATTTTACGAAGCTGAAGCACGCTGAACTGCTGCATCGCTTTTTGTTTCAAGAATTTGTCAATCAAGGAACGTTGTGAACGGCTTGTTTTTTATCGTATCTGGGCTGTAGCTTTTCCGAACCCTCTTCGTAAACATTACCCTAGATCGAAATGTAAATGAAATTAATGAGAATTAGATAGCGCTTCACTATAGCGACGAAGGATCTATAAAGATCTTTGAACCACGGCCATTGACTATAAGTTTCGGGGAATGGTCCGATAAGAACACGCGTGACAATGTCAAATCTTGATTTATTTGAGTCAACGTATTTTTCTTGAGACTGAAAATCTCTAGTATATAGGAGATATAGGATTGGCCCAAGAACACTCCCTTGTGGTACTCCAGCTGTTATTCTTTTTAGTTGGGAGTACTCATTCTCATACTTTACTCGGAAGTGCCTCTCTGATATGTATGATTTTAAAATTTGAAAAAATTGCTCCGGAAGATCTCGATGAAGTTTGAATTCTAGCCCCTGGTGCCATACTTTGTCAAATGCTTGCGCTACATCAAGGAATATAGTTGAGCATATTTGTTTGCTTTCTAGTGATTTCTCGATTAAATCAGTAATTCGATGTACTTGTTCTATCGTAGAATGTTTTTCCCTAAATCCAAACTGATGTGAAGGGATAAGATTCCTTTCTTCGATAATTGGTTTTAGTCTTTTAAGAAGAACTTTTTCAAATAGTTTCGATAATGTTGGTAGCAGAGAAATTGGCCTATATGAAGCTTTATCATGCGGAGGTTTGTTCGGTTTAAGTATCATAATTACTTCTGCAACTTTCCATTGTCTTGGTACATATCTTAGTCGAAATGCTGCATTAATTATATGCACTAGTTTCCTCAACGCTTTCTCCGGTAACAGTTTTATTATCTGACCCGTTATAAGATCATAACCTGGAGCCTTATACGCATTCAGATTATTCTTGATATCCCATTTTAGTTCTTTCAATGTTACAGGTGTAATATTTACTTCATCCTGTTTATTTATTGGTGTAATATTTTCCTCTTCCGTTTGTTTTGGATAACGTTGGAATGTTTCTTCAAGGTGATTTGCAAACAAATCTGCTTTTTGTTTAGCATTTCGAGCCCAATTTTCATTATTTTTAATTGGAGGAATCTGAAGTTTAGGTCTTTTAATATTCCTAGTTGCTTTCCATAATGAATAATCAGTATCTTTTTGCCCAGTTAGAGTGCTGAGGTATTTATTAACTGATTGATTTTTAATGTCTTTTATAAGGTATTTTAATTTGTTACACAAATGGTTAAATACTCTTTTATTTTCAGGATTTCGATGTTTTTGCCAATTCTTCCGTGCTTTTCTTTTATTTTTAAGAAGTTCTCTCACTTCCTCTGAGAGCAAATGATTTTCAATTACTGTAAACTGTTTGATATATTCTTCCAATTTCGATAAACAAACTATGATGAAATATGATCGAAAGATACAGTTCGAGGGGCAATTGAGGAGCGGAGCTTATGGATAAGTTTAATAGATTGTTTTCTCACTTATCATAGTAGGATATATTAATGCGATACGTCTTATCTTCAGTAACAAGTGAATTTTTAAATATGGGGAAATTCGTTAGATCAACTGTGGATTGTTGAGCTGATGTCATCACCATATCAATATTGAAGTTGTGCGTGGCGAAATCAATATCCCGCATTATTTTCTATAATATACCTTATTTAGTCAGTCTGCGATTAAACTAATCCGATTTAACTAAAATCGTTTATAGTTAATCCTCCATATAGGTAATTAACTTTGCTTTGTTATACAGCAGTCCACTTGCTAAATCAAAATTAAAAATCGATTAAACTAAACTTAAACCAAGCGGTAAATCTTATGAGCTAACATTGAGATTATCATCCCATTTATAATTTTTAACATTTTGCAAAGATTGTGAAATTACAATCAACTATACATATACATAGTTTATTACTATTTTACACTAACAATTTTCTTAAATACGCCAAGTAGTAAAATGTTATACGATTTTATGCAAACAAGAAAAATAAAAAAACACAAAAGCAAAAAATTAGTTTAAGCGCTGTAGAAAATTATGATCCTTTTCCCAGGAGGAATCAACGAAAAATGAATTGTCGGAAAAATAAGTAATAAACGAAAATGAAAATTCTTTATCGTCTTTTATACGCTTTTTTCCGTTAAGTTTTTTTTTTTTTTTCAACAACCGAGAGGTAAATTTTACTGTGCGGAAGAGGAAAGGAAACTGAACATATACATATATACATACATACATACGCGAAACCGGAATATAGCATAGCAAAGCATTTGGGAATTAGATGGAATTTTCATGAGCATTCAGCTTTATTTTTCCATGAAAATATATTTAATGTACATTTACTTTAATTTTAATAACATTTAATTTTTATTATACAATTCTTTATATCTGTCTGTGCGCCTTTATACTCGTATATGTACATAACAATATATGTACATATATTGTTATGATGGTATGATAAGTTAGATGTCTACTTTCAGCCCTCAATTTTTGTATCTATATTGTATAATGTATATGCATATATGGTAAAAATAAATTTGATGGGTTTCATGATATGGTATGGTATATTCATGTAGCGTACGATAGGACAATTAAACTGTGATATCTGTTGGATCAAAGATTTTTACAGATTTGGCTTTTGAATTTCGGAAGGATTAATTTCGTTTAGCTATACCTACTTTGAGATTTCTGGTTCATATTTTTGTCATTTATATATTTAACCCTTATTTTAGCAAGATGTCAACAGTATCGTATATAATATAACATTAATTATTAGATTTCATAATTACGCGGAAAATATAGTAAATATTATCATCAAAACCTTGAACCTTAGTTCAAAAGAACTCAAAAGAAGTTTGAATTAGTCAGTAAATATGTAAAGTCTTAACAGCAGAATAGGAAGTAGTAGTTTTATTATTTATTATAATTCATAAATAATAGTAAACTAAAAAAATTTTCTCATTACCAAATTATTGTCAATATTTCTACACACTCCCATAGTAAAACACACGAAAAATAGTCTTGTGGAGGTACAAGATAATTTTCCGTGTGATTTACTATGGGAGTGCTTCAAAAGTTTGACTAAAATTGGTACTGAAAATATTTTTTCATTTATTATAATTCATAAATAATAATAAAATAAAAAAAATTTCTCGATACCAAATTTTTGTCAATATTTCTACACACTCCCATAGTAAAACACACGAAAAATAGTCTTGTGTAGGTACAAGATAATTTTCCGTGTGTTTTACTATGGGAGTGTTTCAAAAATGTTACTTAAATTGGTACTGAAAATATTTTTTCATTTATTATAATTCATAAATAATAATAAAATAAAAAAAATTTCTCGATACCAAATTTTTGTCAATATTTCTACACACTCCCATAGTAAAACACACGAAAATTCTCTTGTTTAGGTACAAGACAATTTTTCGTGTGTTTTATTATGGGAGTGCTTCAAAAGTTTGACAAAAATTGGTACTGAAAATATTTTTTCATTTATTATAATTCATAAATAATAATAAAATAAAATAAATTTCTTGATACCAAATTATTGTCAATATTTCTACACACTACCATAGTAAAACACACGAAAAATAGTCTTGTGTAGGTACAAGACAATTTTCTGCGTGTCTTACTATGGGAGTGCTTCAAAAGTTTGACTAAAATTGGTACTGAACATATTTTTTCATTTATTATAATTCATAAATAATAATAAAATAAAATAAATTTCTCGATACCAAATTTTTGTCAATATTTCTACACACTCCCATAGTAAAACACACGAAAAATAGTCTTGTGTAGGTACAAGATAATTTTCCGTGTGATTTACTATGGGAGTGCTTCAAAAGTTTGACTAAAATTGGTACTGAAAATATTTTTTCATTTATTATAATTCATAAATAATTATAAAATAAAAAAAATTTCTCGATACCAAATTTTTGTCAATATTTCTACACACTCCCATAGTAAAACACACGAAAAATAGTCTTGTGTAGGTACAAGACAATTTTCCGTGTGTTTTACTATGGGAGTGCTTCAAAAGTTTGACTAAAATTGGTACTGAAAATATTTTTTCATTTATTATAATTCATAAGTCTACTAAATTTGCTCTATCTTTGAAAAAGGACCAGCTAAGAATCTTGGTCGCGATCCTTACGGGTCATGGTCGATTTAAGGGGCATATCCATCGAATGGGTTTATCTCAGGATGTTATTTGTGATGACTATCTTGAGGAAGATGATGACAGCTTGCACTTTGTGTGCAGTTGTCCAGCTTTCAATATTATTCGGCTTCAGGTTTTAAGCTGTAGTTCTATTAATGTAGATCAGTTGTCCTCCATACCTTGGTTCAAACTTGTACAGTTTGCTAGGGTTGCAGAGCGCTTTTGCGATTTAGGATAGAATCCTGGGTTTGCACAATGGGCCGTCCCGGCATTGAGTGCGGAATCCGTTCGGGTTCCAACCAATATAATAATAATAATTCATAAATAATAATTAAAAAAAAAAAATATTTGATACCAAATTTTAGTCAATATTTCTACACACCCCCATAGTAAAACACACAAAAATAGTCTTGTGCAGGTACAAGACAATTTTCCGTGTATTTTACTATGGGAGTGCTTCAAAAGTTTGACGAAATATTACTGGAAATATTATTTTCGAAATTAACGATACATTTTATTTTCATTTATCTAAAGACTCTTTAAAAAAAGGTTTAAAAAGCTTTTTTAATTAGATTTTAATTGTTTTGTATGACTGACACCTACAGACTGTGGTAAATTTAGAAATGCAATTATTCTTATCTGGGCCAACTTTTAATCCGAACTCGTTTAGGATTTAGTTAACATACTGGTTTTCCTTGAGACGCAGAAACGAGATTTCTCAAAATTGACTTTCAATTATGTATTGCACACTTTCCGAGCCACTTCGTCTAGTAGACTTGGGTGTTCCCTAAATGTTCGTATTATTATGATTGTATCGTCAAAATAAATAAACACATTGGGTTCCAAAATTCCATTAACCTGGCGAATGTTTGAGAGCCAATGCTTATCAAGTATTCAATATCATTCAGTAGTCGAGCAAATTATGGATTCATTGAGCTATTGTCGAATTTTTAAACTAATCATACTTGCAACTTAATCAACACGTGATTGAAATTTCCGTAATTCCAAAATCAAAGGAATGGTATTGGAGTCAGGCAACGATTGATGTGAAAACAAAATAGTACATGTTAACGAGGAATTATGAATATTTCTTATATTGGGCCTCCCGCACAAAGAGCTTTAAGATCGCGTTCAGTTTGGGATGATACTGCGCGAACCATAATATAGTTGTAAAAACATTTTTGTTTCTTTTAAATCAATATTATGATTAATTAGTAATTATAAATATTTAAAATAAAGAACAATAATAATAAATCATCCCACCTGTGCGGAAAAAGAAAATGTGTAAATTTTCAATCGAGCTATACATACATATATATACAGCAATATCTCTCCAAAAATCTATACATCTGTGTTACGTTTATACGCAGGTATGTGATGAAAATTGATTATACATAATTGTATAGTATTAATCCATTTTCCGGCTTCTGTGTTATATTCATTATAAATAATCATATAATATCTATATATACACAAAGTGTGGGGGTGTGATGGGTGCGCGGGAACGAGTGCGGGGAAAATGTAAAATGTACACAATAAAATTATTCATGAATATTTAATACAAACAGTTTTTCAAACGACAGAATAAAGATATACAGAGTATATGTGTGTCTCTGTATGTGTATGTTGTATGTTGGTTTTTCGCCTTTGGTAGCGAGCTTTTATCGCCGGATGGTAAATATACCCGAGTATATATATACACATATGTATGAAGGTAGACTGTGTGCCTCGCGTATATACAATAAATTTATAACACATTCATTAATGTATTTATGTACATTGTACATAAAATAAAAGAAAATAATTTATGTGACTTGATTTTGTTGTTGGCTGAATTTATATTTAGTTTCTCCATCAAACATCAATGTAAACATAAATATGGTTTAATCGATTAATGATGCGGCGAGGGGATGAAGAATATTTATAAATAGACGCATCAAACATAAAACAGATTTTAATGGATTCTAATTAGATGAGTGATTGTATTTGGATTCGAGGTCGAGTGTGAAAGATTTAAAAAGGTTGTTGATCGTAAAAATTGTTGAAATATGACCTTGATTGGTTGCGCGCAGTGTATTCCAGTTCATTTAACGATTTCGTATATTTTGGGTTATGGTACAGCTCTGCCACTGTCATTAATCATATCCCGAGTTTTTTATTATTTTTTGGTTCACAGTAAATTTTTGAGTGAAATAAAGTTCAGCCAGTTGGAAAATTAACAAAAAAAAATAGTACAAAACAGATGTACTTATAATTAATATATGTACTCGTACGTATAGGTATATATACCTACGTGATAAAGGCTGGAAAATCTTATTTAATCTTTACTATGCAACAACAACATAATTCGCAAAAACTGAAGTATGTATATAGATGCGTCGTCATTAAACGTTTGATGCGTCATTAAAACGTTTTTGGTGTTCGGAAATCGTTTCATGTTCGTCATTTAGATAAATTATATAAATTATCTGTACATGATCTGGAAATTTTTTTATTTAATTTGTTGGCTTCGACAACCGATTGAACATACTTTTATTCCAGAAATGATTTTTAAAAATAAATTTTGAATTGGTATTTAACCTACAACTTTACGTAGCCCCAAAGGTTTTTACCTAGAGGTTTAGTCTAGAGGTTTGATAACTAGACACGATCTATAGGTGGCCAATTCACCGGTTTTAATCGTGAAATAAATTAAGTAGATACGGCAATCGATTATTGACGTAGCTGAGAAAAATTTAGGTTGAAATAACCGCATATCGGCTTCGAGGTTTTGAAGAGTTCAAACACTGAAATGGCAAACATACTGAATAAAAATACAATGACAGTTTGCCACTACTAATGTGTCTTCGGTCAAAAAGAAACATTTGAATAATCCTTAATCACGTGTCCGGGTATTTGAGCTGGGGTCCGGTGTTTTTTGGTGGTATCCAATTTTCTTTTTGTTGACTTTATAAACAGCTTGTTTTTTTACGGATGCGGGTCGTCGGCCTAGTGATCCAACCTTTTTGTTCGCGTTAGATTTATGATACATGTGGGTGATCCTCGCCCACAGGGGCCAATTTATATAACAAAAACTATCTATAAAGGCAGCAGTACTAAAGCATCTATAAAGGCAGCAGTACTTTTTTTCTTCTATCGAGTTTCATATACAACTCGATGAACTTGTTGCACAAAATTTATGTTATTTTTGAAGAAGCTGATTGGACGATAAGTGTTTACTTTTGTTTCGTCATTTTCAGGTTTTGAAATCTTTATGATTTAATATTGCAGGTTTTTGGAAAGTATCCAGTTTTCATTTTAGCATTACAAATGTATGATTTTAATTTTCGATAGTTCTCAGGAAAGAGTTGTTGAGGAAATATTGCTGCTTTATCTATAAATCACTTCCTGCCCAATTTATATCAGGAAGATAAATGGAACGGCATGATGGAAAAGGCTTTTTTGAAGCTTTCCACAGAGAGTCATCAGTCGCTTCCGTCGCTGTGTTTTAACATTAAAAAATGTGGTTTATTTTGAGCTAGCTTGGGCTGCTTCATATCAGCGTTATGTTTGCTACAATTTGTTTGTGTATTTGTTAACAGTATACAAGCGATTATGATTTTAAAATTTGTGTGTTAACGATAGATCATAACATGTCTCCGATATTACATTATGTCCGACAACACATTTTAGTTTGCTCTGCAGCATGCATACAAATCATCAACAAGAGAAAATAATTAATAATTTGGTATTGGTATAAGCCTACGTATCTTCCAGCCACAAATAAAAGAAAAGGTAATGATCATGCAACATGAAAATTCAATTGCCGCATTCATATTTAACCATGTTGCAAAAAAATGCTTGAACCATATTTATAGAAATTTGACAAAAATAACACAACCGAAAAACAAACAAGCTTTCTATACTAAATCTTACGAAAAAAGCTTCACAATTTCTTGACGAGAAAAAAAAATAAAAGTTTATTTCATCCATTACACAAAATGCTTGCAGATCAAAAAAAAAAAGTTTGTTTTTTCCAAAACATTGAATTTAATTCTTGTTGTGTAGTAGTGTAGGTATCTTGTATATATGTACATACATATACGTACATATATATAAGATATTTATCTACCTTATTGTTTATATGTTGTGTTACTCCACGTCCTTAAGTTATTCTACGAATATTCTATATATATATACATATTATGGTACAAGCACGCATATAAGACGATGAATATCTTTCGCAAAAACAAAACGTAAATATAAAAATTTGTATGTCATGTTTTTACGGGACTTTCGTTGTTGTTTGTATATAAGTATATGTATAGTGTTCTCCCCTAATTTTTTTGGTTTGTCTTGTAAACCGATTTTTCGATGATGATGATGAACTCGCGTATTCGTGCATTCGCATATAAAATTTAATTTGCGAATAGGAATCCGGAATACGAAACAGCTAGAGCCGGTCAGACCAAGAACCTAATGATACAGCGAGAGGAGTTGAAGACAATATTATATACGGCTTGTGATATGGTGCTTCGAAAGTGCATGGAGGAAGTGTCTAGCAATAACCTCATAATTGTTACTGATAACAGTCTCATTCGGTGTAGAAATCGATTTATTGTTACCATCATATAGCTGAGTAATTTATCTAAAGTATATAGACTTTATAACGGTCCTATATGATCTCAAGAATCGCTCTAGGTGTTGAAATGGCGGAACTTAGAATTACCTCCATGCTAATTAATAGCAATAACACGTGCACGGAATGTCAATGGTATAGGTCTATTCGGGTTCTTACAAATACAAACTTATACATACTCTTGTCTTTGAATCTGCGGACAGAGTGTTTATCAAACTTTGGTGTCGAAATAAAATATAAAACCCATTGCGCGATTTATGTCATCAATATCGCAGAAATACCCGTTTTCATTTTGATCGCCAGATATTACTTATGTCTTTCACCTCACTATAAAATAATATAATTAACGATTTATACAAGCAGGCAGGCAGGCAGGTATAATACATAAATGTGATGATGAAGAATAAAATAATTTTCGATTTATTTCGTGAGACATTAATGAGCAGATGAAAATGATTTTTAATTTTTTATTTTTAATACTGAGTAAGTCTTTCATTGCCGCATAATAAATAATAATTACATTTTTATTGTATATATAGCTGCGTTGTTGTGGTTTAAGTTTGATGTGCAAGTCTTAGATATATATAGCAAGACACGTATACATATATAGGAATGAGATTTATTAGCAATAATTAATTATTTACTTGCGGTTATTTATAAAAATATATTTAACCACACCAGGTATGTGCGATAATCGAAATTTTGATGTGTATACAAAATAAATATTTTCGTGTTAATCACTGTCATCGTACTACGGTATAAAGATTAAAAAAATGTGACATAAATTTGCTGTTGCATATCAGCTTTACACATTATCTCAAAAAAATATGTCAAAAATGATAAATAAAAAATGTATGCGGTTTTGCGATAACAGCAGCTTATCCGCGCGCAGATATGCGATATAAAATTGGAATAAAGTAATTTAAAGTAAACACAAAAACAATATATATGTGTATATGCCTATGTGCCCAAATTGTGCTAACCTCGAGACAAGAAATACACCATAATGGTCACGCATTAAAGCAACCAGCAAAGCTTGGAACAAGCCAATATACAACATGATGACATATCTACAATCATTCCTATGAGAATAAATTAGGTGCCAGATAGATGTGATACAACGTATGTGGAAGGTATAATATGGAAAATGACAAAGTCATCATCATTCATCAATCATCGATAAAAAGCCCGTAGTAGTTGCAAGTCTCCTATATTTGGGCACGTCCCCAGGTGGCGAATAGGGATACCCACACCGTGTGGATACCCACACTGAAACACTGGCGGGTAAGTGGGAAATATACCACTCGCAGGCAAGAAGCGTCTGGTCACCAGGAGGTGCGGCTTTTAATAATTAATATGACTTTGTCTTCACCAACGACTAATTCAAATGTTGAAATCGAAAAAAGCACACTTCATAACCAATTAAAAAGCCTAGAAGAAATACAAAGTGTATCTCTACAAGAGGTAAAAGGAGAAATTCAAAATTTAAACATGAAAAAATCTCCTGGGTACGACCTCATAACTGGACAAATCATTGAAGAATTACAAAAGAAAGCGATACGTAAACTTTTTGATATAATCAATACTGTGTTTACACTAAGATACGTTCCAAGGCAATTGAAGGTGGCAGAGGTAATCAGGATCTTAAAACCTAACAAAACAATGTAGCAATAAAAAGTCCTTCAGACCGATATCCATACTCCCAACTATAACAGAGATTTTTGAAAAATTGCTCCTGAAGAGAATGAAACCTATAATGGTGGACAGAAATTTCATTCCTGATCACCAGTTTGGATTTAGATTCTAGAAAACCACTAGAAGCTTCATAGAAAACCACGAGAAACTAAAAAAATATATGTTCAAGCGTTTTACTGGGTGTAGCGCAAGCATTTGAGTTTGTCAGAAATATTGTTCACATTTAAAGTAAGCGACTGAAAGTATTTTAAAGACCATACGAAAAAGGACACCTGTTGCTATATTGACTGGAAAAAAAGTCAATGATCAATAGATCAGTAGATTTTGCAGATTTAATGCATACGAAAAAAAATGCGGCGGGGGATAGTATCCTATGAATAAATTAAGTGGACACCATTTCAAGTCGAGAACATAAGAAACTTTTTCTGGTATTCATAGTTTCTGAGAACCATTAATTAAAATCCGAATTTAATATTTTGGGCCATATTGAGACCGTCTGAACCAGTGCCAAACTTCGTACGACAAGAGTGTATAATCAAAAACGTTGTTTACAGTCTTTGCGATAATTTTAAAAATCCTGGGAGTGAATGAGTAGTATTGCCAGTTAAACATTTTTAATTTTTCTGGGATCAACTTCTGGAATAACTTCACACACTTAATAAATTTACATTTGACATTCAGGAATGCCTCGGAACGCCATTACTACTGACTGAAACTTCTATTTTTTGTTGTTCTTAATTTTCAATTTTACGAGCTTAGAAGCATCGTTCTCCTCCAGGTTATTGGTGGTCTTCCTACTTTACTGTTCAATTATACAGCTTCCATTCTAATGGTATTCAGGTTATGTCACTTTCTGTTTTTTTCAATGCGTGCTTGATCCATCTCCATTTGCGTTTCTAAATCCAATTACATTATAGTCCACATAACTGCCTTACTGCTCGGTTAATTTCAATTACATGATAGTCCACGTCCTTGCCTTACTGCTCCCAGTATTACAGTACATTTATTTAATGAATTCGAATCCAAGGCGCCTTCTATGATGATCAACGGATTGAATTGTGTGAATGAATTTCGTTCCATTAGTTATTATAAGTTTCAAAGCGGATATAAACGAACGATTCTCAGAAACCATGAGACCCGGAAAAGTTTCTTATGTTTTCGTTTAGCATGTGTAGGGTCTCGTATATCACTCGAGAATCATTAATTAAGTCACTCGAGAATCATTAATTAAAATCCGAATTTAATATATTGGGCTATATTCTAATCACTGTGTGAGCCAATTACTTCGTACTACAAGAATATATAAGCAATTACGTTTTGTTTGTTGAGAAATAATTAGAATGATCATATCAAATTGAATTGATTGGAATAATTTTAAAAATACTGCGGATGGCACGAAAATAGTATTGCCTGTTGAACATTTTTAATTTTTCTGGGATGGAAATCTGGCATAACTTCACAAACTTAATAAATTTACATTTGATCTTCAGCAATGCCTTGAAACGCCATTACTTTTGGCTGAAAGTTCTATTTTTAATAGCCCTTAATTTCTAATTTTAGGAACTTAGAAACATACATCATCTGCAAATTCCAGGTCATTTAGTCGTTTTGTTCAGGTCCATGAGGAACAGTAGTGACAGTACACATTCTTGCCTTACTCCTCATGAGTTGTAGTATTTATCACTTTACTTCCTTTTGTGCTAAATTGTATGCCCAGTATATGGCTAGTTTTATTTGATGAATTCGAATCGAAAACACATTCGAAATCTTCGGCGAGTGCAGGTATAGGGTAAAATTTTATTAATTGGACTGTTCAATGATGTTAAATGGATTGAAAAGATGTGATCTGAGGTGCTAATTGTTTTGTTATAGACGTCATTGCGCCATCTATACACATTGATGAAGTACGTATGTTTCTATTTGTTGCCGGTTCTTCAGCAGTCTTGAAAATGGGCGAGGTAGATTACGCCGTGTAATTTACGCGGTTACCGATACGTAAAATATTATATAGATTACCTGGCAACATTTTTTGTAAGCGTCGACAATTAAGACAATGTTGACAACCTATAATACTTCAATTAAAGAATATTTATTGCACTAATCGATCGAATTGGTTTAAATTTAATATTTTGTTATTACGGATAAAATCGCCCAATACTGTTCCCAATTATATAATATATTTGGTTTAGAGCAAATTATCAGCAACTTTATCGCATCAGCATTCTTTTCACTATTGCCAAATACTTTTGGACAACGAGATGTGATACAACGTATCTTTGAGATAACATTGAAT
The DNA here is from genome assembly GCA_951394425.1 of Tipula unca. NCBI lineage: Eukaryota > Metazoa > Arthropoda > Insecta > Diptera > Tipulidae > Tipula > Tipula unca. The sequence continues at coordinate 33,800,973 of OX596381.1, forward strand.
TGATTAGTTTCGTATTGAAAATCTTATCAATTTATTGCGTCTTTAGAGTATTGCAAGCTAGCTAAATCAAACAATTTTTACTAAAATGCTTTTTAAAACCCTCTGCAAGACCATTACATGATTTTATTTGGGCCTTCATAACTATTTTTTAAATTATTGATTGGAGGGCTAAAACAACTGAGTAGAATGTAGTTTGGTCGATCTCTTACAAACACCTGAATTCCATAGAGAAATTTTGCTACGCGGTTAAGTTAGAGTAAGAAAAAAGTATATATTACTGTCTGTCAGATGAGATAAAAAATCATCTCAATAAAAAAAATACTGAGTGTTTTTAACAGTGTTACTGCCAGTACCATTTTTTATTGACATAGAAAATTGGGAATCTAACTCAATCACAAACAGATGTACAAAAATGTGTGGGCTAATATATACAATGTTTGCCGCACACCAATATATCTTTCGGTTGTTCGATTTTTATAGCAAAATGCCATTTGCAAAGAACCAGTATAGGTAAACTCGATTTCTAAAATTAAATATTTTACTTCAATTATTTTTTTTCAAGTGAATTTAAAGAAAACCCCGTCTTCTATTCGAGTAAAATTGAAACATTTCATCTATATACATAGAACACCAAACATAAAAATCGTGAATCGTTTGAATCGTGAAGGAAAATCGTTTCCTTTAAAAAATTAAAATAAATGAACTCTTTGGATCTGTCACTCTAATGGAATTTTGTTTCTATCAGCACAGAATTTCTATACAGATAGAATTTGTAGACTGGGTGTGGGTATACCCGGTCCAAAACCTCGGATTTTCCTTCAAACTGGGTTAAAAAATCAATCACCTATACTTCGGACTTTACATTCAGTTTTCGGGACCTTCGAATACCACAGCAAGCACCCTACTAACTGTGCCAACGAGGGCGAAATTTTATATAAAATAATTTATAACTTGAACAGGGAGTATTGTATTTTTGACAAGATACAATTTTTGACCTGTTAACTGATTCAAATATAACTTCTCGTAGCTTTTGTCATCATTGTATATTAAAATACATTGAAGGAAACTCTATAAAATTATCATCACTCGTATCGCTCCATAGAAATTTGATCACAATTTGGTAATGTAGAATTATTTTACAAAATCATTCTAGGAATTGTTTACACTATCCACGTTGTACACGAATTGTAGACACGTCGACGTAGAAAATAATAGATAACGCGTAAACGCCCATCCCATGTTCTTTATATTTCGTTCGAATTTCATTTTGTTTGGCATAATTACAGCTTTAGTTGATAATTCCTCAATTGTTTTCAATCTTTCATCTCTATTCATAGTTATCGGATGTTATCTTGTTAGTCAAGCACACTGGTACCAGTTTTGACGTATGCTTTTCTAATTGGTTGAATATCACTAATTTTATACTGACATAAATTATAAATACTAATTTGGTCGCAAAAACTTCACAATCGTATGTATATACCTTATGTACATATATAGTTACATTGGGTCAAACACGAATTCGAAGTGGTTTGTTATAATTTTCATATTACAAATTCCAGAGTATATGCGGAAGGATTAAAATAATTACGTCAAATTGAAAACAATTATTCATGTTCTGCTTAACCTTAAATTATATAAACAATCATAATATTCTCTTGGTACCTCACGGCCATTTATAGATTTACTTCCACAATGAACGTTAAAAAATTGCAACAGTGCACAAATAATTACATCGTACAGAAGCTATAATTAAAATCAAATTACAAACAATTTTTTATTATTTTTTGTTTCGTATAATTGTAAATAAGTAATTTTATTTAAATTACATTTTTTTTTTCGTGCTGGAGTACAAATTTCTCTTGTAATAATTTTATTTTATTCTTGTTTGCCACTATATACTCGTAGGTAGGTATTTAGATTTTTATCAATAATTTAATTTTATATATTTTTACCTATATACATACTATTGTATAGTAGTTTGTTTCGTGCGATGCATAATTTTGTTGCATGCCCGCGTGTTTTAGTTTTATTGTTTCGTATAGCTATTATATGACTTCGATTTATAATATAACAAATTGTTGAACAGGATTTTAGAAAATATTATATTTTGGTCGTGTTACAAAATCTATTTGAAATACGTACCTGGTACCTTGTTCAAATCGCGGGGAGAGAATATTTTACAAAAGTACAGTGAATTCTTGTTCCACAATATACGAGTATTATGTACTTGATTCCGGGAATTTAAAAAAAAAACAAATATTGATATCACAAACCATTGTTGTTAGTTGGATTTTTTTTTTTTTTTTTACAAATTAATCGGATTTTTAAAAAACACAAAAAATATTACGTCCCAATTATATATTTTTTTTCAAAATCATTAAAATTTATGTAATTTGATTATTATTTAGAAAATTAAAAATTTGTTAATTTTTCTTTTATTTTAATGAACGCGAATATTTTTAATGAGTTTAAATTATTTAATTAATTTTGGGGAATTTTTATAGGCAACCTTTTATCTGAAAATTAGTATAGTATTCACATGATAATTATATTATGATTTAAAGCGAGGTCATTGAACCGTAAATAATAAAATAAAATATAAAAAATTCCAATCAAATATTGTAATTAACAATTTTGATATAACATTGGATTTAATTAAAATTTAAATAATCGTGTGAAAAACTATTTGTAAAATTAGTGAGGCACGTGATTTTAATTTCAATTCTAAATTAATACTAAAAATAGAAAATAATATTTATAAAGGCGGATCGAGTTAACAGGTGGAAAATATTTAATTAAAAATCACACGGTTTTTCCGTATTTTTATTTTTATTTGAAGGGTGCGTATAGACGCGAGTATACGTGTGGCTTGTGATACTGTCGTACAATGAACTTTATAGCAGTTGGTTTTGGGTTTGAAATTTTTCTTGGTCAAGCAAATAGAAGTCATTATTTTTCGTAACTCTCATTCGCTTGTAGAGTTTGAGACCAACTGCGATAAACCAAATAATTTTTTTAAATCCGCTTCAAATTATATAATGATTACATTGTCATGATGATTTGTCGAATTAACACTGTGCCAAAAAATTATCGCATCCTGTTAGTTTGATTTATATACGTGCAAAACAATAAGAAACGTTTATAACGGCGTACAATTTTAGAAAAAATTATTGTTGTAATTATCAAGTGTGGTGAATATATCACACTTCTTAGAGGGACAACATATTATTTAAGCCACCCAAAAAAATATCGATTTTATTGGATGACATTCGGAGAATCTATCATATTTAAAAGTGGAGAGAGAAATTAATCAAACGAACCTGGTTGTTAACTACTATAGATCAAATCCAACTATATATATCAGATAAGATTTACTTATTTAGGCTATAAAAATAAGGCTTTTTTGTTTTTATAAGAAAATGTAATAATAAATAAATATTATTAGCCCTAAAATAAATTAAAACAACCATCAGAATTTAATTAAAGTTTCAATCAAACAAATCAAATAACCTACTTTACTCCTAAATTTCTAGTTGGCCTCCAATCTTCTGAATTCCTAATAAAAAATTAAGATCGATAGAGAATTTTCGAAAATAACGGCATACCACAAATTTTGATAGTCAAAAAATGCCCAAAACAATAATAATAATAATTTGAAATATCGAATTTTTAAAATTGAAAATATCAAATTCATTGAAGTTCATCAAATTTTGGATTTTGCTCAATTTAAAATTGTCCATCACCCAATTAATATTCAAATTAAACTAATTATTTGATGATGAGACACCTGAAATACCAATATATGATCAGACACGTAGCCTTTCGATTTCGTTTAATTTTGAATTTTCTAAAATTCTATATATCGATCTAAATTCCGGCTACTTAACTTAATCTTGATAATCTAAAATTGAATTTATACAATCCAAAATTTGATATCAATTCAAATCATTGTATTTTTCAAAATTCTGGTTCTTGTTTGTCAAGCAAATGTGATTCTAATAGAGAGGTTGTATCCGTTAACAGATTATCTCACATTTGAAATTGGTGTCTTAAAAAATTTAGATACGTATTTAAAAATTATTTATTTATTTTGAAAGTTAAATAAAATTAAAAATTTACGTAGTCTAAAATTTAGAAACTTACATATTTTAAATTTAAAAATTAGGTGATTTATTAACTTTGAATTTCAGATAATAAAATCAACAAATTTACAGAACTTCAAAATTACAAATTTAGAAATTAGCAAAAAAGCTGAAAGTCAAACTTTAAAAAATTAAGAAATTTCAGTTTAGAGAATTTACTATTTGATAAATATACATACATAGAAATTAGAAAAATTGCAAATTATTTAAAAATTAACTTCATAAACTGTTTAGTTTGTATTTACAATTAAAAAGTTTAAAAATATTTAAAATTTCAAATAAAGATTAATGATTGATAAATTATACATTTTCAAATATGTAAATATGCAAATTAACAAATTTTAAAAATAAAAAAATTGGAAATTTGGAGATTAAGGATTTTTTTAAAATTCAGGAGTTAAAAATTAGCAAATTTAGAAATTTTTCCAATTTACAAAAAACCGAAATTTCAGAGTATGTAATTGTAATTTACATAAAATGAAACAGACAAATATATTAAGTTTAAAAAAAAATTAAAATAGTTAAATTTATTAAGCTTTAAAATTAAGAAGCTTAAAATATACAAGTGTAACAAATTTAAATATCTAGATATTTGTATATCAGATAAAAAATAAATTTTTAATTTTAGTAAAAAAAATGTATAAACTTTCTTATTATCTTTTAAATTAGTTAGAAATAAGAAATTTAGCAACCATTAAATACAAATACATACGTATACAAATTTTAAAATTTAGAAAATAAAAAAGAAAATAAATTCAATAGTATTAATTATTTAAAGATTTAAAAATTTTGAAATTAGGACATTTCGAAAGTTTTTAATATGAGCAAATTCAAAATTTTAATATTTAAATTTGTTAATTGATAACACTCTTTATTTATACTTTTGTAAATTTATTTATAATTTATATGTTAGAAATATTGTCATATATAAATATAAAAATTTTTGTTTTAAAATTAATTTCTAATTTCACTATTTTCTAATTTAGAAATTAAACAGTTTTGTATGCTGCTAAGCTAAAAAAATCAGTAAACACATGTTTTGTAATTTAAAAACCTAGATATTTGTACTTTAGGCATAATTAACACATATTTAGATATTAAGAAATTAAGAATTTTAGAAATTAAAAAACTAAAACTTTTAGAAATACAGAAATTTAAACATTTGAAAATTGAGAAATTTAAAAATTACAAATTAAGAACCTAAGAAAGTAAGATTTTTAGAAATTTAGACATTTTAAAATTTAGAATTTAGAATGTAAAATATTAAAGAATTTCAAAATTCAAAAAATTAGAAAATAAGAACATAAAATTTTAGAAATTTAGAAATTTGGTAAGAAATTCGAAATTCAAAACTTTAGAAATTTAAGTTTTAAAAAATTTATATTTCTAGAAATAAGAAGAAATTTGGAAATTTAAAAATTTATAGACTAAGAAATTTAGAAATTTACAAATTCCGAAATTAAAAAATTTAAGAATATAGAAATATAAAACTTTGGAAATTTGAAAATTTTGAAATTTAAAAATTAAGAAATTTAGAAATTATGAAACTTAGAAATTTAGAAATTAAGAATTTACTAAATATTTGAAATTCATAAATTTAAAATTAAGAAATTCTGTTTTTAAAAATTTAGAAATAAATAAATTAGGAAATTTCGAAATTAAATAATTTAGAACCTTAGGAAATTAGAAATTTAAAAATTAAGAAATTAAGAAAATTAAAAATATAGAAATTTAAATATTGGGACATTTAAAAATTTAGACATTTAGAAATGTATAAATTGAGGAATTTAGAAGAAATTTGGGAATTTAGAAATTGAGAAATTTAGAAATTGAGAAATTTTGGAAATTTAGAAATTTATATTTTAAGAAATTCAGAAATTAGAAAATTTAGAAAGTTATAAATTTAAAAATTTTGTAATTATTATATTAAGATATTCAGAGAAAACTTGAAAAAGTTCTTTATTTTCAAATTTTTTGAGAAATAGAAGAAATTTGGAAATTTAAAAATTTATAGACTAAGTAATTCAGAAATGTACAAATTCCGAATTTAAAAAATTTAAGCATATAGAAAAATAAAACTTTGGAAATTTGAAAATTTTGAAATTTCATAATTAAAAAATTTAGAAATTTAAAAATTTAGAAACTTAGTAATTTAGAAATTAAGAATTTACTAAATATTTGAAATTTAAAATTTAAAATTAGGAAATTCAGTTATTAAAAATTTTGAAATAAATAAATTAGGAAATTTCGAAATTAAATACTAGAACCTTAGGAAATTCGAAATTTAAAATTTAAGAAATTAAGAAAATTAAAAATATAGAAATTTAAATATTGAGACATTTAGAAATTGAGACATTTCGAAATTTATAAATTGAGAAATTTAGAAGAAATTTAGAAATTGAGAAATTTAGAAATTGAGAAATTTTGGAAATTTTGAAATTTATATTTTAAGGAATTCAGAAATTTAGAAATTCAGAAATTAAAAAATTAAGAAAGTTATAAAATTAAAAATTTTGTAATTATTGTATTAAGATATTCAGAAACATAGAAAACTTGAAAAAGTTTTTTATTTTCAAATTTATTGAGAAATAGAAGAAATTTGGAAATTTAAAAATTTATAGACTACGAAATTTAGAAATTTACAAATTCCGAAATTAAAAAATTTAAGAATATAGAAATATGAAACTTTGGAATTTTGAAAATTTTGAAATTTCAAAATTAAAAAATTTAGAAATTTAAAAATTTAGAAATTTAGAAACTTAGTAATTTAGAAATTAAGAATTTACTAAATATTTGAAATTCAAAAATTTAAAATTAGAAATTCAGTTATTAAAAATTTTGAAACAAATAAATTAGGAAATTTCGAAATTAAATAATTTAGAACCTTAGGAAATTCGAAATTTAAAAATTAAGAAATTAAGAAATTAAAAAAATTAAAAATATAGAAATTTAAATATTGAGACATTTAGAAATTGAGACATTTCGAAATTTATAAATTGAGAAATTTAGAAGTAATTTGGAGACATTTAGAAATTGAGAAATTTAGAAATTGAGAAATTTTGGAAATTAAGAAATTTAAAAATTTAGAAATTTATATTTTAAGAAATTCAGATATTTAGAAATCCAGAAATTAAAAAATTTAGAATTTTAAAAATTTATTAATTCACAAATTTAGAAAGTTATAAAATTAAAAATTTTGAAATTATTGTTTAAGATATTCAGAAACTTAGAAAACTTGAAAAAGTTCTTTATTTTTAAATTTATTAAAAAATTTCATAATATTTCCAAATTTAAAAATTAAGATATTTTGAAGATTAAAAATTTAGAACTTTGCAAATTTAGAAATTTAGAAATTTAGAAAATTAGAAATTTCAAAATTCAGTAATTATAAATTCAACAACGGGAATTTAGAAAATTAGCGATTACTCTAAAAATTCAAAAATTTAGTATTAAATTGGTATTTTAAAATTAGGATATTAAGAAATGTTGTACTCTATAGACTTAGAAATATAGAGTTTTAAATATTTACAAATTTTAAATTTGATTGAAAATTGACATTAGCATTTACATCTATGATATTTTAACGGCTCTTGTGAACTAAACGTTTAAAGGCACCGATACCTCGATCAACTCGATGCGCGATCACAAATTATTTTAATTAAAGGTGAATATACTGAAGCGAATACGCGCCAAGTAACATTTACACAACTTTACTTTCTTGCACATTTTCGTTTCAAGTATTTCAAATATTTCATTTAAGACTGTTAACCAATATTAAAGAACATAAAACATAACAAGCATATCATAACATCATATCAAAATGCTATTTATATATAAAGTAATGATTACAACAATGTCCATCTGTACCAATATACATACTGTGATAAAAAACAAACAAAGTTTATTATGTATTTTGTGTTGAATTTCAATGAAATTTAATATATTGTTGCACCCACGCACACCAAAAATAAAGAAATAATTCTCATTATATACTGGAAATGAAAATAAGAAACACTTATCTTAATTGACGGGAAAATTACTGAAAATATGATAGCCCATCCGCAAGAATAGAAATTAAACAAATAAAAAATACCAATCTGTCAGTTTGGTTAATTAGATGATCATAACCAGACAACAAATATGTGTTTTATAGTGTATATAAATGCCTCCCACATTATATTTGAACCAATCTACGATATAAATGTTTTCAAAGATTTTCAGCCGTCTGACAACCTACAATTTTTTTGTTGTGGATAGATCATAAATATATATTTATAGAAAAATTATAAGTTTTCATGCAAATGTGCGCATACCGAAAAACAATCCAGAAAACGCACATTTGAATTTAAATCGAAATTTGATAAAATTTTGAATCCAAGTACCAGAGTATCCGAATTTGATTAATTCGTTGGAATCTTGTACTTGCCAAATAAAAAATTTGAAAAGTGACACCAAATTAAAATAAATTGAAAATTTGAAAACACTTCAGAATTTGTGATGAGAGATAAACTTCAATTTTGTATTAGAATCAGATTACTGATTCATGAAACAAATAGCCACTTGAAGCAAAGAGTCAGGTCCACTAATAAGTAAATCCGACCCACTTATTTAAATGATCCATATGGCTACAATTGTGCAATCCTGCCAATAAAGACATAGTTAACCCATTTTATAGACTGAATGTACTGTTAACATAAAATTGTTCAATCAATATGCATAAGCTAAATGAATGGAAAGTGACATGCCATATATCAACGAGTAATTATGGCATTTATCATTTAGAGAAAATTAGAGTTGGCAGACTTCGGGAGGAAAAACTTCTACGTTTAAGTATTCAATAAATTTGATTTAACAATGCAATGGCTATAGTTCATTAATGTGTATGCCATAAGTAGGTAACCCACACCGTACAAAATTTTTATAAAATACCGCATCAGACGACATATAGGGAAATGATCGATATTTTTCTGATTTTCACTATCTATTTTCATATGTGCTGAGTACGCATAGACAACATAATATTATAAATGTTCTCAACTGGTATGGTAGCTGTTTTTAAATTGTTGATGTAACACAAAATGTATGTACAGTAAAGATGTGTGTCTCATGAGAATAGACATACATACATATATTGACAACAAAAATTATGTTTTTGTGTAAACATAATATTTTTGTTCTACGGTAATTGGAATATTCGTTTATATATAGAATTTAACACTTTGGCAATGTACCATATATACAGACTGTTAAGAAGATGTATAATGAAAATGTTACCACAAAAATTCTGAGTCTTCTATATGCTGCCTAAAATAATTTATTTAAGGTTCAATTGAAATACCGGTGGGAAATATAAATATAAATTCACATACATTTTATTTGTTGCGAGGAGGAGCGGGGTTGCTTAAGTCACATAATTTTGAAGACGTGATAATATTATTAAAATATGAAATATTTGTATTGTATATATATTATACAGATGAATTGCTCAAGCCGTAACGCATATTATGAAATTATGCCTCTCCTGATTAGCCGCACATTATATATTATATTTTATAACCCAACATTTTCATCATCATTAATCATGTGCTGCCCTAAATAATTGATTTTTATGTGAATAGGGTATTTTTTTTTTTATCTATAATCTAATATAAATGCGAGATATCGATTATATACAGAACGAATATTTTTCCCAACAGTATACATACAAATATACATATAGTGAATACAAATCGAGAGAAAACAAACACCCCCTACGGATAAATAATATTGGCTTTGATTAGTGTCTGATAACAGCCGCATATACTTACGCAAAAACAAAAACAAAAATTATAGAATAACAACTTTTTTTATTAACAAACTATCAAAAAACTATCAAATATCCAATTAAATTTACTCCGCATCACTCACACACATACATATATATATTATATTGATAGCCATTTGCTTTGTTCATATGTGACAAAACTATTTGTCTGCTGAGAACTGTTTGGTTAATGTCTAAAATTGTCTGATGATTCGTTTCGCAATATAGGACAAATTATATACTTATTCGAAAAGGGAGTATAGTTTTAATGACTAACTCATTTGACATAAATTATAATTATTTGCGATTTATGTAGTTCTGGTGTTATGCGACATTTCAGAAATTACTTTTGCCTTATGGCGAGTTTATGCATTTGTATCTTGCTGCAAAATTGTCTGCAAAGCGGGGTGAAGTTAGCCACTTTTTATTCTAGTATGTTGGTACATGGCTTTTTGCTCAATTTGCGGTTGTCAAAAATTATGTCAGTTTGACGTAATTTTGACATAATATTGACATCATTTTGACATAATGTAAATAAATTGATGTTATTTGCAAAGCAAGTATGATGATAATATATCACATAAAATACTACTGTTGGTAATTTCTTTGCATAAAACTTTGATTCTTGAAATTTTTCGAGAGGGAATTGTACACACTGTAATTTCACAACCAAACCCACTCTAAATACTGAATCATTGTATGTATGTGCGTACCTTGTAAGGATGCACCAGAAGAAGCTTATAATAATCAAGAATTAAGACTATATTAGAAAACCAAACGACCTTAGAACCGAAATAAAGGTATAAAAGTACATATAAATAAAATTTTAATTAATTTAATAAATTTTATTTTATTGATCATGTATGGTTTATTGCCCATGATTTGGATTTCGGCCATATTTCTTAGCTGCTGTTGAACCAACGTCCACTCGAATACAATTAACATGCACAATGTGAATAAAGAATAGTACCAATATTCATCTAAGCACCATAGACCGACAGAATATTACAGATTACAGACCGAAATATTTGGAAAACAAAAAATGGAGCTGTTGTCATCTGATTCGTGCCATATATTTTCTCGGCTAGGCTAATTTCGTTCTCATCTTCATGTCCTTTCGATTCAATATATTCGCGATACGTTTTAAGAACTGGAAATTCGAGCCCTCTGAAGTGCTTTTTATCTTCATCCCAGATGTATTTGGTTTTCTGGAACACAAACCAGTAGATTACATCGTTCTTATCGTTTTTAAACCGCGTAGAATTCAGTTTGATCATTTCGGATGATCCATTATTAGATGTTGGTACTACCTTTGCCACCACCGCTGTTTGTAGAGTTTTCGCCTATATAATCGATACGAGCATGAATAATTAATCAATTAATTACGTTAAGAGATATTTACTTACTGAGCGACAATTTAAAAACGTATGAACGTGAACACTACAGTAACAGCATAGCGATATAATTATTTGTAAAAATGCTACCACCACAATTGTGACAATTCCGGCTTCATAATATTCTTCGACACCGAAAACAAAAATCCACAGGCTAAACCAAAGGCCATACAATACAAAAATATGTTCCCATTCATCAATATGATTGGATTTGGTATATGCAATGTGATGTATTGGATTTATATGAATAAATAAATTCGATTCGATTATCATTTTTCATCGCTGTCATTTTAATGCATTACATTTATGTGTACTGGCCTATTAATGTCAAGACGACAATGACATTTCGGTTTCGCCAAGATATAGCTTAACAAAAAAAAATTAATTGAAAAAGAGCTAAAATTGACATAATTGAGTGAAAATTTGAGCATATTTTTAATTTGTAGCAGTTGCCAGCCTGCTGCACATTTTGCATCGATTTGAAATTATTTTAATTTGGAAGGGGAAATTTGTTTACGAAATGGCTTGTTTTGATTGGCTTATATATAGTCGGTGAACATTTTGCAGCAAGATAGAAGGTGTATTTTGTTGAGAACAATATAACTCTAATTCATTTGGAGTTAATTTTTCTCAACAAAATAACTTTTTTTTGAGTTTTTTTTATGAGTTGGTAGTAGTTTTGAAAATTAGTTTTAAAAACAAATTCAAATAAATATTTAGCGATTGTTAATTGAAGAAATTGGTTGTCATAATAATGGAAAATACAAGCAAAATTTGATGAAACAAAATAATTAAAACTTAATATAAATTGACGCTTACGAAATGTCATTTAATTACCAAAATGACAACCTTCGAAAGTAAAATTGAAGAAAAAAATTAAAAATGTTCATCTGGTGTCAGGTATCATAATTACAATCGGAATAGAGTTAAATAACTCAAGAAATAATTTGAAGTTATTTAACTCATGTCAGAAGTTAATCAGTGCAATTGTTGTTGTAACAATCTCAACCAAATACACCTAGAAACGCATAAACTCGCCATTAATTTCGAGTAGCTTATACATTGTAGTGATCAAAACCATTTCGTTTTCGTTGATGGCGAAGAGCTTTTTTAAGTCCGGTGCTAAATTGATTCAGGTAATTATTTTTTATAGATTTCATTTTGTTATGCCCGCATATTGCTTTAAATTTTACTACCAAATTGTAAAATTTGTTTGATTATTTAATTCGCCATTAAACACTAAAAAATAATGAAAACCCAGAAATCGCAGTATATCTAAGTATTTAGATTTAGTTTTTACTACTTTTATAGTTAATCTATTAACCAATAGATGGCAGCACATTTGATAAAGCTTTACTTAATTCAATATGACCATTGTACAACATGATTACTTGAAATATGGAAAATAAAAATGTGAGGGGATCCCTTGATCTCCTCGACTCGTTTTTTGTAATTTGAGCTTGAGTTGTCAGTCCTAGTAGCTTAGTTATCTCATCCTGATTGATTATTGTCAAATAAATTTTCAATAATTATTGTCATCTCATTACTTGAAACGTTTCATATCCTGAGGGCTATGGTCGTTAGAAACTAAACCTTCACTGTAAATGCCTGTTTGATGTTAAATGCCTGTGCTCCGTATACCAGCGACTTCCAGATAGAGCAAATAAAACGTCAAATAACGATGATTGATTGGAAGGACCTGTCTGCAGTAAAACCATTATGAGCGATGTTCTATATAAATCCTTTGACGAAGCATCAAATATACTTCGTATATAGTAGACTCGTTAAAGTGTCGTTCGTATTCCTTTCTGTCTGATTTTCCTTTCTGTCGCCCATAATTGGACCCTACCTTCGCCAGAGTGTCTCACATATTCTTAAAAATTTTACGACAAACTTTCTATCATCAAATATTACTTCGCAGTATTTTTACTTTCAGTCAGCTCTTTTGTGGTTACGGTTAAGTTTAATTTATATAGTCATATCTACTGATTAAGCTCGGTATTTCGTATATTACCCAAAGACCGAAAGTATATTAATTAATGGAATTTAAAGTATGCATACGAAGGTTGGGTTGGATTCATAATATAAAATTGTTCACCATGGCCAGTTCATTTAATTACCGGTAACATTTGGGTGCAAACTTAACTAACTGTGACCTCTTTAAATTTTTCTTCCAGCTATAAAAGCACTTTATAAATATGATTTCATAAAAAGTTTCAATTCAAAGTTTACTCTTAGTCAACTATTTGGCTCCAACGGTTTCGATCCTGAGCATATGGTCTTCAGACAGTATGTCTAAGACAATCTGAAGATCTAAGTCGTTCACTACATCGTGGAGCCATCGTCGACTGCAACGACCTCTGCGCCTACCATATGGTGGCTCTACTTTCAGAGATATGTGCACAATTCGTTCCGGAACAGAACGTGACCGAGCCAGCGAACTCGCTTAAATTAAATTTCATGTACAATATCAGCGATCTTCAAAAGATCTCTGATCTTGATATACTACAAAGCTTGGTATGTACCATCTATTTCGCGTTTTGGGTCGTAAATCATACGCATGATTCACTCAACTGTAAGAAGCCATCTCTCGTACTCAACTTTTACATCCATACATAACAGCGGGCCTGATCAACGCTTTGTAAAGCTTCAGCTTTGTGGCACTTGATAGGTGTTTAGATTTTAGCAGTGGCCTTAAAGGATACAAAACACGACTGCCAGGTCGTGCCAGCCACACTTAAATATACCCATCCACACTGCTATCGTGAGAGATAAGAGGTCCCAAATATTTGAATCTCCTCACTCCCCCAAACGTGTAGTGGTCACTAGTAAAATCTGGTGTGCCATTGTCGCTATAACCAAAGATCATGTATTTCATTTTCGATTCATTGATCTGGAGTTCAACAGAAGCTGAAAACTCTACAAGCAGATCAAGTATTTCTTTCACTCCATTCCTGATCAATGACTGATCGATTTGGACGAAATCCTCCGCAATAAAAGAAATTGTGCGAACCGCGCTCATTGCTATGAGTGGTTATACTTTCAGAACCTCGGCCTTCCACCAGTCTCGCTTCTTCCGTCTACAAATCCGCTTAGTTGCCCTCTTTGCAAGAGCAGCGTTGTTTTTCCTCGCGATTGTGTGACGTTGTTGCACTTTACTATGGGCAACATTTTGTTGCTCGACTACAAGACGACAGTTGTCTTCAAACCAATCTTTCGTGTGTCTGAGTCTTACTATACCTAAAGTCTATTGAGCAGGACTGACAACCGCAGTATTCAGTACCTCCTAGACAGAGTTCACGCAGTTAGACTGGTATAATTAGCTTCCCCAATGTTGTCGCTGGCAAGATCCTGATATCGTTTCTTTTGATCTTCATTTATCAGACTTTCACTGTCGAAACGTCCAATGCGTTTCGTTGTGTTCCCAGACTTGTACGAAAACTTCCATCGTAGCTTTGCAGCGACCAAATGATGATCGCTGCCTACGTATTTGGTTGCTGACCGATTAGCTCTCACATCTTGCACAACCCCAGCCCGCCATTAAGAAAAAAACACATGGCCAATTTAGCTGCGGGAAGTTCTCCGAGGATGTGTCCATGTCTCTAGATGTATTTGTTTGTGAGGGAAGAACGTGCTTGCTATTCTACGATCATGAGCAATTCCAAAGTTCATCATTCTCACAAAATTATCGGGCGCATTTCGTATATCGTCATTGTAAAATGAATCTTTATCTTGGGGCTGGCTGACTTCTGTGGGTGCATTTAAACAAATAATCGACAGGTTGGCTATTTTCCTGTGCAAGCGAAGCTTACACAATCGGTTATTGACTGCTTGAAAACATTCAAAACAGCGTTCTTTACCTGCGGCCCAAGAAGAAATCGAGCTCTAAGATTTCCGAGGTCTTCTCCATTGTATATAGAGCAACGGTTAGCCCAAGGACAAATGGTCTCCACTTTTAGGCCAGCGAGTTTCTTGAAGAACAACGCGTTCCACCCGATACTCCTTCATGCACATGATTTGGCACTCCAACGCACCCGGTTTTCTAAGTGACTGCCCGACCAATGCGGTAAAAAACTCAATAATCACCTTTGAAACACAGAAATGTCCTGAGAAAGTTGTCTATACTAAATGTGTACAGAAATCCATAATAAAATTGAATAACTTAAATAATTTTCACTTGTTGCCGCAAGAACTTACGGAATTTTAAACCAGCGGTATCCGAAAACAGCTTTGAATGGCATTCCACAGATTTATTTTCCACATAATTGTTGAAATAATAGCGACACTGTGTTCGCCGAATTAGACATATATCATTAAATATTCTATATAATCAGATCGATACATGTACTCTACTTAACAAACACCCCGCTTTGTGCTATACATACAAAAAATATGAACCGAATTTTCAACCAACCCATCATTATATTTTATAATGCCTGTATAGCCTAGGTACCTACTGTACTAGGAAAATAAAATAAAAATCCACAAATAGCTTAAAAAAAATATTTAACACTAAAGTCTAATTTATCCGGCAACCGTTATACATATATACAATTTTGTTTTTCTTGTATTTTCATTTCGACGAAAGCACAAAAGCACATACCTTCCAAGAAATATAAAACAAAAAATATAAATTTTCTATAAACATGTTTTTGGGAATCACGAAGGCTCGACAACAAAATAAAAATGGTTTATTCTACTTTTACTGTGCTCGTAATTCTTGTGTGTTATGGGTGTGCGCTCATTTGTCAGAAGGGATGTGGTCAACAAAATATAAAGCCAAATGTACCGACGACAATAACAACAACAGTACTGAAAAGCAATTGCCCCGGAAGGTTATAACATTATTGTAATATTAAGGATATTTTAGGAATATAAGAGACGAAATTCTATTCCTCTCATTGTTTTCCTTACAGTCCTTGTCAATTGTAATTTGGATCAGGACATTTTTATATATACATACATAATATATTGTGTTGAAATGACTCCGATTGTTGTAGTCTTAAGTCCAAATGAATAATACACAGCATACACAATTCACATATTATGTATTGTGTCCTTTATCTATCTACTACATATTATATATGCTGTGTAAATAGCCTGTGGAAAGGATATCATTGGAGAATTAAATAAAAAATATGTATGTCGTCCTATTGTATGTTTGTATTCGTATTTGAATATGTTGGCATAAATATGTGATGAATTTTGTGTATCTACACATACATACTATAGTCAATTAGGGACACATATGTATATATATGTATATATAATGGCATGTAGAAAGGAATTTTTTTCCAAAAAATCATAAAAAATGTTTAATTGATTCTATAAATACAAGTGCTTAATGTCTTAAATGTGGAGATGCCTGTGCGCTTGGGACCAAGTAATAAAAATTAATTTCGGAAATTTGATCGGCATAGTCTACAAAAAATTATATTAAAACCCATTTAAGATGTGTTGTGTTAATACCGCAAGACTCTCCTCCCAGTTTTATTTGTTTGTGAAATACTGATGAAAATTTTTGTTGAAAATGAAAGACGGATATTTTCCCGTTAGAGCCAGGAAGGTATATATAAAGCGAGGAAAACAAATTTGTTTTGTTTTACTATAGTAGATTACCTCGGGAATCTTGGAGCTGGATTTCTTCTTGGGCCGCAGGTAAACAAGGCTGTTTTGAATTTACAAGTAGTCAATAACCGATTGTTTAAGTTTCGTTTGGGAGGTACCGGGTTCGAATCCCAACAGAGGCGGGATTCAAAAGGGATTTTTCATTTCCCGATTACGATCGGTGATTAAATTGAAAACATCTATGACCCTCTGTTGGAATGTAGAACTCATGGGCCGACCCATCTCCCATGTCACTGTACAGGGTGACATGGAGCTATGCGATGCGCAGGTGGTATACTATACTTGTGTGAATTGGATGAATGGGTTGAATGAATGTAAGGCAAGACTATGGACCAAAAAAGTGTCTATGTCAAGTCCTTCCTAAAAAAAAAAAAAAGTTTCGTTTGCGCATGAAGTTACCCAACCTGTCGATAATTTGTGTATACGCGCCTACAGAAGTTAGCCAGCTCCACGATTAAAACTCGTTTTACAATGACGACCTGATGGGATCTATACCCGATTTCGATGTTAGAATGGTAATTGGGAAGTTTATGCCAGAGCTGGCAGAAATCAGACCGACTTGTGTGAAAAAATAGTACTCCCGACACACATATTGTGTTTTGGCATCCTTAGATTAGCAAGCACAGTTTTCATACACAAACAAATACAGTTAGATCTATTCTCGCAAAAATTCACGCAGCCAAAGTGGCCACGTGTTAATTTTAAAAGGACGGGCTCGGTTTTTGCAGGATGTGGATGGAAGTTTTCGTACAAGTCTGGAAACACAGCGAAACGCATTAACCTTTCGACTGTGAAGGTCTGATAAATGAAGATCAAAACAAACGATACCTAGGATCTTGTCAGCGACAGTATTGAGAAAACTAACTGCCAGTCTGACTGTGTGAACTGTGTTTGAGAGGCACTGAAAAGTTCGGTTATCAGTGTTGCTCTACAGATTTTGGGTATAGTCAAAGTCAGACCCAAGAATGATTGGTTTGATGATGAGTGTCGTCTTGCAGTCGACCAACAAAATATAGCCCAACGTGAAGTGCCACCACGTCTAACAATCACGAGGAAAAATAAAGCTGGTCTTGCTCGAAGTGCAGCTAAGCGGATTTGTAGACAGAAGGAGCGTGAAAAATGGAAGGCCGAGGTTCTAGCTGCTAGTAGTCGTGCTGTGTATCCTCTAACGCCTCCACAAATCTAAACACTTATCAAGTACCGTGAAGCTGAAGCTTTACAAAGCGTTGATCATGCCCGTTGTTATATGTTTGGACGTCAAAGTTGGGCGCTGACGGCTTAGTATGAGAAATGGCTCCTTAGATTTGAGATTAGAAAATCGTATGAAGACCATGCTCAAGATCGAAACCATTGGAGTCAAATTGTTGAATCAGTAAGGGGCCAGTAATGCTCCCTTAAAAACTATTATTATTATAGTAATAGACTGTTGCACATGATTTACTGATATTTGTAGAAAAAATATGAATTTCGATAATAAACATAACTGGTTAGTTTGAGAACCTACCGTAGACAGCTTGACATATATTTACACCCTCCCAGATTTCCACTCTGACATTGATGATGATTCTGGTGACGAGGAGGACACTGAAGTTGAATTAGATTAAATTTTGAACCAGATATTGCAAAATTTTATAAAAAGGGCATCGAAGAAACACCGAATAAAGCCCACGCACGTGCCCATGCATTCAGCAATCATGGGAAAATGACGGTACTAAAAATTACCCACTCAGCCTATAAGTGGACAAAGTGACCCGATAGAATTTATTGTTGAGTCAGTAGTAAACCACAGTATAAATTATGCTGCAAAGAAAAAAAAGAAAACTTCATATCGACAACGATGATTTTTATTGCTTTTATGGCACACGTCACTAGTGTCTTCGAAGGCATATTTGTTAACATCGAAATTGCCATCGAGGAAGCGATGGTTCCATATTACGGACGAGATCCATGCAAGCAATATATACGGAATAAACCTGAGCGCTTCGAACTTAAAGCTTGGGTTTCCGCTAGTCCAGCAGGATATTTCTATTCATTCCACATTTTTCAGGGTCGCAACCAGGATTGTGATAAGACGTTGCACTTAGGTGAAAGAGTCCTATTGGCTTATGACAAAAAAATTAAAAGTTACGGGGATATTATGAGAGTTACGTATAGATGAACAAAATGATGTAGTTCTTACAAGATGGGATGACAATAAAATTGTCTCTGTGTTGTCGAATGCTGTTAGCACAAATCCGCTAACTACAGCTCAACGATATAGCGATTCAAAACAAAAAAAACTGGTATTCTGGTATGGGCGGAGTGGATTTATTGGATCGGTACATTTCTATGTATATGTCGTTAGTTCTATGTATGTTAGTTTATACCCATGTTAGTCCTTTACAAATGAAATGAATAACATGCTGCTACTAAAAAAATCAAACAATCTATTTTACGGAGCAGCAAAATATGTCCATGGAAGTGGGACTTTTTTTTATCTTCAAACGAATAATATCTACCCAAGTAACTAGTTTTTTTATACACCCAAAACACATTCGGTATAGTGTTTCCCCACCACTTTTCGATTTTGCGATCATGATCTAATTTGAGGCATGTACATAATGTTGTAACTTAACATTTTTTGTGAGGAATTCATGCCTCCCCGATTTTTCAGAAAATGTTTGCTGCAAGCATGGCAGTATTCAACAAATTGTACATAAAACAATGATACTGGCCACCGATTGACCTTCATTTTTAGTCATCTATAGGAAGAAGGAGAGGATAACACACATTTCGGCCATTATTTGCAAAAAGAGCAACGAGCTCTTTTATTGCAACTCGGCTTGCGTTTCTTTGATAATTTTCTTTTCTCAAAAATGATATTGCAGGATAAGAATATAAAGTATTCTGGAATTCTACATTCAACATACTCAACAAAATAAGACATCCGATTCAGGTTTATAGACTAATTTTAAATTAAATTATGATTCATATTGGGTTGATCCCGTTTTTTTTATTCTCAAAATTTTTCTTTAGATTTAAAATAAATGGTGAAACTATATATACGCGAATGACTGACATATACAAATTCTGCCACAACATGATTTTTTCATCAAAATTGTTGACCCCATGATTGGCAACAAATACATTTATTGATTGAAGAATACAGCTGTAATTAGACTTAAAGACAAGCGGTAATAATGGCAGTTTGTATTGTAGTTAGTCTGTTAGCATGACACTTAGCTAAACGCGATCTCCCATTCCGTTGACCAAACAATTGATTTGGTGTATTTTTCAAAATGTCGGGGCTAATCACACGATACCGCTGCGGCAACTTATGATATATATTGGGCGATATCAAGAAATGCAACTAAAATATTCATATAATTCACCTGTGTTGTATTTAGTTTGTCGGCCGTTTTCGCTACCTCGTCAGCAGTCCTTTCCTCTTGGAGTGGGACAAGGGCTATGCCGATGTATTCCGGAAGTTTTCTCGTCCACAAGTGTAGTTATTCCCGGCTAACATCTTGATCTGGCGCAAGACATCGGAGGGCCGCATGTCGCCTATATCGGACTTGTCTATGAGTGCTTCGAATTTCCTCTCCTCTGACATCGAGTTGCGTTCAATAAGGGCTGCCTTATCCAAGTATAGTTGTGATAACTTAGTATCGTCTTTGGTTATTTTTTGTAAGGAAAATTGTACCTCAGCAGTCAAGAACCACTCCCTTGGATTATTTTCCCAAAATGGTGGCAATCGGAATTGAGGCGTCGCCGCGAAATCTGCCGATGTACCGGGCTTGTTGCCTTCAAAATCAGTCATATTTGTTTTGTTTTCGTCAGTCATTGAAACCACCACGCACAAGAGAAAAAATATCAGCTATAATCCGACGAGGTTTATACAGAATTACGGAACTTATATTTTCCCGAATTTATATCGATAAAAAGCTGTTAAATAAAAAGTAACGGAGAAATTGAGCGAGTTATGTAGATGAACAAAATGAAGTATATAGTTCTTACAAGATGGAATGACAATAAAATTGTCCCTGTGTTGTCGAATTCTTTTGGCTAGCTACAGCTCAACGATATAGCCATTCAGAGCAATGAAAATCGGTATTCCACAGTCACATGTAATTGCTAACTATATATTCAATTTATGGGCAGAGTGGATTTATTCAATCGTTACATTTCTAATTGGGATTCGGCACCAATGCGTGGTCATTAGCTAAAAGTTATAACTGTCAACTAGACCAATACGAGTTTCGGCGAGAGCTAGCTAAAGCCTTACTCACAAAACATGGGAAGGCGCAACCAAAGCGAAAATCTTCATAACCACCAGGTTATCTCGCTAAAGGAGCTCGCTACAAATGAATTAATGAATAACATGCTGCTATTAAAAAATCTAACAAATCGAAAGTTATATTGGCGGCAAAGATTACATCGCACACAAATGTTTGTAATACATTTTATGGTCTCACCTAACCTCACAATCAATAAAAAAAAATTCCTTACTCCAATTTTGAGCATCAAAATGTGTCGATGGAATTCAAGCTTTATTCTTATTATACGGAATCATCAATGAAGTTCAATGACCGGAATTTTTGTAAACTTCAAACGAACAATATACCTATACCCAAGTAAATAGTGTTTTTCGTATTTTATATATAACAGCACGGCTGTTATTCCTTTGATCAAACAAGTCATTTGGTGTGCTTTTCCAAATATCGGGACCAATCATACGATAAAGCTGCGGCAACATATGATAGAGCGGTATGAAGAAATGCAACAAAAAATTTTCTAGGGCGTAATAAGTTGCTGTATAGATTTCTTTGCCACAGATTAATTATTTTATTGTTTTTTATCTGCGCCAACCACGCCGCACCGATGGACAAGTTCTCAAATAAGCTTAAGGTGGTGCTCGTGTCTCATAAATTGTGGGTTCAAACCCATTAGACAATTACAATTTAAATTGTGCGATAGGGCCTTCGGTCTATGTTTAACTATCCCCATGGTATGAACCAGAGGTGCAGTCAAGATTATCTTGGTGTTATTATGCAGCCTGGCCATATATGCCACTACAGTTATTCACTCTATTATAGCTACTAATAAATTTAAGATTTCATCTTAGTGAGTACACGAAACCCTCTCTTTCAAAATAGTTTTTCATTGGTTTTCGTTTTCAAAAAATATCGTGGCAGAAATATATATTTCGGGATACCTTCACACGCAAACTTTCAACATAAATCGGAATCTGCGGTATACAAATCGTATAACGAGTCAATTTATGATGGTTCCACGTTTCTAGAATTCTTGCTATATAGGATGTGACTTTTACATTTTCTCACAATGGGCTTTGGAAAAAAATAAACCCATGGATTATGAAAGGTTTATGATCGCTAAACGCATTACATATATACACTGTTCGTTTTATATATGCGTGTATCGTTGAAATCCCAAACACTAAAAGTAATCTAACTTGTTGCTAAATTTATACGCACATAATGTGCGGTGTACATAATTTATGATTACCAAAAACAACAAAACTAAAGCCCAAAAAGGTAAATTTTTTGTATATAGAGATTTGCGGTTCTTGATTGACATTCGTATATACAAATAAAATTCGACATGTTGTTGTCAGTTTTAAAAATAGAGTTTCTGTTGTTATCTTTACGGTTTTTCAAATGATGAATATTTACGGAATATACATATACATATAGTTCGGTTTAACCATATAGCTTTAATCGATTCAAACTCATTCCTCTCATATATGCGTAATATATTTGAATGTTATGCGGCAATTCATCACCAAAACCATGGTTTAAATGATAAAATACAAAAATGTGTTACAAAAACCACTAAAGCTTATAGAAGCACTAAAAAAAATACATACAACGATTAATATTATAGCAATCATGACTTAATATAAATGATATCAAAACCAACATACATCTGCTACATTTAAATTGATGCCACAAACAGTATAAAACGAACAGAGACTCTCTATAGCAAACAAAAACAATATTATTTCTAATATCTTATCGCAAGATGAAAATTATCCCTTATAAAATAAAATAAAAACAACAATAACACCAAATAAGTGATAAAAATGATATTACGTCCTTGATTGTAATGGATAAAATACAAAAATTATCTGAAAGCTCATTTACTTTGCTTTATACACAATATATCGTCATCGTCGTCGTCGTCGTTTGTGGTTGGGTTGCAATTTTTGCTGTTGTCATTTTTATCATTTTTATCATAAAAAAAAATTGTTTTGTTTATACACATTCTTCCCCCGCCCTTGGAAAAACTATATATCGTACATCGTTATTAATTTAACGATCAAAATGATAAATTTGTGATAACATATTCGCGTGTACGGAAATTTATAAATTATTGTATGATAAAATGATGGTATAATGTGGTGCTTAAAAATATATGTACATATATATAGGAAAGGACTAGAATGAAAATCCACCCCTAATCAATTTAACAGAAAATGTATATAAGGCAAATTGTAATCTTATAAATTGTACATTGAAATAAAACCAAAATTTCAATTTTTTAGTTTCATTGAAAGAGTTTCGGCATTTTATATGTCGCCGCGAGCACACCTCAATTCTCGTATATGTATATGGTTACAATTCCTTAAGAGATAAGGCATATAGAACAAACAACAACGAAAGACGCAATATCAACAAAGCGTATAGCTAAACCACCCAACAAGTTGATCAACGGCGAATCGTGAGAAATGCAAATTCATCATATCATTTCAGTAATTTTCCACTTGCTTACTTACTAACTTACTGGTAAAACTGCTTTATCATTGATATCTCTGGCCAAAGGGGTTAAAACCGCTATGAAGTGTCACAGTTTCGCCACAACTGTAAAAATAGTTCGCAACCTGCACACGACACCAAGGAGTATCGCACTATCAGATAGACGAAAATTTCAGGAAATGAACAAACTATCAGACAGACGAGAATTCCAGAGTTTTCAGAATAAATTATAGGATAGAAAACTCAGTAAACTAAATTAATCAGGCAAACGGTGCAGAACAAAATTGAAGGCAAAGCAAACTGTCATTGAAAAGAAACCTTTGGGGCTATGAATAATGAATAACCACGAAGTCCTAGAAGATTCTGATAAAATAAGACCAAATATATTATTCCGAAAAATCTATTAGAATCTGAAAAAACAACGGTAAAACATGTTCCAAGAACACAAAATCTATCAACAAAAGGAAAGATCAATTATCTTGGGTTCAATTTACCCAAACAAGCCTATATTATGAATTAAATTTGTTGATGATATATATCTTTGAATATACCAATCAATGAAAAACAAGCACTAGTTGTGCCCAGTAACCCATACCTTCACGGTAATCAATTTACACTTTTGTGACTGACCACAAACCCTTAACTTTTATAAAAGCTTCGGACAAAATTTTTTTGATGACGGTTAGAGTTAGAAAACTTGTCGTGGTCAAAGTTACAATGAAGGAAATACTATATAACGTTGTCGCGGATGGATTAAGCAGAATACCCAACGTCATAAATAAAACGGATATAAATTTCAATGATAATAACGAAACGTCACGTCAATACGACAAACAAATTTTAAAAGCAACTCGTTGCATGATTTTTTTTTTTAACATTCAGGCCCGCAAATAAGGTAGATGCGATCGACCGACTAACAAGCAAACCAATAATTTTTAGTCTAGTGGATTAACTCTTCCATACAAATTTGATTTAAAAAAATTGACACGTTAACCACGATTGTCTGATGCCTCAGGAACGTATGGGTTTAACACCGTATTTATGGCTGTCCCCACGACAAATTGGTTATAGGCCTCATTGGTTCCAAATTGTTTGGAGCTGTAAATAATGATATCAATGTGGTTTCGACGAATCTTTTTTGATTTTCAAAAACTAAACCTGCCATTTTGGTATGGTAATTGACACACAGATGGTCTGCCAGACAAAATTTGTTGGCCATTTTTATTTATCATCCATCAGAAATATAGAATGGAGGCGTAGCTTCTCTATTTAATCCAATTGCAGGGTTCTGCTTACTACCGCCATATCTCCATTCTAAATTTCAATAAATGTATGAATCTCAACAAAAGACTGCCACCAACACAGTATATCTTAGTTCGGGACGAATTATAATCAAAGTTGCGCTAAATCCTGAAGTATAATAATTCTCGCAAATCTTAGCTCCTTCCATTTTCTAAATTTATATATACTGATTTTAAGCCATACTCCATTAGCTGATCCCTTTGATAAACAATTAACCCGACCCATAATTTGAAATTCCACATTTTCTGAATAAATGTTTTTGCTTTCATAATGCAAAGGGCTACAAGACCCAATGGATCAAATAGTTATGCAATTGTCGACAAAACGCGTCTTATAAAGTGCAATAAACACTTTCAGGCATGATGTAAAAAATACTCCGTGAAAAATTGAGAAGACAATATCACATGTGCCTCACAATTGATAGATTTGAGCACTGGGTTTTCATTTAATTTTGATTTCAAAATATGAATCTGCGAGGTACGCCATATTCAGCCTACAATTGAATGGTGATTTTACATGATATATCCCATATATGTATAATCTCATCGCTCGATAACCAACTGATGTTTACCATGGATAATCTTTGTACTTCCAAAAATTTGTTCATCAGATTATTTAAGTTGTCATCTTTCACAACATCGCAAATGTCAGTCACAATCAGGCTAATTCTACAGAGTCAATCACCGATTATCCATTCAACCTTTACAGTTGCGATTTCATTTTGTTTAAACTGCGCAGCTGTTCACCTAACATGAGTCAACTATACAATTCGTTCGAAATTTATAGATAACTGGCTATATTGTTGGCGCTATATACCATAAAATTAAGGTTACACTGAAATTCCGATGTTCTCAACACTGACCCCGCAATCACTGATGTGTGAGGAAGAGAAAGTGTATATAAAGGTTGTCTTGGGGCGTCAGATTTAATTTTAAGATCATCGACAAACAAATATGTTTGTTAATTTAATGCTATGCCCACCAGATGGCACGGTAATCTTTTTTTTGTCATTTAGTACCATACCAAACTTTCTTCTTCTCAATATTTCCCTGCTCAGTAACATTACTCTTTGAAACTATCCTCACAATCTCCTATAGTGCTATTTTTCCCGGTGGCTTCTGGTTATTGTTGAGTTATTTGTTAAACTGTAGCAATTTGGCTTTACCTCTCATAGTTCCGATTCGACGTAACAGCTTTGTTTATTTTGGTCAATCTGTTTAAACAAATTTGTAGTTTTGTAGTAGTGACATAAAACACAAAATCGTTGTCTTTTGATAACAAATCACTGGTACTTCCTATCCTATCTTACACTCTCGTTGTTTGGTGGCGGTAGGTTAAATTAAAATCCTCAATAGCAATACGTATAATAGTTTACGTATAGTGTGTTGCTTGTAAGTATATTTTACTATGGATATTATGTTCTGTGACCATTTAAGGGTCTAAGCCGCGAGTTTCAGTGGTTATGACCGGTTCAAAGATTCATTATGACCGGTAATTCCTTATCTGTGATGAGGATAATGACTGTCTTAAGAATAATTTCTACAATCATTTTGTGTGTAGTTGTCGAGTTTTTGATCGAGCTCGGTTTTTTTATTTTATCTCAATTTAAGGCAAAATTGTTGACATTATTGCAGACATTAATTAAAATTGGTGACACAATTGTTGTCGCATATTAAAAAGTGCTCGAAAATTGGGCCGATCGAACAGGGTACAGTGAGGCCAGCCGCGGCAGCCATATGGAAATCGGAACAATTGTACTTCAAAACAAAAAAAATATTTTGCCAAATTTCAAACCTTTTGTTTTATTGCATTTTTAAATTTAAACTTTTAAATGGCCCTCCCTTTACCTCTGACAACACAAGCGTAAAAAATCCACCCCAGACTATGGTCTAGCCGACCCTAAGTTATAAATAAGAATATGTTTCTACATAGTAATGACATTTTTATTTCGACAACACACAAAATAGAGGGACCCGTGTGAATGGTTATTTCAAATATAATTCTAACACAAAACAAGGATGATTAGCTTTAACCAAAACTAAACCAGAAATAGCCGATTAGACTTAAATAGTCTTGAAATAGTGAGCAAAGTATTTCCTTCCACTTCACACAATATACCTTCTGTAATCTGTATACCCACTGCATATACCACATAATTTTTGTGTTTAACATATAATTACCTGTTGTTATGCTTTGGAGCATAATATGTTGGTGTATACATCTAATATTTTAATGAAATGTTTTTCAGGATTTGCATCAATATTCGTAATAAATATATTATTACAAGAAGGATACATTTGAAACCTTAGAAATAATTCCTGGGCAAAATTGAAATAAATATGAAAAAAGCAGCAGAACGAATTAATCTTAATTATATGAATTTAATTCGAATACATCACTTGGCAAAAGTGCCTTCCTTTAAATTTGTAAGGGGGTTAAAGGATTTGTCTATAAAAATCATGAAGTGACAATGCATTCTTTCAAATTTCCAAATGCGTCAGACCTCGAGGCTTGTTTCTGTCAAATGGAGAGCATCACATAAAAATTATATTTAACTGCCTTGAAAATGCCCAATAGGCTAAAGCTATAAAAATATAAAATTCTTCTTTCTTAGCTGTGATGAAATGACTTTCTACTAAGATTTCATCGTGATGAAGCGCGAGGGCAATTTTTTTTTTAAAAGGATATAGAAAATTGCAAAGTCAAGAAATGTTTGTTCTCCATTGTGTATCCAGTCTGGAGATAAAATCAAGGACCCAAAGGAGTAAAATTTGATATTTACAATACTTAAAGTAACTATTTATATTGAAAAATGGAGGCAAGTGGATTACACTTTAAATATACAATATACAATAAGAATATGGAAATAATAAGGAGCCCATTCCAAAGGCGAGGAAGTAACAACAAATTGATGAACTAAAAAAAGAAATGATGCAATTAAAGCATCATAAAAC
Organism: Tipula unca; assembly: GCA_951394425.1. Lineage (NCBI taxonomy): Eukaryota > Metazoa > Arthropoda > Insecta > Diptera > Tipulidae > Tipula > Tipula unca. The sequence goes on from OX596381.1 coordinate 33,828,954, forward strand.
CCCAAGCTAAGCCATCAATGAGGCAGAACCAAAATGTAATGCTGAATGACCAATGATACAGCATCAAAACAGACTTAGTTAAAGAAATAGAATGAATAGCGCAATTAACGAAGAATTATCATAAAAACCATTAAAAATAATCAGAGTATTGAACAAAATTAGCTGGAAAAATAAAAAGAACATTCAGCTGTGAGGAAAATAACTAAAATGTATATGATCACTAGTTTATTGGGTTGCAAAGTGGAAATGCAATCGCTTAGAAAGTCTAAACTAATTCAGCAATGCAAAAGATATCAAGCATATATGGGCATGCACAAGAATATTGTGGCAAACTACGGTGTTAAATATTCCGGACACTACCTAACTGGAGAATGCGACAATCCGCGAGTTCATCTAAAGATGTGTACACTGTGGACAAGGTCATTGTGCTAATTACCGAGGATGTAATGTTGCAAAGGAAATTCAGAAAATTAAAATCCAAAGGATGAATAAAACTCAAATGTATGGTCAGGTAATTGGCGGCCAACTAGAGGTCATTAAACCCCAGCAAAAATCGGTAGATGTAGACATTAATCAAACATTATTCTCAGATATATATATTAACAGATATTCTCATGAAATTAACAAAATTTAATGAGAGGCTACATAAATTGGAAGATACAGCATTGGGAGCTAAACCCAAATCCACATAGGACTGCACACAGAAGTGCAGTCCTCATAAAAAAAATATCCAACATTTTGAAGAAGCAAAGTATGAAAAAGAAAAAATTCAGGCCACAATGGTTTGTATAAAAATCAACAACTTTCCTAATATACTGTCCACCAAGACTTTCTTTTAAAAACAAACAATACTCAGAGTTCTTTAAGCGTCTGGGTAAAAGGTTCTTAATTCTTGGTAGTGACTTCAATGCGAAGAATACTCACTGGGGTTCTAGATTAAGTACAACTAAAGGAAAAGAATAACTAATTGGCATTAAAGAAAATGGATGAGAATCTATTCCACTAGGAAAACCATCATATTTGCCAACTGACCCAGGAAAAATACCTGAGCTGTTCGATTTTTTCTAATAATTTTATAAAAGTCGAAGAAAGCCAAGATACGTGCTCAGATCTTTCTCCAATAGGCCTAACTCTAAGCGAACCAACAAATATACGGACTGGAAAAGTTTCAAAGTACACCTTGAATAGAAATTAGATATCGCCTTACGGATAATTAAACGCAAATTCAGAAAAAAGTGGCACCAAACTAGAGCTCAACAAGACAAAAAAAATCTTACTCAACAATTAACAAGAGAAATTCAGAAATTAAAAAATTAGTCAGTTAATTTCTACTTATGTAAGTAAGTTGACGAATGATAGTAATAATAGTAATAAGGATTCATCCTATCAGGAAAATAGATGGAACATGGGCAAGTAAAAACAAAGAAAGCTGAAGGATTCGCTAATCATCTTGAAAAGCTACCGTAAAGTTAACTAATATCATAAACGCTGCATTTATATATTTTTTTTTATTTTTTATTTTTTTTATCTTCTCTTTTTTGATTTATTACATATAGGATTAAAACTAAGATATAAAAAGTATTTAAATATTTTAAAATAAAAATTACACAATATAACAAGCTTATGATTTAAATACAAATATTATGACATGTTGTGTTGAAATCATCTTATCAGTTTCTTATCCGGTAAAACTTTTGTTTCTATATGCTTAAAAAATTAAAGAGAATTAGGAAATATCTGTGATCACAAAGGATCAGAATCGATATTACCATCGAGAGTAATATACTAAAATTAAAGAAGCAGTGGGGAAGCTTCTATAAAAAACAATTTAAAAATACAATTCTAAAATCGACAGAATTTAAAATAATTCAGTTTTGAACTTCAATCAATAAAATATAATTTCAATTATAACTAAAAACGTAAAGGAATGTGGTTTCATTTCAAAGTGTGAAAGAGAGTTTCAATATCATTTACTTCCATTAGCCATGATTTAACACCCTTCAAAAAGGTCAAATAAACAGGAATTTGTTTTAAACTATCTGATAGCTGATTATAAATTTTAGGCGCCACAGAGCTAAAAAAATGTTTAAAATGCTCCTTTCTTGGTGGTGGGCAATTAACGTAGTTTGCAATACGTAATGTATAGTTAGTAACTTTTAAATTCCTGTGACCACGGCGTAAAAAGAAAATTTTTAAAACTTTATAAACGTATAAATGTCTTAACGGAAGTATGTTTAAATTTCTAAATAAAGGTAGGGTAGAAGTTAATCGTGGTTTGCAACATATCGTTCTCATTATAAAATTTTGTGTAACTATTAGGGCCTTCAAATTGGAATAGTAAATTCCACCCCAACAAGTTAAGCCATACTGAAGTTTTGACTGCACAATGCCAAAATACACTGATCTTAGTTCGGGTTCAGGACAAATATCACGTAGAAGGTATAATTTTCTATTACATGCTAACAAATAATTTTGTAACGACTTAACATGACTCTTAAAACTAAAACGCTTATCGATTGTGACTCCTAAGTATTTAAACGACTCAACTACATCTAAAACTTTACAATAGTCTGAACATGTAATACTATTATTTAAACAGTCTGAGGAATGATATACAACATCAGTTGGATTAGACACGACTCCAGATAATTTAATATATAGAATATTCGTTTTAGAACTGAGAACCATGTAGTGTAGGTCAAACCAGCGTCTCAGAATTCGAAGATCGTTATTAATCTTCTGGACATTAGTATGATTATCCCTGGAGCTATATACCATCCCTACATCATCAGCAAAGCCAACTGAATGCCCATCTAACTTTAGTTCGAAAAAAGAATTAATATAGATCAAGAATAAGATAGGTCCTAAGACTGATCCCTGTGGCACTCCACACTTAATTTTTCTAAATTCGCCAATACAATTCCCAATTTTTACCGCCTGCTGTCTATCAGAAAGGTAAGACAGAAACCATTCGTTTGCAATGCCGCGTATCCCTGCTTTATCTAGCTTCAATAATAATAAATTATGATCAACAGTGTCGAACGCTTTTGTAACATCTATAAAATTTACTGCAGCAGATTCATCGTTATTTAAAGAAAATATAATTTTGTTTGTGAGCTCTAGCAGAGCATCTTCAGTACTTTTACCAACTCTGAAACCAAATTGGCTATTTGAAAAAAAATTGAATTTTGCCAAAAAGGAAAGTAATCTTTTCTTAATTATTTTTTCAAATAGTTTAGAGAAAACGGAAATCAGAGAAATTGGTCGATAGTTACCCAAACTAAGTGTATCTCCCTTTTTATGTAGTGGTATAACCACAGCTTTCTTTAAGACTTCAGAAAAAACACTGGTTGACATACTAAAATTAAAAATATAACTAAGAACAGATGAAATAAGCGGACCAACATATTTGATCAGAGAGTTACTTATTTTATCATATCCGCATGCTAATGAATTATTTAACGAATTAATGGTATCAAGTACCTCACAGCTGTCAGTTGGATTAAAGAAAAAAGTTTTGTCTTGTGTCTTTTTGAATAAATACTGGGATTCTTGAGCAATGTTGGCAAAATATTTATTAAATTCATTTGCAATATTTACTTCATCGTTTAGAATATTATTATTCTGAGATCTGATGGTTTCAATAATAGATTTCTCACTATTTCCATTTAAAAGTTCATTTACAAGTCGCCATTGAGAATTCACATCGTTTTTACAGTTATTAAAACGTTGGTAATAATAAAGTTCTTTTTCTATAGGAATTGCTTCACTTATTTTATTCTCTAACTTCTTTATTCTATCAATTAATTTAATATTTCTGGGATGTTTACGTAGAGTTTTTAAGAGTTTATTTTTCAAATTAATCGTTTTGGACAAAGAAATCGAAATCCAAGGGCGAATTCTTTTAGTTTTTTGCTTGTGAGAATGTTGAACTATAGATATAGAACAGTGTGTAATGTGAGTTGACAAAATATGAAAAAAACTGTTGTACGCTTCATTTGGATTTTTTTGCATAAAAACATGAGACCAATTTTCCCTACTCAAAACGTCATTTAACTTAGACTGATCAATCACCTGCCTAGAATGGATACTAGTTTGTCTATTCGATTTTCTAAGGTTATTTTTTGTGATTTCAAGCGACAACATACAATGGTCCGATAATTTATAATCTAAAACCTCCGCATTTGTAACCAAATTCGGGTTAACATTAGTTCTACAAAAAATGTGATCAATAGTGGTCGAAGTAGTATCAGTAACTCTAGTGAACTCTTGGACTAGCGAAGTCAACCCAAAAGAAGACATCATTTGAAGATATACACTAACATTAGGATTCGTAAGACTACACTCTGAAATATCAATATTTAAATCACCCATAATAATAAGATTTTTATTTCTGATACCATTAAGAAAAGTCGAAAATTCATCAACAAACTCCAAGATTGAACAAAAGTGAAAACGATATACGCAAACCACACAAAAACTCTCAGAGTCGAATAAAATATTTAACCTCAAGACGTCAGCGGTTTTTAATGTTTTAGTAACAAAATTGAAATTTAGACCAGACTTCACATAGCCAATTATACCTCCGGATGAGTAAGAATTGTTACAGCAATCAACCATATTAAAATTAGGAATCTTATAACTGGAAACCTCATTACTTCCAATCCAAATCTCTGTGAAAAATATAATATCCGGCAGGTTGGAATATGAATTAAGATGTGCAAATATTTTATCACTATTTTTTCGTAAGCTACGAGAATTTTGGTGGATTATCCACAATGTACTTTCATCTTTGGATATAGAGGAATTATTTATTTATTGATGAGAGATTTACCATTTGATCGTGACGACTACAATTTACAACAGACATTTAAAATTTAAGCTATTTAATTTATAAATTGAGCAGGTCTTCTTTGTCCTTGATTTCTAGTCTCTCACTCCCATCAATTTTCCTCATGAAAATTTTAGAATTACGTACCCAAAGATGTTTATAGCCCTTTTCCAGTTGCAATATTTTAGCCTGATAGTGCAATTCCCGCATTTTGAAGCTCAATGACTCGTTGATAAATATAGGTTGAGATTTTAAGATTTTTTTTCAGCTTGGATTGAAACACTTCGGATTTCGTGTTGCGACAACAAAACTTGACAAAAATTTTTCCAGATGCAGCTGAATTTTTACTTTTTCCGCGGTATGAAAAGCTTATGTCAGTCGCCTGAATCCGCAAACCCAATCCGTCATTTAAGATACGCATCACAACTTCATCAGTATTTTCATTTGGCACGAAAGGAACACCAACCACATCAATTGAGTTTTGGTATTCAAGCTGCTCCATAGTATCAATTTTTTGCTGCATAACCTTCACTTGGCATTTCAATTTGGCGTTTTCCTCGGTTAAGTTTTTAACAATAATTTCAATTTTATCGTTCAAGGCTTTATAAGCTGCTTTAATTCTTCATACATCATATCCATGACATTTGATTGACTGGTCAATGTTGAAGGCTGCTGTTTAGGTGATGCTGCACAGGTGTCATCAATCCGGTTTAACTTTTTTTTCTTTTCGCATTCAGAGCAATTCCACTTGGTTTTTGTTTTGATTAAATATGCTATGTCTATATCATTCAAAGACACGCAAGTTCGATGAAATAAAAAGTTACAACTACCACAACTGATAACAGTATCTGAATCCCTGCTGACTTTTAAATTACACGTGTAGCATTTAGACATGTTTTTATTTTTTAAACTCTTTATATAGTTCACAAAATTTGAAACCAAAGTACTATAAACCGTACAAAAACAATTGTTTATTTTATTATAGCTAATTGTTCAAAAAACCTGATAACCAATTCACTTTATTGATCACAAACACATTATAAACACAAAAACTGTTTATTTTGTAATTTTTATTTTATAGATCAAATTTAATTTTAGTTACTATGTTATTAAACTCTATTACAGTTCAAAAGCATTATTAGCATTATCACAAAAACTGTTTAATTGTCAATTATTTTTACAAAACAAAAAAAAAAAAATAAAATTATTTTATTTAATTTTAATTTTTTAAATTATTGTTTAGATGTTGCTTTCCCCACTTCACAACATTGAATGATATATATATATATATATATATATATATATATATATATATATATATATATATATATATATATATATATATATATATATATATATATATATATATATATATATATATATATATATATATATATATAATATATATATATATATATATATATATATATATATATATATATATATATATATATATATATATATATATATATATATATATATATATATTTATATATATATATATTCGTGGCTGAGGTTATCAAGATTCCCAACCCAGGAAACTAGTACACAACTGGACAAAAGACTAGTATACAAACCAGTATATTTAAATAATCAAGAAATATCATATGCAAACCTCATGTCAGAAAGAAAAGAGACGAGAAGGGATTAAAATACAATAAAGTGTATTGGTTACTGGGAAGAAACTCTCATCTACCAATCCATAATAAGCTTATGCTTTATAAGCAAATATTGAACCCTGTTGTGACTTATGGTATACAGCTGTGGGGATATACCAAGCAGAGTAATATAGATTTTATCCAACGATTCCAAAATAAAGTACTAAGAAACATCCTCAATGCACCATTGCATTAATTTAAGTTAGACTAGATTGTAATTAAAAAAGAAATAATAAAGAAGAATTATTTTCAAACAACAAAACAACAATAATTATTGAATAATATCCACTGAATATTAGAACCAGCATCAAAAGCTGCCATATTAGCTATCGTGAAAGAGTTAATGACGGTAAATCCTAAATAAATAATAAAACACCAGATGTCACCACTTTATTATCGTCTAATAAATCAGGCTCTAATATATAGGTTACATGTATATAGTGGCCACACACCACTATAGTGGACTAGCGCCACTAATAAAACACAAAACTTATTTGATAACAACCAAACTGATAACAGTATAACAACAGTTGAGACGACAAAACAAATGCCTGCGAACCCAAAAAAAAAAAAAAATAAATAAAAAGGAAAGTTTTATCTTTGTGATAATAGAATTAACAATTCAATTGTCATTTGTACAATTTCATTTCCTCCACAAATAGAAATAAAACAGCAGTGACAAAATACTGAAATGAATAAAAGGAAAAATAAATAAGATTTCCCAGAAAATGTCCCAACAATAATAATATTGGTATTAAAAGTGTATATGTGTGTTTGGTAATACCAAAAAAATGCCGACCCAAACGTTATTAAATTACGTTTGTAACTCTAACACTATATATGCGGATATTCAATACGAAATCCAATTTCTAATTTATTTATTTTTATTTAAGTTTTTCATTAACAAAGTTTTCCCCTCTGCACAGTGGATTTTCACAGTGGATTTGCCATTCATTTTACGATCACATTCTCTTGTTTTCCTCGAAACCGAATTTAAATTATTTTCCGAAACCATTTTGGTTCTTTTGGTTTATTATGATGGTAAAAAGAGCTTTTTGTATTCAATACATTTCAGTGTTTGTATAGTGCGGTTACCTGTTTTAATTGGATAACAGAGAAAACAATCTGTTTATACATACATACATATGTATACGTTCATTGAAAACTTTTGAATTATTTAATTGAATATAAAAGTTTGTTGCCAATCGAATAATGATGATTTCCCTCTATATGCATATATACATATATATACATATATGTACATGTACTCGAAGGCATTTTTTGCTCCAATAAAGATTTATTTTCGATTAGAAATATTGTTGAACTTTTAACATTTTCTGTTGTGGGTGGGTGTTATGTGTGTTATATGGTAAAAGTTTGCAGATCTAAATTTCCTTAGAGACAGATAAATCATATAACAGTTCTCAGTTTTGTGTTGTTGCTGCTTTATAATGATATATGTATAGAAAATTACATTGGAAAAGTTTGTAAAAATAAATGGCCATTTGAAATAATTGGAAATATTTATTTAAAACAGTATTGGAATATATGTAAATTAGATAATCTTTGGGTTTTGGGTTCTTTATACTCAATACTCAATAAATCTTGAATAGATTATAAATTATTTTGAAAAATAGCCAAATTATTTCATATATGAATCAATAATGGAGCCAAGACAATTATAAAAGTCAGGATATCCATAAAAGTCCAATTAACAATAGGAGCAAGAGGAGCAATATTTTGAAGGCCTGGAAAATGACAGGAATATAAATGTGTAATTAAAAATTTCAGATAGATTCAGAAACTAAAAATGTTACTAATTCTAAAACATGATTTGTAATATATATCGAAATTTTATAAATATAACGTTTAAATCAAAAATTCTAAAGTTTAAATCAAAATTGCCAATTTAGAATATAAAATGTATATTTTAGTATTTTAAACGTTAAAGTATTAAATTTTTTTGTTTTTTTTTAAATGTTACAGATGGCAATTTTTCAGAATTTAGAGGGGAAAAAATTCAAATTTGAACAAAAAATGATTTCCTATAAGGTTTCCAAACCGACAAAGTAAAAACTTGTGGTGCTATATTCTTAGAAAGCGAATTATATCGGTTTAAGAATTTTTTTCGTAAATCTATTTAATTTTGTATCAAACTATTTCAACAACCATGTCGAAAGTCGGTAGGAATCTAGGAAGGCTTACTTATTTTAGGAACGAAGTTTTTCGAAAAAATGGTAGTTCTAATGCTGGAAAGAGTTAAGCAAAATTCTGCTAGCAGAAAAATTAGAATACGCACGATTATATGGTATGAAATACACGGATTCTGCTTATCGAGCATAATTTCATACTTCTGAAGTTAGCAGAAAAATTTCAGAAAAAACTGCATTATCGACAAATATTATGTTTCAGTAGAAAAATTTCAGTAGAAAATTTCCAGTAGAAAAAAATATACTTTTTCGACATAATTCATATTTATTTGTTTGAAATTGCAATTACTTTAGAAGCTAAAATTATTGTTTTCATAAAAATATAGTTCTGATTTTCTGGTTTCATTCAAATTAATTTTTAGAATTACACAACACACCCATTTACAATTTTTCATGTAAGCGGGAATTCAATTAACATTAAGACTTAGGTAGAGATGTTCCGTGATGCATATTTGGACAAATTTTCATGCCACATATCTGGTAAATTATGTGGGATCAGGTTGAAATTAATTAAAATCTCCACCAATCTTTTATTCAAATGGAATGGCCCATATTCGAAAATTCGGGTAGCTGGCACTTTTGATTTGTCGTGTAATTGGAGTTTTGGCTTCTTGTGTAAACGGACCCAATTTTTATACTATGATATATTTATTTTTGGTTTTCCACTATAGTTCAGTTAGACTTTTGAATTTTGTAAAAATTAATTTATTGCGATCTTAACTAATTAAATTTTGTTTGCGATAGTAAAATTTGTGCCATATAATGTATTTTCTATAGCTATATCTTTCGTTTCTCGTTTATCTGATTCTAACCTCGTACTCTTAATGAACTAAGTAACCGTTCATCGGGATGATGAGCCTGGAATATAGGCGGTAGATCAATGATTCGTTGCATGCCGTTTTAACATGGTGTATTCAAGATCTCCACAGGCTTCTGATTCAAGATCTCCACCGCTCAGAAGCCCCTGTGAAGATATTCTGTTAACGATCGCTGAAACTAGCTTTCAACGTTCTGAGAAGGTCTACATGAAAGAAGCTGGTTTACCATTTTAGGCTTTGTAGAGTAATTAACGGCAGTTTTTAATAAATGTCTTTACATCTTGTGCCATATGCGTCCAGTGGAATTGCCGTTGTGTTCGTTCAATGGTTTTTGCCGCACCCATATGAGCAGCTGAAGGTGGTACGTGAGCCTAAAGTATAAGTGCTTGCGTTAAACTTTCAGGTATAACCAATTTCCAATTAGGTATGTCGGTATCTTCATGCCGCCATCCGTATGTCGGAGCTATGAGCAACTTCCCATTTTGGACTCGTAAGTTGTGGTGGACATCGGGTAATGTTTCGACTTGTTTTATTTGATTCACGTAATCAGTATCTAAAAAGGCAGAACTGGTGAGATCAATATGTAGTGGTTCTGACGCCAGTTTTAAATCAGTCGAAATATGAATGAATAAAAGATGGGTGGGGATTTTAATTATTTTCAACCTGATCCCACATAAAATATGACCTGATAAGAAGCAAAAAAGTTCTCTATTGGGATGGTAACCCAAACTAATAGCCAGGTAGCACGACAAATCAAAAGTGTCAGCTATACCCGAATTTTCGAATATGGACCATTCCATATAAATAATAATTATAGAAGAATTATTTTTCATTAATCTTGTGTTTACATATTAAAATTTGTTGAAATGTACATTAACATTAATAGTTTAAAAAAATTCAAATTTATAATTTCATATCTTTCATAATTTTAATTTTCATAAGTTAAATTTTCATTTTAATTTGCATAAGTTATACTATTAAACTACGTCGATAAAGACGTATAAAAAGTTATCCCAGAATTTTATCCCAGAAAAATAAAAAATGTACATCAGGTAATATAAGTGATAGTATCCATTAGCTCTCATGATAGAATGCATATAAAAACTAAATCAGTAAATACAAGTTGTGAAATCATTACAAAATACGTTTAAAATTAAAATTTTAAATAAAATTGACATAATAAACTGAAAAATACATTCAACATAAAAAATAAATTTATTTACAAAATTTTTGAGCTTTTCAAATAACACATTTTTTTATTATTTTTAATTATTTCACCCGTTCCATCGTCTCCAGAGTCAATTAGGTAAAACAGTCGGATTAGCTCGGGTGTTTTCTTAATTTGGCATGCTAACACTAATTGAAAGACCAATTGACTGAAATGGTTAGTTTAAAGCTAAATTGGCTTTCTCATGACCGTTGAATTTGTTTGAAACGGACAGGATAAATTGGTGTTAATATGCCAAACTTTAAAACACTCGAGCTTGTCCGACATTGGCTCGAGTCGTTCGAGGAAGTTTTTTTTTTGTTGGTCAATATTAAAAATTACGTGACTTCGTCCGTTACTTTATCACAATCTTTTTTGAATCCGACTTAATAAATCAAATCATTGAATGGTTTAATTTACATTTATTAAGGAAGCATTTTTGTGTATCTTTTTTTTCGTGATATTGAGATGGTTTGGTACGAAATTCAAGATTATAGTGATTTCCTGGGATGATAGTTTAATGAAACTGTCGCGACATTAGGACATATTTTTCCTGGGATGGGACAAAATTATAGGATGATAGTAAATCCTGGGCTGATAGTTGATTCAAAACTGTCGCTATAGTTATGGTGTTGCCGTTGCGTTTTTCTGGGATGAATCCTGGGCTAACTTTATATACATTCGATAAAGCAGATTTTTTTCTGCTGAAATTTTTCTGCTAACTTCAGCAAGGTCATAATTTCTGCTTTGTGTTTCTGTTTCTAATTTTTCTGCTCAATTTAACATTTTTTAATTATGTTTTAATTGAAAAAGCGAGGCGCTACGCAACACACTTCAACAGGAATTTAAAAAATAACTATTACTTCAGGGAGTGGTTCCAGTATGCAGAAAGAGTAAAAGTAGCTTCAGCCATTAATGTTTTTGAAGGATGAGGATAGCGCGAATGAAAGGTAAAACTTAAAATAATTTTGCTGCCATATACTTTACTTACTAATAACATTGTTTATTTGTAGATCTTTCGTACATATTTCGTAAAACTGAAATACATCAGTACAACATATTATATGCGGCTGGCAGCTGACAGTCGTTCTTTGTATCCTCTAAGGCCACTGCTAAAATCTAAACACTTATCAAGTGCCGTAAACCTGAAGCTTGACAAAGCGTTAATCAGGCCCTTTGTTATGTTTGGATGTGAAAGTTGGGCGCTGACGGATGTGTACGAGAGATGGCTTATTACATTTGAGAGAAGAATCATGCGTGTGATTTACGGCCCAAAACGCGAAATAGATGGTATACATACCGAGCTCTGTACAATTTCGAGATCAGAGATCCGATGAAGATCCCCGATATTGTACATGAATTAAGATTTTAGAGAGTACGCTGCCGAGATTCTGCCGTGAAATCCGCAACCACTCAAATTACAGAAATAATTTCTTTAGCAAAATCTTCATTCGCAATTCCATCGGTACCTTAAACGCCAGCTCGATGGCATTAGGTTTACTTCTTGTCGCCAACTGCTTTCTATTAGCTCTTCATCATTATTAAAATATAGTTTGACGGTTCCTGTGATTTGATGAAAATATAAAGAACTACTGTTGCCCGAACAATCTTCTCAGCATTCTCTGAAAATACGGACTCGAAACTTTGCTGTTAATATGCCAAACATGTTTTCTATTTTAACCCTCACTGATGAAATATTTTTATTAAAAACTTTCCTGTCATTTGGAAGAAGCAGCCCAGAATATGTTCGCTTCAATTTTTTAGCACTGGAAACGCTGCTTTCATCTCCTGTTAAATAACACGGGAATTATTCCTCGTTGTTATTTGGCAATATCATTTCCTTGGGTATATTGATATTGCCCTTTAAAATTTGTTCGCCATTTGCGGTTTATGGAGATTTCCACCATCACTTTGGTTGCCATATGCTCCAATATCCATAGCCGAAAATAAATACTTTCTGTCGCCTACAGCCAATAGTACAATACTGTCGTATGTAATTGCTACAGCAATCTGCAGCATTATGCGGTATTGGCATACAAATCTTCTGCAATTTTCTTCTACTCTTTCTTTGCAGGATGTGATAAGAACATACCGCGCAATTGGTTCCAAATTACGTCACACTTATAATACACCGATTCTAAACCATCAATCCACACCACTAATGTAAGAACCAATCGGGATTCAGGTACAATCGAATTCCGAACAACAATTTCTTTCTGCAAATGTGGGTGTAGAAAATTATTTAAAATTTAAAATTGCGCTATGCCCAGTTTTATCTAAATGTTGATGTGGATTTAAATACTAATGTGTCGATTCGTTATCGTTATATAATACCAAATGATAAACGACACGACTACGGTTTGTCGCGACGTTTGTGGATCGGCATGACAATCATAATTAGGGGGTCATTATTGACAAAGTATGTTGCTTGAGATCCCAGGTCTCTTTAGCAACTCGTTTCAGCACAGCGAAAATCTTTTTACTGTTTTCCGCGACCCTTTTGACAATTGAAGTTACTCCGTGTCGTTCATCGAAGTCAACTCCCAGTCATTTAATAGTTTTAACCATCTTAATTCTTTGGCCATTTATTTCTGAGACCAATGGTGGTCTCCTAATGTCCAATGCACCTTTAAATTGGATCAGAATTGTCTTTGTATATAGGGGATAGCTCTATTTTTCTATGGCTAATTGCGCTTTTCCTTGAATATTCCCAGCAAAAAGCATTACCTTATCATCCGCGAATGCTACTTCTTGGACTGCCTGGTTCATGCTTCCGTTGAAGACAATATTCCAAAGATGTGGGCTAAGGAAGGAACCTTGCGGAAATCCTTTATTGACAATTTCTTCAAGTGTGCCATGGCTTGAAATGACAGTGGCTTTTCTTTTACAGAAATAGTTGTTAATGCATGGGCAATTGAATTTCTTTAGCTCCTACATTATGCTGGGCCACCACAGGTTGTCGAACGCGCCATATACATTTAAAAAAAATTCCAAGATTGTACTTTTGGTCCGACTCTTTAACTAACGTTGATCATTTTGATTATTGCGTCCTCTGTGGACCTATATACTCTAAAGCCAAACAGTTTGTCACTATATATATAGGTGCCACTTTTTTGGTATACTTGTACGAGTATGTCAATTAACCTGACGGCAATTAAGTTTTCAAATAATTTACCTAGGACAGTCAAAATCATGATAGGTCTATAGGATTTGGGATCGGTTTGACACCTATCTTCGGTTTTCCTAATGGTAACTAATTTACCATTTTTCCAAGCTTTGACCTCGATATTGTCTATGCCTGGCGCTTTAGCAGCTTTCATAGACATGATAGCCAAAGTGGTCCCTTCATCACTGAAGCGGCTGACGTTTGGCGTGGTTAGTGTAAAGTTACGATCGGCACGGATTTCTGTTTGCCTCTCAGAGTCATTTTCGTCAGAGTCGTCGGGTATAGCAAGGCATTGAGCAAGCATTTTGTAGTGTCCTCCCATTAAATGGTTGTTTGTCCACCACTGCTCATCACAGGGTACTAAGTACCTCATTCGTTTCCAAGTTACCTGTGCTGAACTTATAAACAAAGCCACATGATTCAGCATTACCATGCTCCGAGAGTTCATTTAGCTTTGGTCTCTTATATTTTTAAAATACGCCTTTCGGTGTACCACATAGTTAAGCCCTTTGCTTTGCCGGAGACCACCAAAAAAGTTTAGATTTACGAGTCCGTTTACGTGGTAAAGTGGCGGTACAGACTTTGATAATTGAACATGTTATTATTTGTTCAACTTGATCGATATCGCTATCGATCGATACCTAGCTCGGGTATTTAGCCAGGCTTTGCCAGATGCTAGTTATAGGGTCGCTATAGAAACGCTCCCAATTGTCATGCCTTAAGGCATACCGAGGAACTTTCTTTACTGCTAGTGCTTGGGAATCATTATGTGTGTTCTCCGAACCCAAAATCGAGACAATAGCTCTGTGGTCACTTGATGTCTAATTTTCATTGACGGACCGACTTAAAAATTTTTTTAACAGACTTCCCGTCATGCGTTGAGATCAATATTCGACTCCCCATTGTGAGAATATGTACTTGGTTGCCTATATCTTCGTTGATAACGAATAGGTTACTTCTTGCTATAAATTCTTCAACAAGGATTCCTCTCTCGAATGTGTCCTTATTGTGCCAAAGTTTCGACTTGGCACTGAAGTAATGATAAAAGGATGGTCTTTAAGACCATCCATGATATTATCAAGTTTACTCACATACTCCACTGGATCGTCTGAATATTGCAAATAAAAACTGACCAGATAGAAACTTCCTAAGTTAGATCTCACCTCTATACACACACAGTGTGTGTCGCAGTACTGTGACCGTTGTTAAGTTAGCCAATTGCTGCTTTAATATTTTCATTGTTTCCATAATGGAAGTCTTGTGGTCATTCCACCTGTAACCCCTTTAACCGCGTATGGTTCTTGCTTGCAGAGTATATCAATCACTTCTTTATCAATAGATTGTCTGATCTCATGCCCAACTGCTTTAGCATTTTGCATATTCAGTAGGGCGATCTTCAATCGAAAATTATTTTTAGTTTTAACTGTCATAGACCGTTCTATTAAAGCGCATTTAGCGTCTACCGTCTTTTTTGTGCATGATTTTTGGTAATGCTGATTGTCGCCGCAGTGACCACGAATGTGGTGTTGTTCGTTACAGAACTTGGCAATGAGTCCAAATGTCTGGCATTTATAGCATTTTGTCAACTTGACGAAGTCTGACACTCTACATGAGGACCAGTCTAGATATATCCGACGGTTTTAGATGAGCATATTCCTGGCGATACCTCTAGCTTTTCTGGAGCAATAATACCAGCCTAGCGTTCGAAAGATGCTTACTGACTTGGAAGAAATGGAGATCTTGCTTTCTTCTTGCTTCAAATAGAGCGTTATCCTTGATATTGGTGACCTTTCTAACCGAAACGTTAGCCACTGCCGGGTTTAACATTTCCCGCAGTTTAATTTTAAACTCCTCATTATTTGTGAATGATGTTCCTCTACCAGCTAGGCTTTGACAGTGACAACCTTTGATGGTTGCCACTGGGCCTTTTGTTTTGTTCCTGTTACTAGGACAGGGACCTGAGGTACCGCATTTTTCAAAGTCTGTGCGTACGAGACCTATTTCTCAGATTTAATTGGCGTCTACAATGGCATTTAGGCAATCAAACAGTTTTGCCTTTCCCCTAATGTTAATCTTGGGGATCTGTCCGATTTCCAATTCTAATGCTTTCACAGCCTCTTTTAGTGCACCGACTGAGTCAGCGCCTACAGGCTGTGTAAATATTGTAAAATAAATTGTTTAGAATTCAAATGATAAAATTGTTTTAAAAAAAATAAACAAATCCTGGACTAATTACTATATACTTACCATTGGAATCTACTTAAAAAAACTGTTTAAAAAATTTGTTTTAATGCGATATTATAACATAAACTTTCATCAACAATATATAAAAAATAAAACATTAATATTCTGCAGAAAAGATAAACAAACAGATTTAATTTTCATTTATATCTTGCTAATTAATCTTCTATTTAAAAAATAAAAAAAAAATTGTAATCTCCTTCAATCACTGTCTGTTGTTGTCTGTTTTGTTTTCTAAATTAAATATTTCCGTTAAAAAAATTATAGAAGAAAATTGTTTGTATATTACTCTGGGTTGCTGTAAGAATCTCACGTTAATTTCTCTGTACACCATCGAAATTTGCTCACAGAATTTTAAACCAACCTAATACGAATGTTTATTATTAAGACATTTCTAATCTTAAATTTATTAAATACAATGCTTATATATTAGAGAATAATATGATGATTATTAGCAATTTTTGTTTATAATTATTTCAATCAACAGATTATATAATAAGGGAACAGTTCGTGAAAAAAAATTATTTTTTGCGGGAGAAACCATTTCCAATAATAAGTTTTGTGTTTTTTTTTACTAAAAAATCGCTGTAAATTGCTATATTTCAACTTCATATACATACACCAAATTTACTCGACTTGTCCTATGTACACAAAACATTATAGTAAACATTAATTTTTTGTTTACCAATGCAGATTCAAAAATCATTACTAAAACTACTTTGCTAAGTAGTAAATGAACGTAGGTTTGATTTTAAGCAGATTTCATTTTAAGAAACCGAATTTTAGGTTTCACCCTACTTCCAAATTAAACCTCATGCAATTCCTAATAACCTGGTCTGGCTGGCTAAGATGCTCAAGTGATTTGGAAATAGAAATATTAACGACCATTTTTAGAAGTTCTGTCACGATATCTCCTATATATTCTGAATCACTTGAATCGTATACACATCATACCAATAAAGGGTATGTGACAATTTTCGCCTAAATGTATGCTTATTGTACACACTTTTTTTTTAAATTGGTTGGAACCCATAAGGATTCCGCACTCAATGCCAGGACGACCCCTGGTGCAAACCTAAGATTCTATCCTAATTCGCAGAAGCGCGTTGCAGCCTTAGCAAACTGTACAAGTTTGAACCAAGGTATGGAGGACAACTGAACTAAATTAATAGATCTACAGCTGAAAACCTGAAACCGATTAATATTGAAAGCTGGGCAACTGCACTCAAAGTGCAAGCAGTCATCATCTTCACTCAAGATAGTCATCACAAATAACATCCTGAGATAAACCTTAAATCGACCATGACCCGTAAGAATCGCAACCAAAATTCTTAGTCCTTTTTCAAAGAAAGAGCATATTTAGTTGATTTCTGAATTGGGCTCGCTAAAGAAATTCTCCGCCATTCGACAACTAAAAGTAGCAAGCCACTATAATCTTAGATCTTTCAAAGCGTAGTTCTTTATTATTTTCTTGGCGAAGTTAAAAGATAACGGAGCCGCGGGTTCAGGTCCAATTATATCACAATGATATCACAATGTGCTCGCACCTACATTACCGTAACGGTATTATTGGAACAAAGAAGATTAATGAAGTGTTTGCAATCCTTGACAAGTTTGGAGACAGTCATGGGATTATTCAATGAATTGAGAACAGCTTTGCTATCAATACCCAGAATAATATTTTTGTTTTTAACAACGAAATTCAAAGCCTCCATAACACTATACGTCAGCGCTAATATTTCCGCTTCGAAAACAGTGCATAGCGAACCAAGGCTGGCGAAAGATCTCTGATTCGACCAAGGACCGTAGATTCCAAATCCAGCACTGAGGCTAGAGCCGAGAGCCATCTGAAAAAAGACTATGGACTCGTCTAATTTTTGGTGAAAATCCTCCGAAAACCACAAATCCCTTGATGGGTAAACCGCCGAGAATATAGGTTGGAGAAGTTGTATTCAGGTATGTATAGTGATCTATCATTAATTTGTGTAGTTTGTAAAAATTGGTCTATATGTCCAACGATAGAACCGAGAACGTTCCAGCCCCCAATGCACCTCACGCGCAACGCTGCAGAACAAGCAGTGCCAAGAATAAAGGTGCGTCCCTGGGGCAAGGAAAGAATAGACTCCATAGCACGAAGTGGAGTCAGGTACCTACTTAATTATCCGTGAGTTGAATTTGTATAATTTACAGTTTTCTTACAATAAATTTGATTTCAATTAATTAAATTAAATAACAGGAATCAATTCAAAGAATTGTGCTCGTGGTATTTCTCGAACGATTAAACTGTTGATTGTTTATATATAAGAATTCTCAGAACTTGATACCATGAAACAAAATTTTAGTCAGATTCATTTTCAATTTATAACGTGATTCTAATTATCGACAACGAGAATCTCCTTCATCCCATTTTTCAAGAAGAAAATGAACGATAAGTAATATGCGAGCCATAGAGGAGCCACTCTGAACTTAGAACACCGAAGCAACACGATTATATTACCATTCCTGTTCAATATGTGTGTTTAAATAACAGCACCTATTAACAGGTTTGACACTGGCGGAACCATGTAATTCTATCTTGCCTGGTGGCTCTTGCGAAAATAAATTGAGTTTCAGTTGAAGTATAGTTTTATACTCATTGTGGGGTCCATTAAAAAGGATCTTAAAGTAATGCACAGCCTCGCAATCTGTTGCAAAAAACCATTCTGTCAATCTATTTGTTGTAAAACCAAATCATTTATATTTTGGTTTGTCAATGGATCTATACAGTGTCAGCTATATCATCTTTTATTGTCTGTGGCTCTATTCCACCATTGAGATCAATTGCAGTTGTCTGTCGTTTGACATCGAAGGTTCAAGAATCAAAGCAACTTATCGTACGTTTCCAATCTATTACGTGAGATCTAATATGTTTTAATGGCTTCTGAGTAATTGGGAGAAGTAGTTTCTAAAAATTGATCTTGCAGCTTCCCTATTAAGTGAGGATTTAAGATAATTTAATGTTACCAGATGAACTAAAGATTGATAACTGTCATAAAATTACTCTTTGTGACGTCACCCGAAAATGTTGTTAATTTAATTTTTAAAAGTTGGATCGACAATGGTTCATGATGGTTTCCTTGCAGCAAACTATAAGTGAATTGAAAATAAGTATTCTGTTAAAAAATATTTTTAAACGTTCTTCGACTATGATTGCACTCTCACAATACAGTTGCTAGAGCCCACACTGTTTTTTCCCCCATTCAATCCACCGATTTCAAATATGGCACTTTTCATTGTCTATCACTGATGTAAGACAATTTTTCGTGTGTCTTACTATGTGACTGCTTGAGAAAGTAGATCTGGTTTCGAGAAGTCTCTTGGTGTCTTAAATTATAATTAATGGAGTTTTATTCAAAAAAAACTATTGATCCCAAATTTTAGTGGACTAAGTACATACTCGGATAGTATAACAGACGAAAAATTGTTTAGCACTAATGTTTGACAATTTTCCGTGTGTTTTATTATGTAGGTCGTGGGTGCTTGGAAAGCTCAGCTAAAATTTAGTATCAGAAATTTTTAAAATTTTTGTAAATCGTTTTAGCTTCCATTCGTTCTACTCATTCGATAATACACTTAGAGTCTAGAACAGTTTTTAATTTCTGTATATGAATAATCCATACATATAAGGCCCTCATGCCATACTTTGTCGAAAGCTTGTGCAATGTCTAGGAAAACTGCCGAACAATATTTCTTTTCTACTAATGCAAAGTTACCTGTGTTAACAACTCCGTGCTCCTTGCTCTACAGGTACTCTGGTACAATCTGTCCTTCAGAAAATATTGGTTTTAATTTTTGTTATACCATTTTTTCAAAAAGTTTAGAAATCATCGGAAGTATACTTATATTGGCCTGTACGATGCGACTTGTGTTTCGTTTTTTCCAGGCTCATTGTAATCATTGTAATTAGCAATACTTTCCATTTTTGGGGGAAATACCCACATCTCATAATCGCATTGAAGATATAATTTATGTGTTTTATGCATTTATCAGGTAATTCTCTGATCATTTTCCCGGTAATAAAATCGTGTCCTGAAGCTTTCTTTGGGCTTATACAATTTTTAATGGTATTTTGAACTTTTCTCCCTGTGGTAATTCACTGTTGTTAGTTTTTTCGTTTGGTGTGAATACTTTTTTCAAGTGGTTAGAGAAAGCAGTAGCCTTTTCTATGTCACGTCTGGCCCAATGTCCATCCGGTTGCCTAATTGGTGGATTTCATAATGTTGGCCTCTTTAGTTTTGTTGTTGCATTCCATAGTGAGTAATCTGTCTTCTCGGTCGCCGAGAGTTCAGTAAGGTAATTTTGGATTCTTGAGTCTTGTTCTTCTCTCAATGCCCGTTTAAGGGCTTTAATAGCCCTAGTCAAGTTCCGGCATATCGTCCGTTTTTCTTGGATTAACTACAGTATATTGGGTGAAGGCTTATTATCTTTTTCGCACTTTTTAATATCAAGGGTGGCCCCTTTTCCTGCTATTTCCAATATATATGTATTAAATCATTCGCCGTCGCATTAATATTTTATGGGGTGCAAAGTTGGATATCCAATTGGCAATTTTGTTCGACTATATTTCTATATAAAGCTCTGGCACTCAGATTTATTAGGTAAGTGATCGGATGATAACTCATAGCAATCTTCTACCTGAGCAATGGTGCGTGCAATTCCTTTTATTATACAAAAATCTATTAAATCCGGTTTTTTATTTCTATCTGATGGCCATTAAATTGGGTGGGCATTGTAGTCGCATCCTGCGAGAAATTTAATGACCAGCTGATTAAAATAATCAATAAATTGCTGCTTTTTGATTGCGTGTTTTGATGAAGAGTAAACAGCCGATATTGCACAATTTCCAGACTATTCCTCTGGATATTTAGATACTAGATGCTTAGATGTGTTCTTTATCATATTCGATTAGTTCATAATGCTTTATTCTTCGTTTGATCAAGCCCGCAGTGCCACCCTGTGCTCTTCCATCTGAATGTTTGGTGTCAGAAACTGAATATTTTTTGTAAAAAGAGTTTCTGATAGTAGCATGATGTCTAAATTATGGTCGACAAGAAAGGTTTGATCCTCAGCTTTGTGCTGTGAAAGACCGTTCGCATTCCATACAGCTATCTCTAGGAGAGGCAATTTTTGGCTTTTGACAATAATTTGCATTAGTGTGTTCATATTTTGCATCATCATGCTCATTTGTCTTTCCATCATCATCATGAAACTTTGGATCGTTTCGGCCAGTTTATTGTTTACGGTTGCGTAATTCTTCTTCGTTGAAATGAACTTTTCTTTTTGGGGCGGTATCTTTTAGGATGTTGGCATAGGAAACTCGTAGTTGTGCAAAACTGCTTGTAACATTCTCCAGGTCATTATGTGTAGTTGAGTGTACATTCGCTGGTTGGGCAATGGTACTTCTTGGAGTAATATTTCTTTGATTGTAACGTGACTTAAGCTTTCGTTGCTCAGATCGCAACTTTGGCTTGATCCAGATATTATTTTCAAATCCAGATATACTGGACAACCTCTGTAGTTTGCTGTGTAGTTTTTACCTCAACTACTACAGCGTTTTGCTGATGGATCATTTTTCGTCTTATCGCATTTTTTTGAATCATGAAGTTCGCCACAGATAACGCAAACTTCACATCATCTGGCTCTAATTCTATGCGAAACATCAGTTGAGGAACCTCCTCCCGATTTAAAATGTTTGCAATAGATGAAGCATGGAAGATTGACAGATGCATGAATGTCGGTTACATCTACGCTGCTCTCCATTCCTTTTAAAACAACAGTCAACCCCTAAATGGTTTACAAGCGCTCTGAAACCATCAATTTCAAATGGTTGGATTTTCGTTTCTTTGAAATTGCCCCTTTTAAGCGGGGCAATATAAAATTTTGAGTCAGTTAACTTTTCGATTATATTGACGCTTCTCTATTATAGCACTCTATACGAGGCAGCAAATCCCGTTTCCCGGTTTCTGGTGCAATTATTGGTTGTTAATTGAGGCAACCTTGCTTGTACATATTACATTTTCTATAAATAAGCTTTAAAGTTGAAAAATGTACTCTTAAATATTAAAACCAAATCGAATATATTATATCGAAAGTCAATGCAAAAGCTATAGCTTTAAAAAAAAATCACGTTACACCAAAGCTCACATTTTATTATAAAGTTAAAAAAAATTTCATTGCTTTCATTTCTTTAAGAGAATTTCTATATGGTTTATGTGTTTCTTATCAAATGCCAAAAAAAAAATTGTTGAAGAAACTTTTTCCTTCGTTTCGTATAAAGCTTTTAGACAAACCAACAATTTTCTCGTTTAATTTAATTTTTACTTTTTTATTTTTATTTTGCGATAACGTTATCTTTCTTCTTATCAAATTGAACAAAATAAAATGAACTCGCAAATTGAAGATATTTTCTATCTTTTAAAAGATGATTAACTAGCAATATAAACTTGTACAGTATATAAATCATAATCAGGCTGTATATATACGCACTGTACATACCTACAATATGTAAAAAGGACAAAATGAAATGAAGTGAAATAAAAGCTTTTTTGACATTTTTTTTAGGCATCGGAGATGTGATTTTAGTATTCGACAGAATATTGAAGAAGATTTTAAAATACTATTAGGATAAAAAAACATAATGTTGGGAAATATTACATAAAATTAAAATGTATATAAACCACCTGTTGTACATATAATATGTATACACATCATAAATTGTAAAACGAGAGAGCTTTTTCTGAAAAGTTATAAGTGAGTTGTTAATTTAATGAAGAAACTTTTGCATTTTCATAAAAACAACGAAATAGGTAAATCATACCATGGAGTGTTATGGGGTATAGCAACATTTGTATACACAAGAATAATACACAAACAAAATGCTAGAATAAACATATGGACACCCACAAAAAAATTGAATATTACAGCTTACACACATATGGTTATACATATTGCTAATCGTATGGAATGTGTTGGAATGGAAGTATGATGTCCAGCGTATTACTCATATATGGCATGTGATCACAGATGTTTTCGATATTTTATCAATTATTTGATGAATGTTACGCTTCCTGAAGAAAATCACTGATTATAAATAGTTCGGATTGAAACTAGACGAGAATACTAATTAATCGTTGGCCAGTTGGTGACAAAATAATTCATATTTAAAAAATTAAAGTTTAACATTTGCGTCGTAAAAATACTAGACAGGTAACATTATGATAGCCTCACAAATGTTGTCGCCTCAAGGTCCTCGTTCGTTATGAACGGCTGGGTAAAAGTGACCTAGGTGTGAGGCGTATACGAATCTCTGATTCTGGCCTTTCTGGCCTGGTGGGCTTCAACCCCTGAGGGGCATCTCACAGCAGAGCAAAGAGAACTCGAAGTATAGGCCAGGAAAGCCGCCGGCTGCGACATCTTGGGGAGGGACCATGTGTCGAAAAGGCAGCGGTCCCAGGATGAGCTTTAAGGACACTTCTCACAAGGTGTCTAAACACACGTCGTTCTGCGATATTGTGAAGGAGCGTGTGTGACTTCGGGTTAATTACTCTCAGAGTATATAAAAAAGACGAGGCTGAAACGCACTCAGGGGAACCTAATGATGGCGACAGCCTGTCCACACAAGAGGCAGATGTACCAGGAAGAGAGACAATCCAACCAATGGAGCTCTCCGAGGTGGCTGCACTAGGAGAGAAGATGGGGCAGCCGCCTTTCGGTAGTGTCGGACGAGGATTACCTGTCGGACTCGCGGGACGAGGGGGCTGCCGGCATCATGGAACAAAGTCCTGGAGGAGGCGATAGGGACAACACCGGCGAAACCACTGGAACCAACTGACATTAGCCTGCGGTAGCGGGGAGTGATAAGTGCTAAGTAGGCTCAACTTGATATTATGCTAAATATCATACAAATTAACTAGCACCTTACGAAGGCGGCGTCTAGGAAAATCAGATCCCGCAGTCTTGAAAAAATAATTTAAACATATTTATACTTTCTCAATATAGCAATGGTGACATAACTGCTTTCAGCCTAGAGGTTAACCTAGGGGCTCTGGCCATAACCTTCGCGTCAGATAATATTTATCCTATGGTCAAGGAATGGAGAGTGGCAGGGAACATTCCTTCTCTGACCATCGATAGGTAACATTCAACTATAACGTTTCCCCTGCTACCAGGAAAGCTTTTAAGAATCCCAGAAGGACAAACTGGAACAAGTATATTGAAACGGTAAATGAGCTTATAGCGCCGGTGGCCCCTGAGCCGCCAGCGACAGTGGAGGAACTGAATTGAATAGTGGACACAATCACCAGTGCCTGCAACTGGTCCTTCAATGCTGCTTGCCCAATAGTTAAGCCCAGGGGCAAGCATAAACCAGAATGGTGATCCAAGGAAGTGAAGGCTTACCGAAAGGCATGTAGGAAAGCCTTTAATATAGCCAAAAGCACGAGAGAGATACAGAAAAGGACTCCTATATGGAGGACTTAAACGAGCAAGCATAAACCAGCATGGTGGTCCAAGGAACTGTGGGCCTACCGAAAGGCATGTAGGAAAGCCTTTAATATAGCCAAAAGCACGAGAGAGACAGAAGATTAGGACTCCTATATGGAGGACTTAAAATTATACAAAATAAAATTAAGGCACAAATAGGAGGTTGTGGAGACTCTTCTGTGATAAAATGGAAAAATTCTCCGAGAGAAAGATAGTGTCTACTAATCCAATCAATTCCGGTTATTTTATTAAAACGGACGAATCTTGGACTGCTTCTAGTGAGGAATCTTTGACATTTCTCTTCGAAACCCACTTTTCAGGAAGCTATAACAGCGGAAATTCAAAACAACTGGTCGATTACTCTCCCCTGGCTGGAAGTAATCTTCAAAGGGTGTTTAAAATTGGTCTGTGTTCCGCAGAGGTGGATAGAGGTCAGGGTGATCTTTATTCCGAATGCGGGTAAAACCTCATATGGCTAGCTACCCCAATGACTTAAGACCCATAACTCTACCATCCTTTCTGTTGAAAACCTTGGAAAGGCTGATAGATGTTTATATACGATCAAAAATAAAGCCTAGTGACTGGGCATAGTTTCAACCTGCTTACTGTAAAGGGAAATCTGTGAACACAGCTCTGCATGCCCTGGTAAGTACAATTGAGAAATCAATATTCCCAATAGTTAAGCCCAGGGGCAAGCATAAACCAGAATGGTGGTCCAAGGAAGTGAAGGCTTACCGAAAGGCATGTAGGAAAGCCTTTAATATAGCCAAAAGCACGAGAGAGATACAGAAAAGGACTCCTATATGGAGGATAATAGAGTTTTGTAAGGTGGGGTTCCTTGGTATTGAGGGCGCCTTGAACAATGTGAAGACGAAGGTAATTTTGGAGGAATGGTCACTCCTTGGGATGGACTACCCTGTAAGTGAGTTAATCAATCATATGCTAGGGAGGTGTCCTTTCCCCTCTTTTCTGAAGCATAGCAAACAATTAGTTGATGTTAGAGCTAGAGAGAGAAGGGATCGGAGTGATTGCTTATCCAGATGACGTAGCGATAGCTGTCTGTGTAAATATTTAATATATTGTCTCTGGTAATAAATATTTGATATTTAATATCACTCAAGAAAGCGTTTAAAAAGGAGACAGTAGCCTCAGCAATAGAAAAGTGGACTAACACTCTCACATGTAGTGTAGCAAGGTAAGTCTGGCCAAAGCTGGACTTAAAACGCTCAAAGACTCTGATCTCCCTACGTAGAAGTGAATTAAAAACGATCGTGGTGATACTCACAGGACACTTGGAGAACATGCGAGGAGGCTAGGTCTAGAAGCAAATTATTTTTGTAGAAGCTGTATGGACGGGGAGAAGGAAGAGACGGTAGCCTACTTCCTATGCTCATATCCGGCTTTGGCACACAGAAGACATAAATATATGGGTAGATTCGTAATGGGCAGCCTCTCTGACTGTAAGGTACTAGATCCTAACCTATCCTAACATTATGATATACTCACCATCGCATATGAAATTATAGCTCATTTATTACTATAGAAAATGTTAAGCAGAATTTCACATATAATATTGTACTCCTGGCTAGCTTCAACTGACTACTTTGAAATGGATGGCTATAAACTACTGTAATATTTTATCTGTTGCTATTTGAATTCATAACAATATAGTTTGGCTTAATATAATAACAATGCTGAAGCAACCCAATTATAATCAACAAATTTCAAAGGAAAATCCATTAAAATGTGTATATTAATACGTACTGACAGACTGACTGGCGTTACTTCGCGCATAGTTATAGCTCTGTATGTATTATATTTGTATAATAAAAAATTTAGTTGAAGCAAAAAATACACCCATCAATATCCATCTTTTGTTGCCAGCACAAATTAATGACAACTAATGGAATATCATCTGCCATATATGTACATACATACATACATATATATACATACACATATAACAAAA
Organism: Tipula unca; assembly: GCA_951394425.1. NCBI lineage: Eukaryota > Metazoa > Arthropoda > Insecta > Diptera > Tipulidae > Tipula > Tipula unca. The sequence goes on from OX596381.1 coordinate 33,855,574, forward strand.
GAACTAAAAATATTTAGTTTTTTATTAAGTTCCAATTCTAATTATTCATGAAAGCTTAATAAATTTTTATGTATTCCACGTCTGTATAAATTTTGTATAGATACGTATGTCTGCCATTCTGCATCTATATAAACAACCAAATTTTATTTATTAATCGATTAAAAGTTTTAACGTTGATTCAATTTTTTAGTTTATTAAATATAAAAGTATGGCACCATCTCTATTTATACATCTAGATGAAAAAAAAAATGTCATGGCAGACAATTATATTCATTTGATTTGAATTAAGCTTTGAGGCTCGACCCTCCATACCTCACCTACATGTATATATAAAAAGAAAAGCTTTATTTCATATGTGTACATACGTATATACGCATATCTCTCTACAGTGAGATATACATATACAAGAGAATAGTTTTGTTCTATTTTAGTACAATGAAGCTGGTATTGAAATTCCATAAATGTAACTAAAAATGAAATATGTGTGCTGGACAATAATATTTATGTGCGATATGCGTACGCTGTTACGCACCTGAAAATTATTTTTTATGAGGGTTCTTTTCGATCTTTACATTTCAGTCACATACAATAGGTAAAGCATTTTTGTTTGTGCTTTGCCATTATTTAATTTAAAAGCTTTATATGTAGCATATTTGGCAGATACGAGATGCTACAATAATAATAAAATTTATGCTCTCTATATAGTTTTTCTATTATCTCTACGAGAGATATCAATTTAATATGATTTAGGTATTCAATATTTGGACAGTACATCTTATTATTATGTCCGAAATTCTTACGAAATTCTAAAGATTTATTTAACTTCTGAACTCTCAAAATGAATAAATCTATATAGGTTTTTTGAGAAACTAGTTAACTGCATTTAATTCAAAAATGACTGTAATCCAAATGATTATAAGAAAAACGTTTAGTGATTTTATTTATAGTCTCAGTTTAAGATGATGGCAGAAATCACTTACATAAACAAACTGAATAAAAATAATTTTATTTTGTTGTACATAATTTGAAATGTGTCAGATATCTCGTTATGGCTTATCTGAATTTTGCAGATAGTTAAACAAGGACACTTTGTAATTTTTAAGTAAAGATAACTAGTAAAATATTTGTATAAATCAAAAAGAATAAACTACTATACAGACATCCGATCATATGGAATTTCATTATTGAACTGACAACTAAATTTTCGTCAAAAATTCAGTTAACTATAGTTTCTCAGAAAAGTGCAGATATTTTTCGGAATTCAAATTAAGTTTCGTATAACTTAAATCCCCTACTTACCAACTGCATTACATCGATTTTTTTAAAACTTATTCTATCCGACCATTACCAAAATTGATTCAGATTTTATTTCAAAATGGATTGGAACATCGATAATAAATATTTGAAATTAATAATTTGAGTTCATAATAAACGTTCCAGATCTAAACAAATAAATCGACAAGTTGCTAACCAGAATTGAGAACATTATTAATGGATAAGTGAATTCAATATTGCTGCTGTTAACGAGAGATATTAAAGGTATAAATGTTTCCATTATAAGCCGATTTAAAGAAAAGATTTGGATACATTTCTTTACAAGATCCAATTACTCTACCAATTGGTCAGCTAAGGCCAAATGACAATTTATTGCAATAAGCAAAATTGCTGTTTTTTGAATGAATCAAACCTATACTTTTTTGATTAAACTCCTTTATATATTTAGGAAAAGTGACAGTTGCGTGATATGCAACTGTCACTTTTCAATGAAATCATCAATGTACCTTTATTTCTTACATTATACGGTAAATGGTATTCATCACCATGCAGATCAAAGTTAAATTATTATTTTTTGCAAACAAACATTTGCGGAGTAATGCATTGCTTTGAAATTTCGCTGTCAAAAACTCAATTTAAGTAAAACCTATAGATCTAATAACCTCTTGGTAAATAAGCCATTTAAATGTTAACTTCTGGCAGGGTACGCGCAAGAATATGCCAAAGTTTGCCCATTTGGTGTATAAATACTTAGTTAGAAATTAACAGATGACGTGTATCTCTGTATAGGAAGAACCCCATGTTAAATACAACCGCCTTAATAGGAGCAAGTGATACGGAATAGGTTTGTCTATTTTTCTTGAATTTCATTGCAATATAGAATAGAAGCCTATAGCAAATTAAAATAGGGCCACAGGGAGGCATTTCAACATATGTGAGTCTATGTTAAGAAGATAAACTGAAAATGATTCCTGACAAAAATAAAGAAACGATAGTATTGAGCAAAGTATAATTAATTCTGCAAATGACAAGAGCTGGATGTCGTCTGCTGAGATGATTTTATGGTTAGTAGAGGTATGGAATAAACGGAGACAATCTTTCTTCAACAAAAAATCCCTACTATTTTTCGATGTGGCACCTGGCCACAAAACCGACGAATTGAAATCAACATATAAAAAATTCATACAATTCTGGCCATGATCCTTGGTCGATGAACTAGCCAACTCCAGCCACTTGACATATCTGTTAGTAAATCGTTTAAATCGAAGCTAAGAACTAAATGGGAAGAGTGGATAATTAGCAGATATAAAGAATTCACCTAAAAAGGAGCGATGGCATTTCATATTGGACACCGACGAAAATGTTGGCAACCTGAAAAGCTGAAAGCACAATCTCATTAAATTCAAAATTCAACGTATTCGACGAAATTATGAAATTTTTATTTAAATAAACATGTATTTTTAATTAAAACCACCTCCGACTTCTAAAGATTCTGACGTCACAAGAGGTTGTAATTTTATGAGAGTTATCTCTAATTCAACTAACCAATTAAATTATCTTAACTCCTCACTTGATTGGGGTTTTGTAAATTTAAATATGTAGACTGCCGGCGAAAGTACTAGCAACCTGAAAAGATGTGCTATCAATCTCATAAAATTTAAAGTTTGACGTATATGCGACGAAACTATGAAAATTTAAAAATTAAGGATATTATAAGGACATTAAAATTGCAGAGGTGTTAAACCTAGAGGGACACCAATATGTTAATTTCTAAATATTCTATTTGGGATTACATAATTTGTCCCAGTAAAATTTTACATTTAAATATATTTTAAAATGGCTTGGAAAATAATTTGGCTCATTCAAACAGACTAGTTGGTTTGCCAAATTCGTCAGTTCTTGGGTGAAAAATAAATAAATAAAAAATTTGTAAGGGAATAGCTTACAAATTAGCCTATTAAGATCTACCAAAAGTATCTCTGCCAAAATGAGGAGAATGAGTATATGTATATTGCTCAAATTTCAGAAATGTATTTGGTTCATCTTCCAGTTATTACTTATTTTAGGTTTCGTTCAAATGTTGAATAGGACAAAATCAATTTTCGTGGACCCTGCGGAAGATCTAATAAAATTATTGATTCATATTTTAAAGGAATTTATTTGTTTTGATAGAAATATTGCGAGATGGCAGGTTATCTCGAAAAGAAGATATGAATCGTGTTTTGAAATTAGTCGTAGATTGATTATGTATCAAGTTATACAAACTATGTCCTTAACAAAGTAAAACAAATTAATTTACAAATAGGTTTTTAAATTTTGTATGTATTCTTGGAAAAATATTCGATTTATCAATCGAGAGTTATCGAAGTTTAAAAGATTTAACGATTCTTAGAAGATTTGCAGAATGGGAAAAATATTACTTGAATCTCACAAACCTCGATTGCTGCAGAAGAACTTGATTCCCGACCACCAGTTTGGTTTTATGCCAAAACACTGATAATAGAACAAGTCATTAGTCAAAAGATCAGGTGAATTTATACCATAAATATTAAATTAAAACAGATATTGTTCTGCGCACCATTTATAAACAAAGCACAAGCGTTTGAAGCAAGGCCTATACACATTTATTATAAAATATCAGTGTGCATATAGGTACAGTGATCCCTCTCCACACCCAACCCCTGTTGAATTGTTTGTGGATGATTACCATAAACCTTACCTTTCAAATAACCCCACAAAAAATATTCAGCTCGTGTTAAATCCGGGCTTCATGGTGGCCAAGGAACATAACGATTTCTAGGAATTATGCGATCAGCAACTTTTGTTGACAATAAACGGGTTGTTGCACGATTTGCGTGTGATGTCACTCCATCTTGTTAAAACCGAAGGTCGTTGACACGCAATTCATTCAATTTGGGCCATTAAAAACCAGTTAACATGTTGCGTTATACTTCCCCATTCACTGTAAGGACATTTTCATGTTCGTTTACAAAGAAAAATGGCTCAATAATGCCACCTGCTCATAAACCACACCGAACAGTTACTCTCGGAGGATATAGTTCACCAGTTAATTCCGAAAAACAACGGAAAATCGAAGAAACATCCGAAAAATTGGAAAAATTCAAAGAATTTTGAAAAATTTTAAATTAATCCGGAAACATTTTAAAATCAACTCGGAAAAACCCGCCGAGATAGGACGATTCAACAATTTCATAGAATTCGGAAAAATCCGAAATTTAAAAAGAAATCGAAATACTCAACAATGAATTTTGAAAATTTCACAAATTACGAAAAAGTCGAAAAAATCCGAGAAATTTCGATTATGCGACAAACTTTAAAACAACTCGAGAAAATCAGTAAATTCCGAGAAACAACGGAAAATCGAAGAAACATCCGAAATTTTAGAAATATCAAAGAATTTTGAAAAATCTTTAAATTCTAAATTAATCCGGAAACATTTTAAAATCAACTCGGAAAAACCCGACAAGATTGAACGATTCAACAATTTCAGGGAATTCGGAAAAATCCGAAATTAAAAAAAAAATCGAAATACTCAACAATGAATTTTAAAAATTTCACAAATACGAAAAAATCGAAAAAATCCGGGAAATTTCGATTAAACTACCAAATTTAAAACAACTCGAGAAAATCAGTAAATTCCGAGAAACAACGGAAAATCGAAGAAACATCCGAAAAATTGAAAAATTTCGAAGGATTTTGAAAATTTTTAAATTAATCCAGAAACATTTTAAAATCAACTCGGAAAAACCCGACAAGATTGAACGATTCAACAATATCAGGGAATTCGGAAAAATCCGAAATTTAACAAAAAATCGAAATACTCAACAAAATATTTGAAAATTTCACAAATTTCGAAAAAACCGAAAAAATCTGAGAAATTTCGATTAAATGGCCAAATATAAAAAAACTCGATCAAATCAGTAAATTCCGAAAAACAACGGAAAATCGAAGAAACATCCGAAAAATTGGAAAATTTCAAAGAATTTTGAAAAATCTTTAAATTCTAAATTAATCCTGAAACATTTTAAAATCAACTCGGAAAAACCCGACAAGATTGAACGATTTAACAATTTCATGGAATTCGGAAAAATCCAAAATTTAAAAAAAAATCGAAATAATCAACAATGAATTTTGAAAATTTAACAAATACGAAAAAATCCTAGAAATTTCGATTAAACGGCCGAATTTAAAAAAAAAACTCGAGCAAATCAGTAAATTCCGAAAAACAACGGAAAATCCGAAAATATTTTGAAAATTTCAAAAAACTTCGAAAAATTCCAATGATTCAACAAAAATTTTTGAAACTGAAAATGATTTTAATAAATAAAAACTCATTAGCTCAGCTATTGGCAAGCCATCCAACGTGTAGCCTATACGGAAATCCGATTTAGACTATACATAGATAGATGATCAACTGTTCAATTGAGTTTATCGATTAGATTGCAAATTTGAAATTATCGAAATAATCGCGACTAATTCTGAAAGCTTCCAGGACGCCAAAGTGCGAGTAATTTAAAAAATATACAAAATTTAGAAACTCGTTTAAATCTTAATCGTCTAAAACCGAATAACAAAATTTGATACACGTAAGGGTCGACATTTATCAGAAATTTTCAATCCAGCTTAACATAAAATGTAACACTTAAAAGCTATTCAGTTATTTTCTATATACTTGCTTTTAAAGTTTGATTCCTGTCAAAACCAAAGCACAACAAAATGATGTGCTCGTGTATTGTGATCGTAATATGTAAAATTTATTTGGTTCGAGGGCATGATAAATTGAACTACAGAAACTATTTATTATTCCACTTGAACTATTTTTTTAGTTTATTCTTCCTCGTGTTGCTTTTTGGAATATATGGATAATATTATATATGGATGTGTGTGTTTTAAGGCTATATTGTTTTTATTGATTGGCAATTCAGTAATAATTTGACAGGATGATAGATAAATTGAAATTTGTGCTATGTTATATAAATCTGAAAGTGCTTTTATTATTTTTGTATCTATATAATTGAATTACACACACACATACACACGCACACGATTTGTACTATACATTACTCTGCTTACTATCAAAACGATTTATTGTAATATTCTAGCGTATCCGTTTAGTTCCCTAATTAGGTGTCAATAATTGCGATTAGTCGCAACAATTCAACGTTCCAAAAAGTTTTTATTAATAAAATTTTCCTAAAACCACACAAATGTTTTTCATTCATGCTTCATTATTATACTCGTACGTTCGGTTTTTTTGGTTGTCTTCTTACATTTTAAGCTTTACTGTGTTGCTTTTATACGTTAAGCATAATAAAGCATGAGAAAAAGGAAAAAACAAAAAAAATCAATACGATATGTATATAACCTTTTGTTGCTGCTTTGTATATTTTCACTTAATAGAGTTTTCGTTTTGTTGTTTGTATTTTCGCAAGGTTTTTTTTTTTTTACCAAAACGAAGACAAAACAAGAAAAAAATTGAAAACAAACCACAAATTTTCCCATTTCAAAAATATAATTAGAAAATTGGTGAAAATAACAGAATAAACAATAGCGAGCGGATGTGTTGTTTTCCCATCATCTTCGAAATTGTGAATAAAATGTATAAACGTATATACATATGTATGTATATACGGAATCATTATAAGACGAATGAAAATACTTTGTCTATATACACACATAATATGGTTACCACATACATACACGTATATACGTATACATATATTTACATACCAACGTAAAATAAACACGGTTGTGGCTTTAAACGGCAAACAAATTAAAGTTTGTTGTTAGATGTTTTATGGATTTAAAAATTGTTTGTGTACATTTTTATATTTTATACGACGTCTAATACCTGCGCGATTGAATAAATATGTACATATGTATGTATACCGCACCAATATTATCATTATTTTATGAATTGATATTGAAGCGTGACTCAATTCTGATTATGTAAATTTGGTAAAACATAGGGAATCGAATTTCCATGGAAAAGATGTTTTATTTTTCGAAAATTTATTGGATTATGTATCGCGGTAAATTTCAACAGGTACATGTATATGTATATTATATAAAACACACCCTCTCACTTGCTATATCTGATCGTTGCATATTTAAATTCTTTCCTTTTTCTGATATATACCATTTAAGTGTTTAAATAAAATTTACACGTACACGTTACATGTAATCGATAATTCCTTGGAAAATCATTAATCCTGTATACTCAAATAATATTAAATCGATGGTTGCAGAGGTTCACGTAAGTTAGCGAATTCTGAAAGTTTGGCCATGTTTTTGGAAGTTTATAGGTTCCTACAGATTCTACAATATTTTGATTAAAAACATTCTCTATTCATTTAATTTTTTGCTATATTGATAATCCAAACTACCTTCTGCGCACTACCTTCTACATTAGTGTCTGGTTGACAGGAATGGATCTGTAATAAAATATTTCTTTGAACATAAAAATGTTGTTTTATTCATAATTATCGTCATTTGACCACCGTGCTGTTCTAAACCATGTCAAATATTTTAGCGGAGGATTATGCCTAGGAGGTAACCAATTGAGAAGTGGTGCTATTCAATTCTTTGTCAAGGTATCGCACCACACCCCATCTATCGTCACTTTAAAGCGCAGATTTTTATCAGTTCTCTTGCCAACATGGCATTAAGCAAAACAATGTCTTCATATCGGCCGACATGTTATCACATATAATCAAATTAAAATACGTTGGATTGGCGGATTTCTGAAAGTGTACAATGAAAGTTGTGCAAATTCTTGCTCCTGAAAATGACCAGGTATACCGTGAGCCAAATATTTAATGTAACATTGGAGGGATCCAACATTCGACTTTATAGTTTGTTTTTGTCGTGCATTTCAAGAAAAAAAACAACAAAATCAATTTTGCCAACACACAAACTGAGAACCGTTCCCAATTTCTGAGCAAAAGGCTTCTCAAAAACGAAAGCTTAGCCAAGTTCTACTCAGGTGATCTGACAACATTATATTCCGCCGAATCATATCAATCAGAAACTACAGATGAAGAGAATATACCACCATTCAAAGTCAATTGGAATCGCCGTTGCATGTGAATCGTACAATCACGAAGTTATCTATCTTCGAAGTAAAAACAGCGATACAGAGAGAGTTAAACCCTAAAAAGGCGCCAGGATATGGAAATCACAGGAAAAGGTTTGCAACAGTTGCTAGATAAAGGTAGTACTTATTCAACGTAATACTCAGAACTGGGTATTTCCCAATACAATGGAAGATTTCACAAAAAACATTTATACCAAAATCAGGCAAGCCCTCAGAAGAAGTTACGTCGTACAGACCGATAAGTTTGTTACCAATTATGTCAAAATTATTTGAAAAATTACAGCTTAACTGTCTAAAGCCTATATTGCTGGGGAAGAAGCTGATTCCGGACCATCAGTTTGGATTTAGACCAGAGCACTCAACAAAAGGGCAGGCGCACAGAATAGTTCAAGTAATTCAAGAAGCGCTTGAAGAAAAAAGATATTGTTCTGCTGTACTCATGGACATGCAATCAAGTATTTGTCGCAATATTTGCAACCGAACTTGGACATACAACAGAGGTTCCAGTCTAAACTTCTAAGGATCATAGTATAAACGCATCCATGCTTCGTGTCAAACGATATAATTCACAGAGACCTACGCAGGTACCAACAATACCGGAAAAAATTTGGGAGTCCAGTGCCAGGTATCACTCAAGATTGACAATTCATCGAAATGAACTATGGTGAACCAACTTCCCACTATCACAACGAGGGAACGGTCTTAGATTTCAGAGTACCTACATTAATTCCTTTAAATTTGTTTGATTCCTTTAATTAATAAAATCTGCGATCATGTAAAAAGGACAAAAAATTTACTGAATGTCGTCTCGAATGCTGGTAGATTGTAAAATAAAGAGAACATGTAAAAATATTAAGGGAGAAGGCCACACATCGCAAGCTCTTTGAAGTATAGTTTGATATTGAATGTAACAGCTTTCATAAAATCTACCAATGGTTATAACTTTAATCTATAAACTCTGGTTTGATTTGAAGAAGCTTTCCAGGTAGGTTTCGTTTATTATAATTTAACAACGTGGTAGGTGGAAAACTTCAAAATATACTGAAAACCACGATTGCGTTTTAAAGCTAAGAACACCTCTCGATCACAAACATCGTTGCCGGGCCACTGTTTGTTTAATTTTTCTTAATTATCTCACACTATACAAAACTATTATTTTTCAGCAGTACTCATCTACATTTAGGTTGTCCACTTTCCATTCGTTTCTACTATATAGTTATGAGCATCGCATCTCGTTTTTGGTCAGCTTGGCTTAAACCAACACTGTTTGTCATTATTGGATGGTTACAATAGACGTGTTGGCGTTTTCTCTCGCAGCTTTCTAAGTTAAATGTATTATTTACATCCAATCCTGCCTCCAAGCAGTATTTGAGGATCCTTCCATTCCAGTACTTTGTCTCAGTAGCATTCAGAACTACTTCTTTCACTACTCGTTCGTTTCACTACTAATTCGTAAATATGGCCTTGACCGGACACTTCTCAATCTCTCTTTATCATTCTCCCCCTATCCTCTATGTATATATCTCTCTTTGTCTCTATGAAAATTTTCCGCGATTATACACAAGTAGCACTATTATATAACGATTGTCCCAGAAGTATCCGACCTGACGTATAGATAGCAGCTGTTGATTGAAATAAATTAACAATGAAGAAGTGGAGTTTGTGGTTGGTAGCTGTTTTCTGTAAAATCGAAGGTGAGACACACATGGTGCAGATCTGAAACAACTGCAGTGGAGACACATGGACGGGTTTGGTTAAGAAGATCGTTAAATTCTATCATACCATCACTGCCCCTCCTTCTTTGCTTTTCCCTATAATCTAGCCCCATATCTGGATAATCTGATCATTTTTTAATAGTCGTGTACTGGCAATACCGAATTTTTTAACAAATGACGATGCCTTTTGCCTATGATGGAATACAGTGAGTATTTTAATATTATCAATTTGACATTTTTTCAAATAATATGTCATGAATTGGTGGATAATATTGTATTTGCAATTATAGCGTGCGTTTATGCCTAACTCAAATTTTTATAATTTTGACGTTCCGATTAAAAAAAACAAAAAATGATACGCCCGAATAAAATTAGCATTGTTGGGGCCGGAGAAATTGGGATGTCATGTGCTGTAGGCATACTTTCAAAGAAGTTAACATGCCATTTGTCGCTGGTCGATGAAAACGAATCGAAGGCAATTGGTGAAGCATTAGATCTATCTCACGCCTCCAAGTACATGAATAACGCAAAAATACTGGCAGGCAAAAATTATTCGATTACCTCCGATTCAGTCCTCTGCATAGTAACACCTTCGATCGTACAACAGCCGGATGAATTGGAAATGGATTTCCTTCATCGATATGTCGATATTTATAAATCGATTATACCAAATTTGGTTAAGTACAGTCCCGAAACTAAAATCGTGGTGGTCGGAAATCCAATCGGAATATTAACATTTGCTGCCTGGAAAATTAGTGCGTTGCCCAAAAATCGTATAATAGGTATTGCGTCCAGTTTGGATTCGACAACATTTAGATACCGTGCCGCAGCAAATTTGGAAATTGCAGCTTCGAATATTATTGGTTGGGCGATTGAAAGAAATACGCTACTGTCAAGTTTAATCATTGCCGGTGTAAAGCTGAGCGATTTGGAAACCACCGATCTAGATGAATTGAACACAGATTCAGAAAATGCAAATGCACCGAAAAAAATATTTGAAAATTGGGCAATTGCGCTTAAGTGTACAGATTTAGCGGAAGCCATTCTGAAAAATTCAATCAAAATTTTTTCAGCTGCAGTTTGCGCTAAGGGCCATCTTGGAATTACCGGCGACGTATTTTTATCACTTCCCTGTTTGATAGGCCGAAATGGTATCACGGATTTTATAAAATTATCACTTTCGGACGACGAGATGCAGTTATTACAATCGAGTGTCGACGATCTTGAAAGATTAAATTTAAAAATTGCATTGTAAAACAGTTTTTTATTATTCAATTTCAAGTTTATCAATTGCATCGGCGATAAGGTCCGCCGACCGTAAAAATTTACCTTTTTCTTCGTCGGTTAGAATTTGTTTGACAATGTGAGTGACACCCTGGGATCCGATAGTACATGGTAGTGATAAGAAAATATCACGGTTAACGTCATGTTCACCATTTACGCAAGTTGTAATGGGAAATAGAGCACCAGAATTTCGTATGATTGCATTACAAATTGGGGCTACGCAAAATGCGCAGCCCCAGTTGGTGTATCCTTTGAGCCGAATTATCTGGTTTGCTGACTGTACCACTTGTTGGTGAATTTCTTGCCATTTTTCTTTATCATCGCTTGTTCCAATTTTGTTGTTTACGTCACACAACCTTACGCCCGCTACATTTACGCTAGACCAAACAGGTACAGATGAATCGCCATGTTCTCCGATTATATAGCCGTCGACGGCCGACGGGGATACACCTAATCGTTGTGCGATATAGTAGCAAAATCGTGATGAATCAAGCGTAGTCCCCAAGCCAATGACACGATTTTTGGGAAATTGACTAAGTTTCCACGCCACATACGTTAAAATGTCCACCGGATTGGCGACCACAAAAATGATGCAATCAGGACTGCTCTCCACCACTTTTGGTATGATATTCTTGAATATTTCAAAATTTCGTGTTAATAAACTTAAACGCGATTCATTTTCAGCTTGACGTACACCCGCCGTTATAATGCAAATTCTAGAATCATTGGTAATTGCATAATCATTACCCGCCTGGATTTTTGCATTGTTCATATGAAGTGATCCATGTTGTAAATCCAGTTGTTCGCCCAAAAGTTTCTCTTCGGCTGGATCGATCAGTGCAATTTCCGCAGTAACGTCTTCTGCAAGACAAGCAACCGCGACCGCCATCCCAACTGAACCACAGCCGATAATGGTTATTTTGTTGCCGGAATTGGCAGCGGGCTCACCAACTTTGGATAGTAAAGCTGATTTTGTAGCCATAATTTATTTTTAGCTTATAAATTGCTAGGCAGAAAAATTAAACAATAAAAACCGAACAATTGCAAATTCAGTGGTGAAGTATAGCTTGCTCTGTTATACTTGGCTGTGATATAAATAACAAAAATATATTTTTTCTTCCCAAAGTTCTAACATCTGACTACTGACATCTGTCGCATTATATAATATAATAAATTGAAATAAAATTTTAAATTTTAGAATTCCATTTTATTCTCTAATTTTAGGAAACTCAAAATTTTATTATAAACTAAAAATTTACGTTTAATTTACACACATGCATATAGTATACACAACGTCATGATTACCATTTAATTCCATCCACCACTTTCTGAATGATCTTGCCCGATTCTATAAACTTCTCATGCTCCGTTTTAGATAAAATATGCCTGACAACTTGAACCACACCTTTTTGCCCCAAAATACAAGGTAATGACATAAACACATCAGTTTCAACTCCATGTTGTCCACATACATTACATGATACTGGATGACATTCACCGTTATTCTTGAGTAACGTATTAACAATAGGATATACAGACAGGCCTATACCCCAGTTAGTGTATCCTTTGAGGCGGATTATCTCGTACGCTGATTGTACAACATTTTTGTGACATGCTTCCCATTTCTCTTCGTCCTCATCGGTTCCTATTTTCGGATTAATATCCATAAGCCGTACACCTGCAACATTGACACCTGACCAACATGCTACACTGGAATCACCATGTTCGCCGATTATCCAACCTTCGACCACCGATGGGGATACTCCTAATCGTTCCGCAATAAAAAATCGGAATCGTGACGAATCAAGAGTACAACCGGAGCCAATCACACGATTTTTTGGTAGACCACTAAGTTTCCACGCACAATACGTTAATATATCGACTGGGTTGGCGACCACAACAATAACGGCGTCCGGACTATGTTTCACCAAATTTGGAACAATGTTCTTGAATACTTGAACATTTCGGGACACAAGATTTAAACGTGATTCACCCTCCTTCTGCCGTACACCCGCGCACAAAACACATACTTTAGATCCAGCACTAACGGCAAAATCTTTGCTCGCTTCAATTCTTGCATTGTTCAAAAAAAGTGCACCATGTTCCAAATCCATACGTTCCCCAATTAATTTATTCTCATCCATATCGATCATAGCCAAATGCGTCGTTGTGCCTGAGGCGAGTATTGCGAATACGTTTGCCATACCAACCGAACCGCAACCAACTACCGTTACTTTATTGCCCGAAATATTAGCAGGTTCCTCTAGTTTGCAGAGTAATGCATCTTTCGTTGTATCGCAGGATACATATTCGGTGGTTAACGGTTTGCCAGACGCATTTCTGTACAATTTTATATGGTTTTTAAAATTGAAAATTCGACGACAAATGCCTCTCGACAGCAACATTTTGGCTAGACAAATGGGATGTGTTTTGATCGAATTTATGTTGAGCGGCGGTTTGCTTGGATTAATTTGTTGCGCACGATACGAATTATTTGTTGAGTACTTACTTCACATTTCGAACAATGCTTAATGACTTAAAATAGGACAACATTATGATTATGTCGAATGCCATTCAACACTTTGATTTCAATGGGCTCGTTTGACAATATTATTTGAAACCAGAAAGTTTTAATAAATTAAAAGCGATGAAAAAAGCGATAGCCGATACGTAAACCTGAACAAATACAAATTTTGCGACATAACATTTTGAGGAACCAACGAAGTGATTAAGATGCCATACCTTTACTGATGTATGTGTATACTTTTAGATGTGCGGCTGACATTAAGAAAATATTTTTTTGTGAACCAAATTGGTACTCTCCCGTATAACTGATCTTTTCTTACCCAACCCTGTTTTAATCGCCTTAAAGCCTTGTCGCTAGGTCGGACATTTATCCTAATTAACTTGATCCCTTCAAGACTGAGTATATATAGTTTGCGAAGCGCCTTCTATTTTTTTTAACACATTAACTCGAATAATAATTTTTACAATAAATAAAACTTGACCGAAAATCGCGTCCCAGAATGAAAAATCATTGGCTCGTACCCCGGAACAAGTACATACAAAAATATTATAAAATATTACAAACCGGTCAAAAATGAAAAAATCAACCATTTATCATTCAACCAATGTTTTTTTGTTTTTTGCTTCGTTTTTCCGGTTCTAAATACATTAATACTAATATTCATAATATAATAACAGTCCAGCGCTGTCCACCTTCTTTTGATATAAAAAAAAGCACGACAGTGCATTTACTCACAACTTTACTGTACGTTAAAAATTTATTGAACTGTGATTTTAAATTCCTTCATATTTGAATAATTGCTATAGAAACGGTGTCCTTTATTTTTTTTTAATAACGGATCTTTTTGAAATCACGTTTTGGAAATAAAACAAAAGGAATAATTTAGTATCGAACTAAACGTTCACAAAGAAGGTTCGGTGAATTTTTTTAAATTTGTGTAGAATAGAAAGTTTAACTATAGTGCCTCCGTGCTTAAAAATGTAAGGTATTATAATTTCTAAATTACGATTGGCCAGACGGTTCAATCCGGTTCAGGCGTACTGCCAGTTGAACAACACTGAAATATAATATATACCAAACAGCGGAAAATACATTTCGCAAACTAAAATGGTAACAATAACATGATGAATAATTGAAAATTATAAAACGGAAAAACAATGGAACAAATAAAAGGAAAACAGCAGTATAAAATCAAAAAGTAAAGAAAGAAGATTTCACAAAAATGAAAATTAATGAAGTATTAATTTAGATGTGGGGCTGAATTATACAAAAAAAAATTAACAAAATTAAAAATTAATAAAAGAATTTTTTTTTTGCTTGGGTTAATCTCTAATTTTTTAAACAAAACGCGCTGTAATGAACGCATTTTTATTGTGTAAGTACTGTTTTTATGTGTATGTAGACATCTAATTGTATGAACACAATGTACTCGTAAAAAAAAAGAAACAAGCATAATTTATTTACAATGGTTCTAAACTAGCTACACTTTCAATTGGCTCATAATTATGGGTCCATTATTGAAAATGATGTCAATTTCAGCATTGGTTGGCAATACTAAAACCGACCATAATCAGAGCCGCGAATCGATATTTTCGTCATTCCGGATTTGGATTTAGTTCCTAAAGATCTTTTGTTCCGATTTTCTTCTCTGGTTTGAAACCGACTAGGAATAAATCCCATGCAATGATGGTATAATTTTAGAATTAGGAAATTGATGATTTTACACAAATTGTGGTATTGACATTTAAGAGAAGGTGTTAGAAAAGTTAATAAAAACGATTTTGTTTAAACGTTGTTACAATTTTTACTTGCAATTTGAAATTAATAAAATTATAACGAAGCAGGTTCATTTTAAATTTTGAACGATAAATTAGTAAAAAAAATATTTTATCTTTGTAAAAAAATTTTTTTCGCATGTTGGTTGTACGATCTGACAAAATTAAATTATCGTTCAACCGGAAAACGAACTAAAGTATGGATTTTGATATTTTTTTCGTGAAAACACAAAATCCGAAAGTGTAGTTTTGAATTATCATCAATACATTTATTGTTCTGGTTACGATTTCGATATTAATTCAGATTCAAATCAGGAAAATACTTCGATTAATTTCGGTTTAATGTTCCGTTTCAGTTCCTGTTCGAAGCACTGACACAAGAATTTGAAGAAATTCGTCTAAGATGAGCTATACATATGTGCTATTATTAAAGCCAGACAATGATTTTTTTAAAATTATTTTGAAAACTCTTGAAACATTGCAATAATTACTCCAATCTCCAATTTTTAAATCCAATGAGTAACCCAACAAAATTCAATAATTTAGGCCTATGTGCCTTTTAAGCTTTATAAGCAAGGTCGGATCTTGATATGGCCCAAAGGGTCCATTTTACTGTAGAACCCTTATATCAAACTGATTTATATTTTTTTCTCCTCAAAGTAAATAAAAATAATTTACACAATTAATTTTCTGCTGGACCAAAATTCAAACCACATTTCCCAGTAAGCAGCTTTGAACACTTTTAAATATTTGTATACGTCTGTCAGCATTTATATACATACATTTTCAGTTTCGGAATATTACTCGAAATCAGTGGCGTAACTACAAATGTTGGGCGTCCCCGCAAAACTTAATGTTTAAATGCAAAACCTAGACTATCCTCCCTTCACCTTGGATATCTTTCAGAGCAATAAAAAATGTTAATCATCGAAAATATATTTTTTTTATTAAAATAAAATATAGTTACACGACCTTAGCCAATTATATATGTAATAATCCCTAATTAAAGTTTCTGTTTTCCCGCCACTTTTGCTTCAATGAAGAGAATGGACAAATCGTTTAAACAATCTGCACCGATGGAGTTGCACAAATCATTTTTTATTATTTTTAATTTAGAAAACGGTCGTTCCGCTATTGCGACCGTAACAGGTAACGAAACACTGGAAGTTATTGTTGGAGAATATGGAACAATTCTTCATGATAAGAACAAAGACCACGGGACCCGCGTTCCGCGTTGTGGCTCCCTTCGTTACGGGCCCCCTATCATTTGGTTTCGCAGGGCGTGGTTTGCACGTGATTACACGCCGCTGCTCGAAATATAAATTTTTTTGTGGATTTAACAACAAATTTCCGAGAATTTTTAAATATCACCAATTAATTTATTAATGATTATGCAGAATTTTATCGGATTTTCAAAAACTTGTCAAAGTTTATCGAACTGCAGAATTTTAAAAAATTTATCAGAAGTTCGAATTTACATATAATAGAAAACTTCTCAAATTCCTTATAGTAATTAAAACATTATCAATTTTTAAAAATGTATTTCTCGCTGAACCGAATACAAAATTGAATACATTTTGTAAAAGTATCTCAGAATTTTGACGGATGCTTTAATTTTTATGAGTTGAATATGTCTTGTATATGATTAAAAATTGAGGGCACTATATACATTTAAATTTAAAAATATTGTAATTTTTTATTATTTTATGTGGTTTTTGGTGATTTCAAAGATTTGTTTAGTTGGAGCTATTTTCAGTCTATGTGTGTTTATAGCTATATAGCACGCTTATTGGAAGTCCGAAATGAGTAAAGCTTTCAACAAATATTAACTTTTATTTTTCTAGCTAGCTCTAGTTAGCTCTCTATTAATTGTTAAATTATAGCATTGGAAAGAACTTGCTAACCGGCTGTTTTAATACAGGCATAAATTTTCTATGGAATTTTTATGGAACGGTACAAATGTCAAAAAAACTATCAAACGCCGAATTGTCTCACAGTCTAACAGAAAAATGTTAAAATAGCTTAAAATGTAAACCCTGAAGAATTTCAGCCCGTCCCAAAAATTTCGAAAAATCCATATGAAAATATGACGTCACTAACCACTTGACAATTTCTATTAAACTCGTTTTACACAAACAGCTATCATATACGTAGGAGATGACCATAAGGCTCTCGTCTATCAAGAAAATGCCAAAGTAATAAAAAATATAGACACGGAAGTGTGTCTAAAATTCTTGAAAATATGATGCCACTATAGTAACTTGATAATTTCATTAGATGCATTTTACACACACAGTCACTATATAGGGGCTCTTGTCTAACAAAAAAATGCTGAAAATATCGAATAAATAGACGTAGAAAGGTTTCAGCTCCTTGTGTAAAATGAGTTTAATTGAAATTATCAAGTCATATTTTCATTAATATTCAATTTTTTGGGAAGGTATGAAACCCTTCTGTGTCTATATGTTCATGTACTTCCTAGTGAAGGTCTGATAAATGCAGATCAAAAGAAACGATATCAGGATTGTGTCAGCGACAGCATTGAGGGGGCTAATTACCAGTCTGACTTTGTGAACTCTGTCTGGGAGGCACTGAAAACTTCGGTTGTTAGTGCTGCTCAACCGGCTTTAGGTAGTGAAAGTCAGACCCAAGAATAATTGGTTTCATGACGAGGGTCGTCTTGCAGTCGAGTGACAAAATATAGTCCACCGTGAAGAACAACAACGTCTAACATTCGCGAGGAAAACAAGTGAAAGTTGGGTGCTGTTTCCTTACATTTGAGAGAATAGTCATCCGTATGATTTACGGCCCAAAACCCGAAGTAGATGGCACATATCGAGCTCTGTACAATATCGAGATTAGAGATATGATGAAGATCCCCGATATTGTGCATGAAATAAGATCTCAGTGAGTACCCTGACTCGGTCGCGTTCTGCATGCTGATTCGGAACGAATTGTGCAGCGATCTCTGGAAGGAGACCCACCATATGATAGGCGCAGAGGTCGTTGCAGGCGACGATGTCTCCATGGTGTAGAGAACGACTTGGTTTCTTCAGGTAGTCTCAGAGAGTATGAAGATCAAGCCTAGGATAGAAACCGTTGGAGCCTATAGTTGTTGATACAGTACATACAGCCGCCAATAATGCCCTTTAAACACTGTTTTATTATTACTATTGTAAATCTAGAAATTTAAAAACATTTTTATCAAAGTTTTGACATTATTTTACAACTAGAGAAGATAAAATGAAAACTAAACCATTCCAATTAATTCACTTGAATTTTGTCCTAAGTAAAAAAAAATAAAGATTTTTTTTTAGGTCAAACATCACAATTTTATATAGGCGGTTGAACTATGTCCTAACTGCTAAAAATGTTTACAAGAGTTAGTGAGAATATCATGTTTTATAAAATAATTCAACCAATTATGTGACTTTTCGCTGCTAACCTATTTTAATAACTCTGGAAAGCTAACACCATAAAGACATATATACCAAAATGTCTTTGGGTCTTAGCTATCCGAAAAATATTTCAATTTTGGAAATCATACGAGATAAAAATTGAAGCAATGATTTTGCTGCTTTTTAGGTCAGGTTTAGGGCAAATTTGACATGCGTGTCTAATTATTATTTGTCATACTGCTTAACTGAATCTCTAGTCATGAACAGATCTTCTCCCATTTAAATAGCGTAACTTATAGCATCTTCTACCTATTTATTTCATTTGGCGACCGATAAATACCATAAAATTGAAGCTAACTTAGCTAATTCATAAAGTTCAAATTCCGTTATATTCGAACAATCAGATTGGATTAATTCACGCACAGCAATTTAAAAGCTTGGCAAGTGTTTTAGACAAATGTCTGTGATTTAACTAATGCATCGCTTTAAGTAAACGAAAATCAATTGCAGAAATTTTTTACCGATCACTTTTAATCCATAATCAACCACCGCCGTCCTATCGGTCGAGCAACAGTGTTCTATTTATAATTTTAACATGCCAAAATATCGTAGGCTGTTGACGTTGTCTTAATTGTCGACGTCGATTTAAAATATTGCCAAGTAATCTACATAATACTCTACGTGTCGACAATCGCGTAGATTATATGGCGTAATCGACCTCGCCCATCCCTGTGTAACACTTTGTCTGAGCTGGAAGAGCAAAATTTAATCAAAACTTAAAAGTGATGTTAAATAATTCCTCCAACTCAGATTCCATGCTATAGAATTAGATTCACACAGGGACTCTAGCGGTCATTGCTGGCTAAGCTTCAGGGATGGCGTGGGGTTTTAGAGTTTGTGTGAATCCGTTTTAACCGCTAACGGGATTGATGCTAATTACTTAATTACTCACCTTCGAAACACAACCATACAACACTCATACACTCACCCTAACTCATCCTCAAATGCGCGCGAAATTATCTCATGTTTAATTTAAATAAGAACAACAAAGAATTTAATTTACTAATTTATTAACCAAAGAAAAAAATGAAAATAAAAATGAAAATTTAAAATATTATAAAAGAAATAAGAAAAAAAAATAATAATGAAAAATATTCAAAGTAAAAATTCAATTTTCTTAACCTAATCCTAAACCCCTAATATAGCTAACTTATTCTAAATTAGTAAATTATAATATTTAATAAAAACTATTATCTAGTATTAATTATATAAAAGAAATTAAATTTGGATATACAAAAAAAAGAAACAAAATTAAAATAAAATTGTAACTCATCTGATAATGGCTCGTGTACTATGTTGAATGTTGTATTTGTTGATGACGCATATGTTTCTGCAACCATTCATACTCGATTTTTTTTTTTTACAAATTTTTGTATCTTTTGTATTTATTCGTTTGGTTTTTCACTAATCTATTAAATTTTTATTGATTAAAATTATTATTATTCTAAACTATTTTTGTTCGCACCATTTTTTTTGTAATTGTTCTATTTTATTTTGCTTTATTATTTAATTGTTTTTTTATTAATAGAGTAGTTTTATATTCTTTAAATAATAGTTTTATGTATGTATATACATGTATTAAGAAACCAAACCAAATTTATATATATATATATATATATATATATATATATATATATATATATATATATATATATATATACGTTTCACTGATAGCACTAAAAGCACATACGGAACATATCAAATTTTTTATTTTTATTTTTTATTAGTATAAAACATCTAGTATCTAGCATTTTCACTTCAATCGTCCACTTATGTCTCTTTTTTTTTTTTTACGATATATACGATATATTACGATATATTATACTGGACAGTATATACCTAAGTATATTGCACCATATCACTATATTTATTTAATTTTATTTAGTTAATTTATAATTTTTTTTTTTTTTTTTTGATTATCTTAAAATTATAAATGATAATTAAATTTAAATACTAAAAGTATTTGAATCTTTTTATTTCACAAAAACAAAAATCACTTAGATCATGTCTAATGAACTCATCACAATTGTCTCGAAAAAAAGATTGCTGCCGAATCATTCAATTCCCAGCTATTTATTGACTTTTTTAAGCAAAAATTCCCGCTCAAACCAAACGATTACGAAATCTTTGACACGTCAGCAAAAAATATCGCGATTAACGATTAACAGTTCGCGTTATCGATCACTGACCAGCACAAAATAATCAATTATCGATATAAAAGATCGATTATTACAATCTAGTACAAATAATCGTCTTTCAGGGGTCCCTTGCTATGTGTAAAGTAATTCCAATTAATGTCATTGGAACGAGGCAAGTAATTGCGTTGTTACACCTGGTTTTAACTAATTTTATTGTTTCTTTTTGATTTAATTGTTGCTTTACCATTTTGCATTTATATATTTTTTATTTTTCGGTATGCCCTAGATGTGTTCAGGACAGTTTTGTACGATAATAGCCATTGTATTTAAATCCTTGAATTAATCATCCAAATTTATTATGAGCTCATGTACTGTTTTTTAAGAATTTTAAAATTTTAAAGATTTCTGTTCGTATATACATAAATAGCCAAAGTCATTTTGATAATTAAAACCTCCATATTCCAAACGAGCTTAAACTAAAGTACCAGCAACTACAAAAAAATAGGTACCGGGATCGAGAATTTCCGAGAAATTAAAAAAACATCATTTCTCGACCCCGGGAAGTTAATTTTTTTATTTCAAAAAATTCAATAAATTTGGAACAGTGCTGTAACAAATTTCCCACATTTTTTATTAAACTAGATTATTTTTGGTTATATTAAATTTTGGGTACAACTTTTGTATGGCAAATATGGTCGAAAGATTTTTAGGAATATTAGACCGGGTTTAAATGTCAGTCATATCTGAAAAAGCAATGATAGAATTATTAATCAAAGTTAAGTTACATCTTTTGAAACGTCACAATTCATCACTTGTTTTTCTATTAAAATTATTGAATAATACCAAAAACAAATTTAAATAAAAACTTATTTTCAATTAATGTCAAGTTATTTAAATGTATGCATCAATCAACGCAACTCTTAAAACCGCTAAACTATTTTTGAACAAATTGGCAATCAAATTGGAAATTAAGACTAAGATGATGATCACCATAACGGCCATGGTACGATTACACATTTAAGTTACCTTAGCTTGTATAAAGAATTTGAAAGAAACATTAGAAGAAGCGATAAGACCTCTAGCGCGGTTCTGAAAACCAAACACGATTTCGGCGTCCAGCTCTAGACGATTATATAAAATTATCCCTATTTGAAGTACTTTAGTATCCAAAAATAGATGTATAGATTGTCCGAACAGGCAGTAGATATGTCTTAAGACTACACTTCTTAAAAAACAAGAAAAATCAAGCTCTTCATTCTCCAGTTAAAAATCGGCTTACCACGAGTAATAATACATAATGAAATACCCATCTCCATTCTTTAACGTTTGTAGCCTTTAATATTTCTGCGTCACCTGCATTCGATTGCCAATTCCGATATCAAATCCAAATGATGATGGTGACCTTGACCTTCATTCCCAGTTTGATTGCTACTTTTTTTCCAGAATTGCTTTGGTGTCTTTAATAACGAAGTTTCATCTCGTCATAGAAGTCTTTGTGAGTCTGTCTGTGTCTCTGCTACCCTTATCTAGTGAGACATTTCCTCAACCTCGGCGGTCATTGCCACTCTTCATTCTCGCAATCTAAATAATATATTTATTAAGTTTGATCTCGTCCTGATCTGGTCCTTTCAACACCATGGGATAAAGAAATGTGTTTTCTACAAATGCATTCAGCATATTTCTGATTGTTCTTCATTTTTCGTTCCTAGCGCTAAATCGTATTCTCGCCCTCTGTGAAATATTAGGCACCTGAATCGCGGTGTCACAGGAGCGCAGGCTCATAATATCTATTTCGGTACCGAATTTAACTCGCCCCTTGTCCTTTGCTGATCTCAAGCGGTAGGCCTAGCTCTCAGGGCTGAAGACCGATTAATATCTTTGGAGTAAAATTTTTATCTCCTTGAACGGGTAGAACTCGCAAGTGGTGAAACTTTGTGTTTCCTTTTTCGTATGCAAGCGACTGCGATGGTAGATTTAGATTTTGTACCGTACGGAAAACTGAAATAAGATACCTTGGAGCGCTCGGTTCCTGTATTAGATACCATGGAGAGCTCAATTGTCTTGTAGTTTCGCCGGTCCAACTTAAACAGAGGCGTAGGTGGTCTTGTGTAGGTACAAAAAAATGTTTCGTGTGATTTACTATGGGGCTTCAAAAGTTTGACTAAAATTGGTAGTGAAAATATTTTTTCATTTATTATAATTCATAAATAATAATAAAATAAAAAACTTTTCTCAATACCAAAATCTATCGGACCACCTCACTAAAGACTCTTGGATATGGCTTCGTCCATGATTGTGATTGATGATCCTTCTTTTAGAATTGCATATATAGGTTGAAATTGAGCGCGTAGTACCATACGGCACCACAGGAATTACACTATGTACGTGTTGATTTGGATCGTATAACAGGGGATGGTGTTTAAATTCACACCCGTTTATGCCACATACTTAACGTCGCTGGTATCGGATTGTATATATGTAGTTGTTCTCCGTTGAAGTTTCGTACTTTTTTCAAAACACTTTGATTTGCTGTGATTTTCCTGGCAGTTAGGTTAGTTTGCTCATCACCTAAGTGTTGCGCGCTTGGCTGACTATTCGAGTGGTTATAGAACTATGATTTTGAAAACCTATATCATATAGTTTTGGATTTCCCCCAAACATAACTTACTGTATATTTTGAGTTTTAATCCAGTCATCAACTCTGGATCTCGAAAAAGTCGGACTCACTTCCGATATATGATGACGAATTTTGATGTAGATACCTATAGGTCTAAAAGTGTCTTAAAATTAGGTAATTTTTATCAGATTAGCGTAATTATTAAATTTTTGCCGCGTTTCATCGTAGATATTCTCTAGTTTTCGTCTGCGTAGTTTCTATTTATAAAATAACTGAATGGCAAAATAATTCTAAAACATCCCCAATTTAAAATTTGATGTTGATAGATAAAATCATTTCAAAATTCCCTCAAGTAAATGATGAAGCTTGTCACCCTTTTATCAACTTTTCGATAATACCATCCTAAAACACGAAAAAAAAAAATTCGAATCGAGATTTTTTTGGGAGGTTATGTACTCGTATATATAAGGATTGTGAATTTGAAATCCACTGCGTGCAAGTATTCTCTCTCATCGATACGTGCGTGGCTGGCGTAT
Source organism: Tipula unca (assembly GCA_951394425.1). Lineage (NCBI taxonomy): Eukaryota > Metazoa > Arthropoda > Insecta > Diptera > Tipulidae > Tipula > Tipula unca. The sequence continues at coordinate 33,880,016 of OX596381.1, forward strand.
GAATAAACAGAATAAACGATTTTCGTGTTTATATAGAAGAATCTAATCCCCAACAGACAATTGTTATACACACACACCAAGTGTATTGTATGTGTGTGTGTGTATGTGTGTTTTGAACATAAATCAAGAATATCATCAATTTATGTATTGCTATATGGGTAAATATATTACATAGAAGGATGGAAAGGATTTTATTTGTAATGCAAATGGAAAATAAAATATATTTTGATGGTACCCCAATACCATTATACCTATATGACAGTGTAATATTTTCCTATTGTTATGTTTTTCCATCAATTTTCCATTATATATAAAATTATATACCATCCACAATAGAAGGATAATCAGAAGGATTTCGTTTTATTTTTTATTTTTGTGTGACTTGCATAAAATATTTTTTAATCGAAGAAATCATTTTGGCATGAGCCTAACATATAGTATTGCTATTGATTTGTTCCGTTTTCTTGTTGTCGATATGTATATAGAATCAAATCAAGTGTAAACAATAAATTTAAAAAAAGAATACAACTCGAAATTTGAATCGAATTTGGGTTGACGTGTTGTATAAAAAATAGGGCCAGTCTATTAATAGAAGAGAAGATACTCTAAATGAAATTTTGTTAATTTTTTGAATGACGTTTAATTCGAGTTTGATTATAATTTGAACTCGCTTACATAAATTTGAAGCTCAAAACTCATATTTGTTTATACAATTTTGGGTTAGGTTAAATAAAATTATTAATGCAAAATGTTCTGGTTCTAAATGAAATTTCATGACTCGATGGAAAAAAATTAATTCAATTTGTTTAAGTGATTCCAAAGATTATGACCGAAACCAAACTGGAGGGGTCAAATCAGCCAGGAAAGTTGGAGTATATTAACTTTTACGGGAAGTATAGAATAATGGAACAGCTTCAGAGGGTTTCTAATTTTCTATGAACTTGAAACGGATATATTTACGTTTAAAGAAAAAATCATAGCAGACACAATGCCAATAAGCGATTTGGCTGGTTGTCTCTAACGGTCTTTCTTATTGTTTTCAAAATTTAACGAAAGAACTAAATTATCTAAATCGTCTTCATGGTTGAAATAGATCGGTTGTGGTAAATAAATTCCAAATTATAAATAAATTGTCGCAATTACGTATATTTACTTAATTGTAGGGAATTTATACTGTGTCAATAAAACAAACGACAACGTAAAAAATCTCAAAATATAGGTTGGTAAAATGGTAAATTGATAAAGAAGATAAGCAAATTATGTTTATATATTGTAGAAGCATTTGTTCTTGTTGTTATACGCCTGAATATCCTACAGTCCCATCCGGTGTAAAATAATTGTTTTAATTAATAAATTAAAGTTCAACACCTGTTCACAAATTAGTATGGATCTGATATAATTATAATTAAGTTGAACCCGCTGTAGCTCCATTCATTGTCTTTCGGTCACTATCGTATGAACCGATTGAAACATGGCTTAATATGTTTTGTACATGTTATGATTGACCTGCACAACAAAGTGGTTGACTCATTTGGTGTATCGTCGTTGAACGAATTCAAACACATATTTTTTCATAGATCAAAATAAAGACAATTAGTTGCGTTTTAACCATATGATTCAAAATTTAGGTAGACAGGTATGCATCATGTACTCCGGTACCGGTCTATGTAAGTATCTAAAGGCGTACCCCTAAAAAATTGCCCCATGTAAAATTTCAAGTTGTCGAAAAACTTTTTAATCTAAATTCAAATCTAGTATTCGATTTAAATTTATTTCGATGTTGCATTTGTTTATTTTTTCTGTAAATTTAGTTTCAAACTTGGCGTTGACCAAAGCGCAACAAAATCTTGGTTTAATCATTTAATCAAATCAAAACCTTCGGTCAGCTTAAACAAACGAATTGTGTTTGATTACAGATTTTAGAAAATTGTTAAATTTTTAAGTACCCACGTGAAATCTGGGTTTTAATTATTCATATATAGAGAACAACAGATGTTTGCTATGACGATACGCGATTATAGCCAAGTAACTGGAGTAAACCAAATCAATAATTTTTATAAAAAAACAATTATTCGATTCATTACACAAGTTCACACATCAAAATTAAATTGGCAGTGACCGTGAAATACTTCAAGCATCTTACAGTCTTACAAGCTCGTCTTTCATATATCCATATAATTCAACATGTCTAGACAATATTTTCACTCTTTGCACATCCATACGAATATTTTTTTGCCATTTTAAATCCATTTTGCTGTTTCTTCGTCGACAACGTCTTATTATTTTCTTGGGATATCCGTTTAGTATATATGTACGTATACGGATTGCTATTGATGATAGTAAAAGTTTTTTGTGTTTTGCTTTGTTTTACACTTCCAAAGACTGTCGTCTAACGTTTTCGTTCTGTATATATAGCGTATCTGTAGCTATTATTATATTGTATGATGAGGCAAAATGATGATGCCAACAACAACAAAAACATCAATAAAAAAAAAGGATACTCATTGGGATATCTAATATAGATAATATTCTGACGACTTTTGTGTGCGCGCGTGTATGTGTGTCTCCAAAGGAAAAACCCCAGAGAAAATAGGATTCATTTTCCGTTATGTTTTTTTACATTATATTGAAAACTGATTTATGTATTTATGAATTGTATGCATTAACTGAAATAACAAAAAAAAAGTACCTACTCGTATATACAAGCTATACGGGTTTAAAGCGGAAGAAATCGTGGAGCTTTTCGTTTCCGCATTTATTTTTTGGTTGGCTTAAGAATTCTATATATAGACTATACAGAGCCCTAAACAACAAAAAGTGGTCCTATTGTTAGCATCCATATTAAATCCTATATACGGGTCGTAAAAATTATATGATTGCACATACGTATATATAGTTTTAATAGTTTTTGGTACAAAAATTTCTGGTGAGTTATGGAACATGATACACAATCTATTGTTATATGTATGTATTATGTATTCGGATCAGAACATAAAAGAAAAATACAATGTTATGTGTGCTATGAATAGAAGCGTAAATCATATAATTTTATTAGTTGGTGAGACGTTTGGTGTATTCTATATATAGAGTATAGACAATACACCCAGTAAAATTCAATAAATTTCGAAATATTTTTTATGTTGCTTGGATGCAATAATTTTCGTGATTTTTGTATAATGGAATGACTGTGACCACATTATTTTCTTAGACGGATATGTGTATAATAAGAAAGCTTTCAAGACTAAAAATGAGTTGTGCGTACAAGTAATTTGAAAACTTGTTGTTTATATGACTTGTTGCTTTAATATTCTGTGCCATGTTAAGGATTATTCGTTTTTAGTTTAGGCTGAATTTTAAAATAGCACAATTTTATAACTTCACATTTCTTCAAGATAGAAATTTTGCTTTCGAACGGCATGTATGTAAATTCAAACATGATTTGTAGTTATATTCAGGATAAAATTACATCGAAGAAGCTGGGTCATTACAACAGCCAATGAAAATTGGTTTAAAATGATTCTGTGAGTCAAATAAGAAAGATATAATTAGGGACACAGCCTGGGAATTTCTTACATCGAAGAATGCGAAATGTTTTTGTTATATTTTAAAAATCTCCTCCTACCCGAAAAGTAATGGAACAAGAATACTGAGTGGATTAGTGTAAAAAGCCAGTAAAAAAGGAGAAGAAATGACGCACCTACTCCAACTCAACTAAAAGAGACAATTCCTAAAATAATCCAATACAATCCAAAAAAAATACCTCCACCACCCCCAACCATGGATTTAAAAACTATGATCTAATGTATGAGAAAATTAAAACAATAACTGAAACAGATCAGTTTAATACAAAATTGATGAGTCAAAACATAAAATTAAACTTAGAAGATGGTGAAACGTACAGAGAAATACACGTTTGAAAACAAACATATCAGACCAATTAGGGTAATGGCATATACGATAACCTTTTTCCTTTAATTAAAATATTCCAACCACAGTCTAACAACTAATACATCCTATTTTGAATCAGCAGCCTATTGGCTTGCTGGATACACTATTTCAATTTCTACAGTCAACGAAATAACTCTGCCACTTCCACGAACTTCGAATTCAAATATGGAACCTATAACATTTTAATTCGGCGGCATAATTTGTAACATAAGGTTTATGGGAAAAGACCCAAACTACATATTGGTTAGCATCTTTTAGTTCAAAACTTAGAACCGCTCAGCCATTTTAAGTTTGTCTACTCATAAAATCCATCAAAAAGATAAAACAAGAAAATCACAAAAATAAGATTCAAAACTTACGATTAGCTGGGGTTACCTAAGACGTGAAGAATTGCTCGAGACGTTACAAATACCATTGAAAGATATATAAATATATTAACATTTGATTTTAATTTAAAACTTCAAAATTATTTGAACAATTAACAATAATAAAAAAATCAATCAGAAAACGTTTGATCTTAAGAAGTTTAAATATTTTTTCATCTTCATTATTTGACGATCCACGATTAAGACCACGATTGAATTCTTTTTTATTTTATTTTAATTTCTGCATATCTAGACTTGTTCTACTACTACAGCTTTTACAACGGTAAGATTTTTGGGTGGAAACCGACTACATGTATACACAAAATTAACCATACAACCGAGATCATAATGATTATACGTATAAAATTGGCCATCTTCCCATTAAATTAGTGCATATCCTCCGTATCTACTTAATAAAAACCCGAAATCTTCTGTACCTGCACTGATGCAAGACAATTTACTTTACGTCGCCCAAAATTTGGAAAGAGTTTCAGATTTTTTTTTTGATATTTTATTAAAATTAATAAATTTTGATACCAAATTTTAGTTGATCTAGCCAAGCACTCGCATAGTAAAACACATGAAGATATAATAGCACTGCGGAGCGAGACAATTTTTGGTGTATTTTACTTGTTTTTGTAATTTATTTTTAAAGTTAAGCCCGTACTCTGGTTTGGAATCCACTGTTACTGCCATGGAATCAGCATTTCATTGTCTAGATACATTTTATACAACTTGAAAAACCAAAATACTTGAAAAAATGAAAACAACACTCGTTACCCGATGAAGGCAGGCTATTTGAAAACTTCCGAATTTAGATTTTATTAAGTTCCTTGAGATTTCAATGTAATAAGAATTTCTAAATTTGGAACTTAAATTTTTTGAAAAATTTGAATTTATCGAATTTGATTCTTTCAAAACCGAAGTCTAAGCAGTAATTATTGAATTTGGAAAATTGTAAAGCTATATACGAGCTTTAGAAACGATATCCAACTTATTTAAAGTTTTTGAACATTTCCAAATATCTATACAATTTTTAAAATTTAAATTAATTTAATATTTTTGAGATCCTATACGCACAAAATTCAGAATTTATAAATGTTCTGAAACGTCGAATTTTTTATAACCATTTATAATTCTGTGTTGAAAGAACCGAGTGCCAACAGAAATTGCGCAGACCTCCAAAAATAATTTATCTTTCAATTTATTGAATTTATAATAAGGCGATTTTATATTTGGGATTCAGAGTGTTGAAAGTCTGGGAATAAAATTTGATTTTATGGAATTCCATTATTTTTACAACATACACTCAATAACAGTAAATTGCTTTGACAGTAAATTACAGATTTAGAGATTTACGACTTTAGATTTACGATTACGCCAAATATATATTTACTAACTAATTTGATCAACGTTTTCTACTCTCCATACTGTTTAAAATTTGTTTCCACGGAGCTATAAGTTGTTTAACATTTTGAACATATAACAGACATACTGATTTTTATGCGCATGATGATGAGAATTTCCCGAGCGATACGATATCGAAATTTTGTATAAAATAAACCTTGTACTGGCTGATAGCGAGCTTAGGACAATTTTTTTTAAATTTAAACGGTTGGAACCTACTGGCACTCAATACCACAATGAGCCCACGGAGCTAACCAATAGGATCTATCTTAAATCGCAGGAGCATACTGCAGTCTTAGGAAACTGTAAAAGTTTGAACCAATGAATGAACACTTGGAATCTACATCCGACAAAGGCCGGACACCTGCATAGGTAGTGTAAGCAGTCGTCCACTTTCTCTAGGCAGTCGTTACAAAGATCATCCTGTGCTAGTCCCATGCGATGAAACTGAACCTTGAGAATTCTGAGTTGGTTCTTTTTTAAGGAAAATACATATTTAGTGAACCTCAGGTTGGGTTCAATAATGAAATGTTTCGCCTTTCGACAGCTAGGGGTAGAACGCCACTTCAGTCCCAGTTCAAGTAGAGCGAACTTCTTAATAGCGTCTTTACCACCATTGAAGGATAGAGGAATTGCTGGTTCAGAGCCAACAAATTTACTACGCGAACCAGATTTCGCTCAAAAGTCAGCAACCTCATTTCCCTCAAGGCCACAATGAGCAGGCACCCACATGATCCTTACTCTCATATTAGAGCAAAGCAGATTAATGTAGTGCTTGCAAACTTTGACTAATTTGGACACAGTCAATGGATTAATAAGGATATTAAGCACGGCTTTACTATCTGTTTAGATAATAATATCCGTCCCTAAATCGCTAAACTTAAACCATTAAATAGTAATGGCCTTTTGCAGCTTATAATTTAGGTGAAACTTCCAGAAGAGTTTACCATCTAGAATGCCACCTAGGAGCTTAACGTGCTCAGTCCTTGTGATCGCTCTACCATAGAGAGTGGGAACATACAGATTAGCACTGCCTCTACGTCTCGTATAGAAAATCAGATCAGTCTTGATGGGATTAATGTACAACCCCTTTTCAAGACACCAAGCTTCTACCATATTAAGGGCGTTCTGCGTCAGATCCGACAAGACGTTTAGGTATTTACCAGAAACTGTCAACAATCCGTGTAGCTTTGCACGATTAACCCAGATCGCTGCAATTTATCAAGTAGTTCATCGACAACCATGAGCCACAGCAAGGGTGAGAGAACTCCTCCTTGCGGGCAGCCCTTGGCTACTTTGACTTAAGCAAGGAATCGATGAATTTAACATTGATTTGATCAATATTAAAATTGGTACACGCACTTATGATCGGGGAAAACGAAGTGCTATCAAAAGCTCGCCGCAATATTAGAAACTCTTTGTAATTAAGTGATCTTTTGATCCTAGTTACGACTCTAATACTAACCTACTCCTGATCCGGACACGCGGTTCAGTGCTAAAAGCAACGCAGGCCTGGGACAGATTGAGCAGGTAAGTGCTGATGTGTAGAAAACCATGCTGTAATTCATAAGGGAAAACGCCGTCCGTACCACTCGATTTGAAAGGTACAAACGAGAAAACACTCTAGCGTAAAACATCAGTAGTGATCAGCCAGATCACATAAATGCCAGGTGGCTCGGAGGCAACCACATCCGAATCAACAATGTCACACCCAGGAAAGTGGACTGACATTAGTATAGTTCACCGACTTCTCGCTTGCACGGGGTTAGTTTGGCGTATAGACGAAGATTATCGAGTATCATTCTTCCAGAGTTTTGTTAAGTCTGGCGATAACAGATAATTTAATACAATTTCTTCACAGAAGTTTTTCCACGCAGTCCACGCAGTAATAAAAGTCCAGTAATAAAAGTAGATTCCAATCCGAAATGAGATTCGTTGTTTTGGCTTTATTTTTAATTTTACGCATACTCTTCCTTAACTGTTTTAGTTCAGAATACCAGAAGTGTTTGTTACGCTTCTTCTGGTTGTTAATAAGAAGGAATGACTTTTCAAAAGCTATCGATATCCTAATCTGGTACGGCAAATCTAATATAGTGAAACGAGCTCAGAGAAGAAAGTATCCCAATTTGTAAGTTTCCTATTGCGATGTGGTTTAACCGGCAGTCTTTTAAAGTTAATATTAAAAGAGATGCACCTATGATCAGAGGTGAGAATATAATCCGTCACTCTCCAATTTAGAATCAGATCAGCACAAACTAATATCAAGCACCTCTTTACGAACTGAGTTAACAAAGATTCGCTCACAACCAACATTGAGAAACTCTTACTAAGAAGAGTGAATGTAATTGAACAGTGAGGATGCTCTATTATTAGTTTTGAAACGTGAGTCAGCATATACGAGAGTGATGAGCACTGCCGCAAGATCAGCAGTGCTACATTCGTTAACTAGAGCGGCATTACAAATATCAATACACGCTCTAGTTTTAAGGACAGTAGACTTATGAAAGATCCTGCTAAACTTCGAGTTCAAACCAGAAACCGCACCATCAATAAGATACGGTTCCTGGATTAGACAAAGCTTGGGACATAGAACAAAAATATTCTACTTCTGCTTCTAATAAAATCAAAATATTTTTATTCTTAGAATGTCTCATCTATTATATATTTACGTATCTGTAATAAAATAATATTTCAAAATAATTGGAACGTGAAAACATCTATAACCAAAAAATTAAATTATTTCATATTTTCATTGAGCTTTTCTCAATTTCGCGTATATATACGTACATTTATTCTTCCCATATATATCTCTATCCCCTGATTTCCATATCCTTGTTTCGTCCAAATTTATGTTTATAAGAAAAATTCGATTTTCTTGTAAATAAGATGATGTTGTACTTGTTTGTGCTTTTCCCGATAAAATAAACAAGATGCGATGTACGCAACGAGTAAACGTTATACGTGGAATGAAAAGCATATTCTACAATTTTATTTCTTAAACAAATAACGAAACCGAGCTTTTTTCCACCCCCTCCCCAACCAAGGTTTTCTATTTCTCGTTTGTTATATTATGTTTTTTATTTATTTATTTTAATTGAAAATGATTGATTTCAATATTTAGAGAAAATAAATAAAAAAAACAATTTTCATGAAAAACCAGGTAGGTTTTATACACATACTTATACATACAATAAAATTGAAATGTATTCTATATACAATGAGCTGTACCAGTTTTATGTCTACATATTTTGACACAAAAAGAAAAGCACAAAAAAGGAAAACATGAATAGATATTGGGTGTGTGTATGTATGCGGAAGAGGAAAAATACGGGAAAATTTATGATAATAAAAATTTTCCATATAATTCGAATCATTTGAATTCTGGCATGTACCAAAAAGAAAATTTTCCGTTTTCTCTCTAATACACATACATTGTGTATATGTGTACAAAGTGTGCCGGAGAAAGCAAAAAAAAAAACAGAAACGATATTTGAATAAAATTAATCGTTTCGGTTGGGAAAATTTAGAAAAGACGATTTTTTTTTGTTGTGTTTGTATGTGTGTGTGTGATTATGTACTTTGCTGAGAAAAGAGGTAAAATCATATAGAAATAAAAAAAGCTCCTGATTGAAATGTCAATATTCACACATTTTATTTTATATAATAATTTTGTTGTATTGACTGGAATTTTTTGATTGAATTTTCCGATTAACTGGAAAGTGATTTTTTTTTTGTATGGTGTTGCTGCTGCTCTGCTGGTACTATGTACATATATATAGGAAACTGTATGTTCGCTTCAAATTTATACATATATAGGGGTAACAAAAAATATATAAGTGGCAAAAAAGCGCTTGAATTTGATTAAATTATCGAGTTTTGTATTTTGTTGAAAAAGAAAAAAGAATGTAAAATAAATTCAATGGGGTTGAATCGCTCGGTTGTTTGTATACGATTAGAATTACTTATATACGGAAAAGTTTTTATTTTTTCCGTGCCAAAATCTTGTTCAAATTTTGTCACCATGATCTTTTCAATATTGGCGTGATAATTTACTTTACGATTATTTGTATATAGTTGAACGTTTCAAATGATATAAAGAAAAAATGCTGAATTGGTGTTTGAAGTTATATATAGGTTTACAAGAATATAGAATTTATTTTTAGTTACATATGAATAGATAAAACATATGAAAAGGGATTACGATTAGTGGGCACCTCATAACACCGGAAAAACGATTCAATTCATTTTGAATTACCTAGCCATTTGACTTAAATGGCACTTTCGGAACATGTTTTTCTAAATTGTATGTCAAATTTGTATGGACAATTTATCTTAGCAAAATATCTCAAAAATGTTGGTTAATGTTAATGGTACGTATACGCTGCTCGAGGTAAGATAAATTTTCCATAACAATTTTGACGTAAAATTTAGAAAAACTTTATTTAAAAAATTTATCAAATTTATAAAAGTCAAAATTCATGTTTGCGGTGGTTAGTGTTCACAAATTTCCATAACTGTGCTGGCACTAACTTGTGTTTCATCCTCAATATTACAAACATAAAAAGATCACATGCATTTACTAGTTCACGCGCTGATTTGATAATTTTGAACAATTCAATTGGATCGTTTTCCCATTTGTATATATATTTATTCGATTTAATTAACTCAAATGGGTAGGTTTTTGTTGCATCAAGCCCCAAAAACTTCTAACCACTTCATTATTCAGAATTTGATTTTCAGAAATTACCTACGGCTTCGAAATACTTTATAATTGCTGGTTGCACAATGGAAATTGTTTTGTTAAATTTAATGTCCAAAAAATTTTACTTGTTATCATTTTCAAGAGTTCGGTAATTGTGTATCTGTGTATAGGGTTCCACACATCTGTCTTGATTGGAATGGTGCGCTCATTGCTTGACTCCAATTGTGATTAGAGTATTATTCTCAATTAGAGATGTTTATATGTATATGTATATATCTCTCTCGTATATTCTAATTGTAATTCCAGAACTATGGCTTCTTCCCACTGGTGTTCCATAGTGCCTGATAAATTGAAGAAAACCACATCGTTAGTGTGGATTTTAGATCAGCATTACGCTGTTTACACTAGCAATTACACCAGCCCAAAAGGTTTAGTTCGTTTGACCCTGCGTACAATATCTGCGTAGTTTAACAGCTTAGCTGCCTCAGTGTTAACATGTTGTTCGAGCTTTTGCCTATATCTCAGTGCATTTTTCTGGATTTCCTTTGAAACAGTGCCCACTTTAAGGTTGTTCCTTTGTTTTAAAATCTTTGGATGATTTCTATATACGTTGCTCTGTTTGGCACAACTCCAATGTTGGATACCTTAAGTCCAAACCGGTTATAATATTTGTTTATATAATAGAAGTTTGTTGTATGTTGATAGAGCGGAGCTCCTTCCTATCAGCCAATACATCTTTCTATATTTAAGCCCTAGTTCTTCGTTTTTCTTGTTGACGTGTGCTTTCCATCTTAGTTTTGCATCTAGTGTCATGCCAAGATACTTAGCCGTGTCATCAGCAAAGGTCGCCACTGTGCTGTTTTCTAATACATAGGGAGATGTGTACAATAGGTATAGCACCGGACCTTACACACTGCCCTTGGTAGTTCTTTTAAAATTTCTGATGTGATAAGGTCATAACCAGGCGCTTTTCCTCATACATGACTTCTGTTGGTGTTGTTCGTAGGATTTCTTCACTTTCCGGTACAACCTCTCCAGTTATTTTTTCGGATTCCAATGATTGGTCATCATGTGGTTCAAATATTTTCTACAGGTATTCAACAAAACTTCGTACTGTATCTTCGTTATTTCTGGCCCATTTTTTATCTTTTGTTCTGATTGGAGGAATCTGCATTATTGGCCTTTTAATTCTTTCGGTTGCTCTCCAGAGAGAATAATAAGTAATAGAATCATTAGATAATTTTCTGAGGTAGATACTGATAGATTCGTCTTTCAGTTGTTTGATTTCGCTTTTAAGTATAGCTGAGTCAGATTGTTTAGCTTTGATTCATCTTGAGGGGATCTGGTTTGTTGCCATATTCTCCTTGCCCTTCTTTATTCTGCCAAGAGCTCTCTAATTTCTCTAGGGTAGTTGTTTCCTTTAATTTTCTTTTTAACTTCAGGGGTGTTCTTCCAAGCTGACTGCTGTATGTAACATATGAACTTGTGACCTCCTTTTTTTAATTGTTCCTTAGCGGAACCATTAAATAAATTTTGCACTTTAAAATTTCCAATCTGTGTGCTTATTTACTAAACTAAAACCGCTTTCTTTTTCCATGATCCTTTCACTTAATGTCAAAAGTATTGGGGAGTGATCAGAGCTTTAGCCAAGACTTTCATCTATATGTATGTTAGTTACAGATATTTCTTCACTTTAAAGAAATCAATTAGATCTGGTATTTTATTTGGATCAGTTGGCCAGTAGGTCGGTTTACCATTTGAATTTTTGGTCAGTAAATTCCAATAACACAAATAGAATTATTTTTGGTCTTGATATTAACTGATAGTGATTAATACTATTTCTAATTATAACAGCACTACCTCCTTTAGCAGTATTTCCCGGGTAAATAGTATGAAGTGAGTTTCACAGATGAGACAGACATCGATTTTCTCTGCGTTCAGAACCAATTGCAATTCCTGTTGGTGTTGCTGAAGGCCATTGGCATTCCAGGATACAATCTTAAGTCTGATTATTCTAACAGTTTGCTTCTTTCTATTTTTAGCAATCATGTTTTTATTTTTGATCTTTTGCAATTGAATATAGCAACACAGCATCCTCTGTAGTTAGCGGGATAGTTTTCTGGTACGCATTTAGGCTGTACATCTGTGGGTTTGACACAATCTCTAGTATGGGGTTAACCTGGACATTTGACACACTTTGGTTCTTAGTTACAGTATTTTTGAGTATGTCCATATAAGGTTTTGCATGTATACTAAACATTTTAAGTGATCAAATTTACATTAACCTTCAGGTATACAATGTTGTGAGCAATTCTGTAAAAAATATACTTTAATTTGTTTCCTATTCCGCACCACGCCTTTATTCTGGTTCCAAAGTGTTCAAAGTTTTTGGTCACATAAATTAAATTTGGATTGTGGAAACGGTACCCGTTCGTCCATAAAATATTGAATAAAATGACGGGTTGTGCATATCATTTAACCGTGCCCCAATCATAGACTGTGATTTAAAAAAAATAACGCTGAAATTCTCTCAATTCTTTCAATGTGAGATGGGCACCAAACATTTAACTGATTTTGACATTATAGTTAAATGATGTATAGGATGGGTAGCAAAATAGCCCTATACACCTTGTTACATCATGGCTTCTTTTTCTGATTCTCTAAGATATAGGAAAGAAAGTAATGTAACAAAAGCGTTCAATCAAAGGATAACAATGTAACGCAGAATATCAGATACGACTTGTCCGCTAATTATATTAAATAATGTAAACGGTTACGGGTTAGTATATACGAGTATATTCGGTAGATTGATTCGAGTCTTTTCTGCATTTCTAATGAAGTACGAGGAAATTAGATAGAAATATACAATAGATGTTGATAAATATTGATTTAGGATCTAGAATTTCATTTCGCATGCGTACTTCCGAATCGAGGAATATAAATATGCAAAACAATCCGTTCGAAGAATAGAACAAAATTAATTAGAAAAATAATCCAAAATACAAACTGAACTAAAATGTATGTATACACAAAACTTGGACCACCTACACAGGATTTGGTATACGAATTGCTTTGTTAGTATATATAGTGGCATAGATATGCCCTAAAATCCTTAAACGAAATCATAAACAAAATTTTAATAAATTCAATATTCTGTAAATATAATGTTAATTATTTAATTGATTCTGCAAAATGTTTTTATAAATTTTTATTTTTTATTTTTTGAATCATTTTCAATTTAATATTTAATGAAATCAAAAATCATGAAATCAATTACGAAAATTCGAAATTATTAATTTAAATTTTCGTAGAAAATTTGTATGGTATACGCCACTCTCGCGCTTATTCAGTGTGCTAGGAAAGTATATAACAATAACGAAATCATCTCCCTATAGACAAAATTCAAAACTTTTTTTTATTTAAAACGAGAAAAAAATTTCATGTCTTCGATTTGGTGGGTATGTATGTATGTATGTATGTATGTATATACCGGGAACGCAAGGCTCGGGTTGGGGAAGAAATATACATAAAAAGGAAGCGAATAAAGATTTTTATCATAAGCTTTTTGTTGTTGTTGCTGTATTTATATTTTCGAATAAGTTGTGCTTTTCTAAATTCCGTTTTGCTCCAATCAATTTAAATCATTTATAGGAACTTTTATTTTATATTTTTTTATTTATTTTTTTTTTTTTGGTTGGTTTAAAGATGTTATTTATTTCAATCGAATAAATTAGATTGTATATATATATTATATTATCTAATATATAGGACGGCAAAGTCACTGTGATCGACGGATTATAATCGTGATTATTATTCTTAACGTCGTTTTGTAAAAGATTTGTTTAAAGCTTAAAAGCTTTTATGGGATAATCGAAAAACAAAAAAAAATTGTTAAGTTTGTATTTATTTAGTAAAAAATATTTATATACATTTTGTCAATTAAGATCTGTTCGTTAATTAAAGATAAATATTTTGGGGTATTGTCTATATATACTTTAAGATTTCATTGTTTGTTTTGAGTTCAATTTTCCGTTTTTGTGGTTTAACAATGCCGCCAATTCAATCAAAGTACATCATAATTGTAAATCAGTTGTGAAAATTTATTTCAATTGGATGTACATATAAATTGAAAAAATTTACGACAAAGACTCTTCTTTCGATTTATAAATATTTAGAATATAATTAATTAATATTTTTGTTGGTTGACGATTCCATTGATTTTCCTTTATAGATTCTAATTGGATTGATGAATAATATTGACCTTTTACATCTCTCGTTTCCTCCATGCTAACTTGTTGACACGTTACAATGAGTAATTATACTATTGCTCCTCAAATCGCACACGATTGGATGTATATAAGGTTAGCCCAAGATTCATCCCAGAAAAACGCAATGGCAACACCATAACTATAGCGACACTTTTATATCAACTATCAGGCCCGCATTAACTAGCATCCTATAATTTTGTCCCATCCCAAGGAAAAATATGTCCTAATGTCGCGACAGTTTCATAAAACTATCATCCCATATGTCTTAATGTCGCGACAGTTTCATAAAACTGTAATCTTGAATTCCGTACCAAACCATCACAATATCACGAAAAAAAAAGATACACAAAAATATATCATAAGAAAACGTAAACCGAACCATTCAATGATTTGATTTATTAAGTCGGACTCAGAAAGGATTGTGATAAAGTGAAGGACGAAATCGAGTGTTTTTTAAACTTGGCCAACAAAAACAACAACTTCGAAGCACTCGAGCCAATGCCGGACTAGCTCGGGAGTATTTTAAGTTTGGCATACTAACACCAATTTATCCTGTTCGTTTCAAAAAACTTTCATGTTCGTGAGGGAGCCACATGAGCTAAATATAGTTCTATCATGGGACATACTGGATACTATCACTTGTATTACTTGACGAACATTTTTTATTTTTCTGGGATATAATTCTGGGATAACTTATTATACGTCACGATTGGTAGAAATTCAAATTTAAAGAGATAATATGAGGCTTTACTATTTTAATACAAATGAAGCATTTCAATTTGCATAGAAATGAATTAAATATAATTGCATTAAAACACCGAAACTTCCAATTTTCTATACTGTTTTTAGTATGACATATTTCGGACACATTTTTAAGATACGTAAAACAGAAAATATCAGTCAAAGCTTTCGTTTTCGCACGTTTGACAGTTTTCAAATCGATAAAACTTTACCGGGAGTTAAGTAATTCTTCGACCGGACATGCCGAGGTCGTTACTGGTGTGCAGTTTTTGACATTAACAGAAAAAGGTACACAAATTCAAAACAAAATTTGGTGTAGTGCAGGCGGTGTGAATTTCCATTCAATATTGTTATATCCGCACATTGGTTGTAGTTGATCCTTTAATTGCTGAGATGAAAGTAGCCCTAGGGCTTGCGTAACTCTGAATTGGCTCCAACAAAATTCGTGCCATTGTCGGGAAACACGCGCTTGCAGAGCCCTCGTGGGGCCACAAAACGTTTGAAACATCCCATGAATGCTTGTACGCTGAGATCAAAAGCCAATTCTAGATGGAGTGCTTTCGTAACAAAACAGATAAATAAACACAAGTATGTTTTTGTTGGAGCATGACCACGAATTCGATAGCGAATATAAAATGGTCCCGCAAAATCTATTCTGACCGTGTAGAAAGCCCATCTGGTGGTAAGTGTCCCATCTGATGCGTCATGGGAATTGATTGCACTCAGTTGGTATATATAACCAATTTTCCTTTTTCGATATTTTTTGCATGATGGCGACTCAATTAGAAACAAATGTTTTCCATTTGGATGGACAGGATTTAATCCAATGGAGCGTGATTGTTAAGTCAGACCAATAGAATGTTTGCGCGATATTGAAATGTAGGTTATCGTGCATTTTGCTTGCTAGTCGCGCGAATAATACTGCTTCACACAATTATAGCCTGGGCAAAGTTGTCTTTTGAAGTGGTGATCAATTGTAAATCGTTCAGCACGATAAGACTTTCTCGAAACGTTTCTTAGTAGGTGTGCCTGGTTCCAATCCAGATTCAACTGCCATAACGACTGGATCAATAATTTTCCCAAGAAAAACACGGGTGCCAATAAACCGAGTGGATCGTATATTCGAGCGATTTGCTAAAACATCGCTCTCTTTGAAATCGTAGAGCCGTCGTTGAGTTTAAGGAAAAATTTTAACTTGTAGGATGCCGGACAACAAAACACACCGAGTGTCTTGATTATATGATTTTCAGCAATTTCAAGTTGCGTTTCGATGAATTCCGATGGTATATCTTCAAGAAGTTACCTGATTTTTCAACTCTAAGGCAGTTTCAATTGAATTGGGTCCTGTCAGTATGTCATTGACGAAGATATCATTCTCGATTGCATTGGTGGCAGTAGGTGAAATACAGGGGTGATCAAGCGCTAGTTGTTTAAGACATCTAGTGGCAAGAAATGGTGCTGATGGGACCTCATATACGTCAAAGGTTTTAACTTAAATATTGACAGTTGCTCAGGACAGATGGTGAGTTTCGCCACAAGATGAGTTGAAACCTTTGGTCTTCGTGCTACACTCGAATTTGCCGATATAAATGTATAACAATATATAACAATATCGGCGCTAAACGCGTAAACATGTTATCGGAAACGGAGCAGTATTGAAAATGGGTCATACTGTACCACTAGACCGACCATCAATAACGAATTGAATGACTTTCCAGTGGATGTTTTGGCGTATCCATCAAAAATCAAAAAATCATTCGTACTTTGGTTGATGAACTATCTGCTTAATTACACAATGATGCGGAAAATAGAAATTCGGTGTGGTGATAGAATTTGTATTAAATTCTTCCTTTTGCCTTAACATCTTGTTTTCATCGATGAAATTTGATTAATTAGTGAATAATTCTGCCGTTTTGTGTTGACGTCTCTCTAAATTGTAGAATCTATGCGTAGCATTGTTTTTCAAATTACCTAGTGTCGATGGGTCCGCCATAAATGGAAGTTTGACAATAAATCGTCCATCATTGTCACGTGTGGTGAATTTTGTGAAATGCCTTTCACATTTCGCTTCTTCAGGTGACTGCGCCTTGGTGGAATGAGGAAGATTTTCTATGGTCGGTTATGGGTTTCCTGGGGAATTTTCAACGACAGAATGGCAAAATTTGTTGGACTTTTGAACTTTTGGTGAGATGTCATTTTTCCAGCAACCCATCCTAATACGGTGTTCTGGAGCATTGGCAAGTGCTCTGATAATTTGATTTGCCCAACAGAGATTATTTCGTGGTATATTTCGGTACCTAGTAGCAAATCAATATCTTGGAAATTGAAAAATTCCATATCAGCAAATTGAATATTCGCTGGTATGTCCCGAGACGTACCCAAGACCACTTGAACGTCCAAAATTGTAGAATAATGGGTATTTGATGGTGGTATTTGATTATAGGGTAATTGACGAACAGCTGGAACATTGGATCCAACTCCATGAATTTTTATGGTACTATTGCGACGAGGGAGCTTCAGCAAAAAACTAAAAGACTCGGTCATAAAACTCAACTGAGAATCGGAATCTATTAGTGCTCGCCCAATGACCGGATGTCCTAAATGGTTAATAACTTTTACCAATACAGTGCTCAATTAGACGAATATTGGTAATGTGGTCTTGAATTTGGCAGCAGCAAGCGATGGTGCTGATGCAAGGACTGAACTACTGGTGGTCGGCTTGCAGTTGATGTCAACGGATGTACTCACAGCTTTCGAAATTAACCATGGCGGCTTTGCCTTTGAAGATGCAGTTGGTGAACTAATTTTAGTGGAGTGTAGCAGCGAATGATGGGACGAACTGCAGTTCGGCAGCGATCTGTCACCTGACATGCAGCCACAACAAATGATTCAGTCATAAACTTGTGACGTCCATCAACCGGTAACAGGAGAAATTTGACATCGAATTATTGAATGTCCATTAGCCTTGCCAGGGATACAGATGATAAGTTGATTTGGTTGTAATTAGTGCGGCAGAAGGCGCTCAATTATGGTGCAGAACATTTTTTGATATCGGTTTTGAGTACTCTGTTGGCACTGGTCTCATGCACTCTGTTGGCACTGGTCTATGCGATGTAAACTAAGCCAATGCGTTAACACCGGGACTAAACTCTTCTTATCTTCTTTCCATCCGACATCGAATAGTCAAAGAAAACTTTAACAACTATATCGATACAAGCTTCAAAAAGCCGATCTTACAGACGGACCCATCTCAAAAGATGTAAAGTATTACTGAAGCAGTTCGGAGGCAAATGGGTCAAAATGAACCAAATATTTATCACCGTGAAATTCTCGAACAACTAGATCTTCAGCATTAGTTAAACATTGATCGGAAAATGTGATTTTACTCAACAACTCTTATTCGAGAAATATTTCTTCGTTTAACCGGGGTTATGTCCGGATTGGCATCCTCTGGGCTATTTTATTTTGTCATACTTGGAGTTGGAGACCAGTCCCTGGTCCAAACCACATAAAAACTTTGAGTTTTTATGTCATCTTCATATGCTCGCCTCAGTATCATTTGGTCGTAAATTCAAAAGTTTACCTTTAGGGAAATTCAGTTTAATGTTTGGCGGATTATTTTGTTAATTTTTCAGCGAAAAGATTTAGTTTAAAAGTGTAATTAGGGAGCTTTCATTATATATTCTTTAAGACTTCGTAAACCTTAGAAAAACGCACTAGTTTTCGGATAAAAAACGAATAATTTTGCAGCTCGTCGAAGTTTTTTACACAAAATTATAGATATACGACAAAATACAGTGATTTGATGGGTTTATTTTACGACATATACGACAAAAAATTCGAGCATATAAAAAATGGACATAACAACAAAAATTCTCCGAACAAATTAATTCTCTACTCAGAAACCAAATAGAATCAATTAAAGTTTTGGAATATGTAACTATGCCAATATCTGGATGATGTAATGGTTTTAGATACATTCCGTATAATGGAAGCCGTTTTAAAAAGTGTTAATTGTTCTATTAAATAAAAAAGTTATTTAGAAGACCATTCAATTTCAATTGATTTGGTTCATGTGCTTTAGAAATATTTAGAAGTTTAGCAGCCTCAGCATTTTGTTGTCAGTCGTTGTGGTGCATCCATGATATTTCAATACAATTCTTATATAAGATTAACGTTACAACACCCAAAGGCTTACCATATAAATTCACTGTGCCTTAACTAATGCAAACATGGTTTTATATATTTATTAGTTGCACTATCAACAACTCTAGATTAAATAATTTTATTGACTGTTTTATTTGAAAATTAGAATGATTTTCGTTCTTTGAAACTTTATCTAAATTACAACAGAAATAAGTAGATCTAACCTTACTAAATAATATTTCATGCAGGAAGAGAAAATCATAAAATAAAAATATTGTAAAATTCTTGTTATTACAGGTTGAACTTCATAAATATCTCGTGTATTATTGAGGATTACAACCATCAAAATATTTCATAAAGCAATATTATGAAAAATGACAAATGTAAACTTGACATAAACATAACAATTAACAGAAGTTTATAATATTACATGCAGGAAGAGAAAATAACGTAAGAAATCGTAAATCCTGATATAATATTCCATGTCAAAACTAGAAGGTATTATGTAAATAATATTATGATTCATCGAGGATGTCCATACAGCATCAAATGGTAATAATCAAGTAACCGGTTCCTACTAGAAGCTTCACACGTATTAAAAATTGTTTAAGTTGTCGGATATGTTTATATTATATTTTGTGCGTCCAGTAGCTTATACCACACGAGCATTGGCGGCTTTAGACCGCTACAATACCTGAATTACTGAAGATCGTAAAAGAAACAGTTAACCTGCAGTTACTCAAAGTTGTGCTCACAAGTTCAAATGATTTAAAGAGTTGCGCATTAGGTGGGATCTTATAGTTCTAGTTCTGATAATCCAATTTAATAATTAAACGTAACCGAGGGTTTCACTGAAACCTTATAACGTGGAATCACACCCAATTCTACCACTACATTTTCAAATGCAGTAGAAATATCTAATATATCGAACATCAAAACAATAACACACCGAACATGAAGTTCGATCAATGTGAGGTTACGAGAATAGCATCTAAAATCGGATTAACATTAAACGGGCAGAAAATTGAGTAGGGTTTTGAAGATTAAATAATAAATTCAATCAAATTAGAAATATGAGTATAATAGTTTGAGTTTTATCTTATCCGTGCAACTTAGGCACTAAAACGTTCGACATGACTGATTAACGTATATATGCAAATATGTATAAAATATGGAACTAACCACATATAAATATAATGTAACAATAATTAAATAAGTTCGAAATCAATTAGTATTTTTTCTATACATCGTACATGATGTAAAAAAAAAATTAAAATTCGTGCTCATGAATATAAATTTAAATTCTTTCCTATTTTTTTGCTATAAATATTAAAATTATAATCCATTTTTAATTAATTTTTCTAATTTGTTATTTTACAACTCTTGAAATTAACTTTTAATTTTAATTCTATAATTTATTCATTAACATAAATGAAATTTAGTATTCAAAAGCGCGCATCATCATATTGAAATGGAAATTCATATGATTCATATATGCAAATATTTATTTAATAAAAAAAATTGATTTTGATTGCAATTAAATTTGATTGTATATTCAATTTGAGAATCGATGAATTGATGTGCAAAATTTCTATATAGCAAAATGATTTATTTGCGGTTATTTCCCTTTTTTCGCACCGTTCAAATTATTTCTAACCTTTACCCTTATATATACGATATATATAGAATCGAATGATTTATGACCTCAGCTCCCTTATATAACCTACATAGTTATCACCTTTAATGACTCTATATATATATACTCGTATATATACTATATAATGTATAAATATAATCTAAATCGAGGTGGTAAAATAAATCACTCCTCATCCGCAATATATATGACTCGAGTTTATTCCATTTTATTGATTTATAATTTAATTATTAATCAAAAATCCATAAAATGTACAAGAAAACCCAAAATTATTGTATACACACGAATACGTACATACATAGATACATAGTATACCGACACACATACATGCACATTACCAGAAATAAAGCAGCTTATCTATTGAACTTCATCAAAATGTGATTTACGATTAGGATTTTTTTTTTATTTATGTTGGCTTCATCTTATATAATATTCTTCATATTTTGCGATAATAGAACGACCCAACCATGCCCAAGTACAAAAAAAAAAATAATACTAACATCTTGTTTTTGTTGGAATTGTTAACAAAAAAAAAATCGGAAAATTCCTGCAGCACACTAACAAAACAAAAAACAAATGGTTAAAGTATTTCGGTTATGGGCATAAGATAAATTTTTTTTGTGACATTTTAAATCCTCATCTGTTTGTTGTGCGTGTATGAGTATACCATATACGACGGATATCAAGATGGTTTATGGCCAATCATTATTAATGATTTTATTTTTCTCTCAAAGAAACTTAATGTTGATATTTGTTAATGTTAAACCATGTTCCATTTTTTGTGTGTGTTTAGTTGCTTCTATAATTCTAGTCCTAGAAACAGATGAAAATGTGTATATGAGTATGAACATGTATATAAATATTATTCGTTTTGATTTGATCCTCGATTCATGGTTTGATTTGACATATACATATATAACGAGTGCCGATAAATCAATGTGACAAGTATAGATTTATGTCGATACGTGCGCGAGCATTTATATCATTTTGTATTTCCCGGGATTTGTTTTAAAGTTGGTTTCATTTAAACAACTATCAAAATTCAAAAAGTCAAGCAAAACATGGTAGATGTAATGCGAAAACCAAACACTAATAATTTTTTATGCATTTGAACTATTTCGAGCTGACGTTCGCCCAAATCCGTTGGAAAATGTTCAAAAAAGATAGAAATGGAGAAAACGCTAAGTCTCTGCTATGCCCAAATAAAGTTTTAAGTTGCAAAGGAACTTCTACCATGGCGGTAGTGTAGCAAAATTTGTTAAAGAATGAGTTGAAAAATGTAGAAATAAAAGTTAAAACAATTTTGAAATTTTGTTTCAGACGGAAACGAATGGTAAAATCCATAAGAGCATGAAGAGATTGAAATCATCGGATTGGCATATTTGAATGCAAATAATACTAAATTTGTTAACTATTTATGGACTGATAAAACCCGCGCTGACATGCTATTGATATTTATGCGTAGGCGCGGTAAACCCCCAAAGTTTTCGTTGGAATATTGGTAAGTAAACACGTTGAGTCATATTTTTGCGAGTCTATATTACACTCACAACGATCACTGAGGAGTTCCTTTAGACACAGTACGTTGGCATCATTAATCCAAGATGTTCCAGCAACGTGAATTTATTTTTAACGGAATGAAGCTTTTTTTAATTTAATCAGAGAACTGTTGAATATATAATTTCGTTAAAGACGTTGGATTGGCACCAGTGCACCAGTATGTCGGCCTTCCAAACTGCCACTCTTGACACCGTTAAATTTTTTGATGGTATTACTTGAAGTTCGTTGTTTATGCGAAACCATATGTATAATAGGCGACCTTAAGCATAACTACGGTTGTGAATGGCATGAGCCGACATTTGGGTTCAGTGGTGGTAACAAGTTTGCGCATCTGTATGATGGAAACTAAATATGTAAATCTTATGGAATCCTGGATTTTTTTGAAATAAAACTTATTATTTGTTTATATAAGACAAAGAGCAACCAAAATGAACCCGTTTTAGTGTTACAAAAATATTTTTTCCCAATCAGATCGAAATATCGCCAAAAAGCAGGAATTTAGAATTTAATTTTTAAACTGTAAATTTCACAAATACAAAGGAGTTTGTAAAATCTTTACTCTGTATACCGCCTTTCTACACTGTATACCACCATGGATTAAAGCAGCCGATGGTATGAAAATATGGATTCAAGAATAATTTTGTTAAAATAATTGAATGTTAGCTCAGATATACTGCAAACCCAAATTCCAGAAAAACCCCTACCGAAATGCATCTAGGCGACTTTCTCAAGAAAGTATTCTCAGCGGCAAAGCTCACTTTCACTTTTCTGGCTATGAAAACAAAATATGTAACGGAAAACTTATCCACCCACAACTTGGGGCAGTTTTGTTCGGTTTTTGGGTTAATGGCGTGATTGAAGCTGGGTATGAATGCGCTAGAAAACAATGCTAACTGATTATTTATAGTCCATAATCGATGGTATGATTTTTATTTCCAGCAGAATGCCACGTACGTTTTACGTTGGGAAGACATTAATTGGCCGCTTAAATTAACCCCATTTCTTTTTTCTCTACGGCTATTTTAAAGTCTATTCTTACGAAAGATTCAACCAACTAAGGATAATGTCCAAGCTATTATTGTTGAAATTGAGACACATTTCTGTAGAAAATTCCTTAGAAAAGTAGCCATCTATAAGAGCTCGAGGAGGCTACTGGGCAGATATTATATTCCATTATTAGTCGTAGAGTTTGTACTTTCGATTAAAATAAAAATATCGATTTTTTAAAATTTAGAATTCTGGTCTTGTTCGATAATTCTTTTAAAGAATTTTAAGAGTTTTAATTTTTTATGTACGTATGGCAACTGGTATAATAGTCTGGAGGGGTTAATTGTTGAGTTATGCGAAGAGTTAAAATTTATTGACCACACAAACTTAAAACAAACCTGCCTATATAGAATTGAGTTAGTTCAATTTGTAAAATTTTGGAAATTAGGAGCCTCCATAGGAAAATGGTTTATCAAGTAGTCAAAATAATTAATGATCATTGGCAACTTACTTAATTTAAAATATAATTTGCATATTTAGGGAACATTAAAATTGTAGCAAGTGGAAGAATAGTGTTCTAGTTTCATGAACAACTGCGGTATTAATGTGTATTACATGCAACTGTTTATATGTTTTAATCGAGCCAACAATTTTTGTTTCTCAGTTGGTACTGCACAAGAAGATAAATTGGTTCAATATAAGAATTTGCCAATAAAAATCTATAAATTAAATTTTAAAATTATAGAATACTTATTCTAACTCCTCTAACCCTCTAATATTAACCAACCAATTTAAATACACATTAGCGGAATACAACATCTGACTAATTCTACGGGATAACCGTAGTTTAATGAGTAAAATATGTTAATCAACTTTTCCAATCACTCACATAGTAAAACACATGAAAAATTGTCTTGCAACAGTGCAAAACACTTTTTGCTGTGCTTTACTATCGGAGCCCTTGACAAAGTTAACCAACATTTTATTAAAGATTTTTTTTTTGTAAAATTAATGAAAGGATTTTAAATTTTTAAGCCCAGTACAACTACCCCTATAATATCTGTTTGATATTGATTGATTTACGAGAAATAGATTTTTTCTTGGTTGTAATGAACGGTGTGGACATGTACTAAATGAATCCTTGCCCAATATGACTGACGATTACCTAGGTACCGATTAGCTGAGCTGTCGCCTGGGTCTGTTATATCTTTTATGAAACGCCAATTTATAACGGCGGAAATTTCTGTGAGACTTGCTGATGCAGATGATTTTACGATTCACGGCATTTGTAAAAGTGAATTTTTTCGTCACTCATTAAGTGCTCGGCACTATACTTTGCCGAGGGGCAACCACCTTGTGATGAATCATATATATTAGTTAGTTAGGTACGAGTGTTAGAAATCAACGATATTATAGATTATTAACCAGAGGATATTGGGGATAGTGATCACGAATAGGAATACTTAAATAAAGATTGCTCTGAAACCGATGATGATGAGACGAATCTGAATGATTCCATTGTTGAACAACCACAACAAGCCAAAATGCACATTCGAAGTGACTTGAGTGTGGCAATTGAAATAGTTCGAAACGTTGTTATGTTTTTTATATTTTCACCAGTGCGAAACACTGTTTACCAACATCTTGTAAAAAAGAAATATGCAAAAGATGAAACAGTATGAACGCAATGCTAGAACGGTTTTTGAACACATTAGTTGATTTGAGATCTTATCAACTAATTGAATAATATCATAGTCGTATGTGATTTGCACATGTTGAAACTCGTCGAATAAAACGAAATTTCAAATGAGCTGTTTGATGTTTTATTAGTGCGAATCCACGACCGTCGGTATATCGAGCATATCTTGGTGCTCAAAATTCTACATACTCTGTACTTGAAAGATGAAACAAAACGGAACAACTCATATATTTGTTAAAAGCATCAGTTACCAAATTTGCACGGAATGTTATAAACAGATTATTTATTGTGGACAGCTGAAGATGACGAACAAGGAAGCCGGCAAAGTACAGAAATATTTAATTTTAGTCAAATGCTGGCCGCAACGATTACAGCTTCGATGATGTCTTAACCTGCCTCTTGTCACGTTCTTCAGAGTACTCTGCAAAAATAAATTCAAATTTACGAGATATACGTTATGATTTACCTAAATATTGCGTAGCATACATGCTACATTAATTATTTGGACTTATAATTAAGCTCTCTCGCACTCAACAAACATCTAAATCTACTTTTGAGAATTATGAAACTGCGTTAAATGGTTACCCTACATTTGGAGTAGACTTCATTGAATTTAGCTTCTGTAACCGGGCCCTTGGAGTAATATCGGTTAGATGCTATCCTATGACAGGTATAGCTGATATTACTATCCGGCCCAGCTATACATAGAATTTGTCCTGCTTGTTACCTCACCGCGACATTAATCCGAAACTCAGGTGGGTAGAGGTAATAATGGTCGTAGGTTGTGGTGGGAACTGATTGCTTTATTAAGTAAATGGCCAAAGCATACAAAGAGGGAATTTTTCGAAAAATTCAGGACCACACATATACCATCGTCGTTAAAATGGCTTAATGCCTATACATGACTAGTTGTAGAACCAAACAAATAGAAAACGGAGGTAGATATTACTTTTACTCGTTATTGGATTAGTAAGTATTTGGGGATTGGTGAAACTGCCTCGAAATTGTGTCAGCTTATTTGTTGAGTACGGGACAAGATGGTGACATATGCTCCATGTTATGTATATATATATACTTAATATCAATGATGATCTATTACCACTTCTGTTACTATCCTCTAGGTACTTTCATCCTGAGCTCATAGAACATGCAAATGAATCATGTGTGCGGCCGGCGTGATTTGTGTCAACAGACGTGATTATTAATTTGTGGTTACATGTCTGTAGTGAAAGTTATATTTTTAGGCGAATCAAAATGTACTTATATTCATAAAACATGCAGCCAATTATGCTATGGTTTTCTTTCTGATTATAAAAATGATGCTCATTGTGGGTAGGGCGAATAATATTCATGTGCGATCCATTGCTCTGTTGGCTGAGCCATTGCAATGAAATAGTCCATGTCCAACGGATTGCTGATAAGAACCGTGGACTAAAAATCGTGTGGTAGCAACAAGTTGTATAATACAATTGGTATACATCTGTTATTCTTTGCAACTTTTTATTTCGGTGTAATTTCGTCCAATACAAATTTGAACAACTTTAGAAAGTATAAAGAGGCTTCTAAATCTAAAAGAAGAATAGGTTCAATTAAAACCACAATGTATTGGTAAATACTTATGTTTAAACACTTATACAATTTCTCAAATAATTCAAGAGGATTTGATGTGTTTCGTAATCGATTTCTTTTAAATATGGATATATCATCTTCTTCTTCTTCTTCTACAATATTGACAGATATTGTAATTTGACATTTTAAAAATTACACAAAAAAATTTCCCTATATGCGATTATCGCATTTCATAATAAAAACGCAAAAGGTGAATCACATCCGCAATACCGCAAACAATGCGAAATGCAATCTGATTTCATAGATCATTTTCAAAATATGACAAGTATGCCCCAAAGTATGAGCCCAAATATACAAAAAAAAATAAGCAAGTAAATGAACCAAAATTACAAAAACGCCAGACAATTTAGTATATTTGCCTGAATCTAT
Source organism: Tipula unca (assembly GCA_951394425.1). Taxonomy (NCBI): domain Eukaryota; kingdom Metazoa; phylum Arthropoda; class Insecta; order Diptera; family Tipulidae; genus Tipula; species Tipula unca. The sequence continues at coordinate 33,907,491 of OX596381.1, forward strand.
TGTGCTTAATAAATTGTCAGCGTTTTTCTCTGTGTGAAAGAAGTACAAGTAAATTCAGTACTGAAGTTTGCAACGATATATCGAACTGTGAACCTGAACAGATAAGATCTATAGACCACGCATCATGTATAATTTATCAAATGCCACGAATTAGTGCTATATAGCATAACTGCAATTATACCGTAAAATATACTTACTCAGTGAAGATGAGGTTGTACACACTTTATCCCGAATTCACGAAATCTTCACGATCCAAACCGTATCTCCTCCGTATACAAATGCATTCTCTCTAGGCGATAAGGGAATTTATATTGTTAAACTACCGCATTCAAGCAAAATTTATTTGATATTGACTTATGCAATATGTTGATTGGATGGAGCGAAAATTCGGTTTTAATCAATATTAACAAATACATCAACTTGGATCATATCTTAGGAAGGTATACCATATCCACAAATGGATCGAATAATACTTATGCGAAAGTGCTTACAAATATTTATCTGGACTGACTGGACAACTATTTTGCAATGGATAGACTGCTACAAAAAGGTTACAAAAAAATCTAACCTATTAAGTTTCCTGAGGAGTTCGTTCATCCCACCTGAAATATTTCAGCATTTAGTGAAAGGTTCGTTTTATTAAACGTAAAGTCAACGTTCTATATTCAAGTACTAATCGTATGGTGAAAATTTTTAAGATTATTAAAATTCATTCGTAATTTGCAGTTGAACACCATAATCGCAAACAAAGCTAATGTTCCAACAATCAACCCTAGCGAAACTTCTATAGAATTATGTATCTATGTATATTATATACGCGCACGAACTTAATCGTAAAGGAAATAAGATATTTGGAAACTGCCTAAAACGTATCACCAATAAGAGTAAACTCGCCTCAATGCACACATCCACAAACGGATTAAATGTTTCAAATTAAAAACGAAAGCGTCTAACCAATTCCAATGGATATAGTTTACGATCTGCAAGAGAAGTATAACTATTAAACCAACATATGTAAAATTGGCATTGATTATGCACAGGCATATGCAACAATACGGATTTGATAAATGTGGAATTTAAAGCTGCATGCAATTTAAGATGTATTGAATTTTAGATGCATTGAATTGTCAATATTTATTGCCGCTTTAGCAGATGATTGATTACATTCTCTTATATACTTTAAGTTATATACCGGAGGAAAGCTGGTAAGTTGTATTGATCCAAAATGATACCGCCGATGACTTGTTGTACATTCTTATAAATCTCTACATTATGAATTGTTGGTATTTTGCTGTCACTTGAATTGATTTTGATATCACTTATATCGATTTCACGTCTTACCCCATATATCAAACAAATCAATATTTTTGCATGAAAATCGTTAACCCAGAAACATTTTAAAACATTTTGGCGCCACTTTTTCCATTATTTTATAACTGATATACAAATCAATTGGAATAAATTTGTTAAAACGTGCCATAAATACTTTGTAATACGCCAATAATATTTTGTGTGTTTGTGTGTGTGTGTGTATTCGTTGTATATTATTATGGGAGGATTTTTATCTATTTTCAAATAAATAAAAATAAGCAAGCAAACAACGATATAATTCAATTTCAAATTCAATTTTCCATGGAAACTGTAATCCGATGATGAAAACCACAACATCATCATCTTTTTCTTCGATAGACATACTTACATATACATATACGCACATATGAATAAAAGCTGCAAAACAAAAAACGCTTCCCAACGACGTATCATCATTATTTCGTCTGTCTGTAGCCTGCGTACACAAATATGGATGTAGTGTACACATAAGTGTGCGCGTGATGAAGGCATATATGTATACAAATCTACAACCGAATGAAATGAAAATATTCTGTGTATGTGTGTGTGTCTGTGTGTTGATTTGATTTTGGTATTTTAATTTATGGAAATCCAAAAGTTTATTTCAACTAAATAAATCACGCTTGTATATATGTGTATGCACGAGTATGTTTGAATGTTATAGGGATTATTGCCATTTCTTTATGTAAGACATACATATATGTATAAACCAAGTTGACTGGGCTCCGTGGCATTCATTCTTCTGTTATACAAATATTCAGTTTGTACATAATATGCTTGGTTTGTATGTTGTTCGGTTTGATATAACGAATTATTATTGATAGAAAAAGCTTTTCATGTTTATGTAAATTTGGAATGTGATTTATGTGTTTCCAGATTTTGTTTAAATTTATATAATATAGATGGTAAGTTTGTGTATCTTACATAGAATTCATGTATACGCAGATATAAGGCTGTAAGAAAATTCATGTTTTGCACAATTGTTGTTGTTGACAAAAAACATGAACGATAATATATAGGATAGCATGGTGAGGTGCGAAACATACAGGTATTTAATTGATATTTCACTACAGCTTCAAATTAAAATCTCCTGTTAAAAGCTTCTATATACAGTTTTTGAATAACCTTTAGACAATATAAGTATATACCTATTTACATATATATGCCACGGTACATATATAGATATACATATTCATATCCAAAATCGTGCTGTTGAAGTCACAAGGCCGTAATATCTCAGAAATTGTTAGACAAGTGAAGTGTTCAAAAAGTACCGCCAGATTGACAATTAATTGGTACAATGAGAACAATTCGTTCAAAAACCGTCCAAAAAGTGGCAGGAAAAAATTACTAATGTTCGAGAAAACCGTTTACTGAGGAGGAATTACCTCAAAAATCGGAAGAGAACGTCTTCTGTACTGAGTCCGGAGAACTAGAGAAAAAAATTAGAAAACTAATTTCTGCACAAACAGTAAGGCAAAGACTCCAAGATGTTGAATTTAATGAACAGAAAGCAAAAAAGAAGCCAGTGCTCAGTAAAAATAATGAGAAGACACGCTTCGAATGGGCGAAAAATCATCGAAACTGGACGTACAAGAATTGGAAAAATATTCTGTGGTCTGAGTGATTTTTGAAGCTCCTGGCTTGATATACGTGCGGCAAAGAAGAATACTTGAACGATTGCCTTATTCCTAAGGTAAAGTTTGGTGGCGGCAGTATTATGCTCTGGTAAGAAAACGGAATTCATGATCCGAGGAGGTACTAACAACAAATGCTCCAGAGGAATGGTAAATAGCTAAAACTCCCTAATTTTATTTTTTTATGATTTTATAAATTAATGTCCATTTAACAATTTATATGTTCAGATAAGTACGATTATATTTAGGAATAATATGCGACTTAATTAAAATTTATATAGCCTTAAATGTAGCTTATGTAAGAATTATTTGACATTTTAGAAAATTTTACACGAATTCTGAATCGGAACTGAACTTTTGAAATATCTATGAAACGTCTAAAACTTCCAAAAGCAAGTTTTTATATTGAAAATAATCCTGCAAAATTTTTGATCCTATACGATTTTTAAATTTTTACATTATGAATTGTAAAACCATTCATTTGGAATTTCTAAAATTAATTATTTACAATTTGGCACATGAAATCTCTAATATGAAACTTAATTTTTAAATTATGTTGATTTATGAATATTAAATTTTAATTTTGATGTTAGAAACTTTTCTCCAGTTTTACCAATCCATTTCAACTTTAAAATTTAAAACTTCAAATCCAAAATCTATGTTAGCAAGACCATAAATTTTTGTAATTTCTTTAATTATCTATTTAACTTTGATCCGTCCCTAAAAAAAAGTAACACTAAAGTTCCTTTGGCCAAAAATGACCAAAATAAATTCAACAGGAAACTTACGCTAAACAATACGAAATTCATTTTTGTTTTCAATTTTATTTATTATAACGATAACACAGTAATTTAGAGATACATATTTCAATATTTATTTATTAAGATTAATTCGAGTTTTATTTCATGCACTGATAGCATACATTCTTTGTATGGGCTTTACAAATAAAGTTTTGTACATATTGTGCACTTAGATGTGTGCCTGTTGTACGAATTTTCGCAGAAAATACAACGGCCTCTTTTCTGTGCTCCTGACACTTCTGTCGATGATCCTGGGGTGGAAAGTTCCGCATCGCTTGATTTTAGATTTACTATGAGATTGCGACAATCTGTTGACCGTGGAAGGTAAACTCTTCTACTCATATATGGCTTGATCAACGACTCACCCAGTGATTCAATAAATAGTCGCCTTCTATGATGCTTCTTATCATTCCATGCCCTTCGTTTTGTTGTAGTCCAATATAATTGTGGGTTTTTTTTCGTTGTCGTTGGGAACCACTTTACTTTTATGGAAGGTACTCTGCAAAATTACACATTTTTTTTTTTTTGGGATGTATGATACCAATGTTGTATCCTTAGTAAAAGCGAAAGTAGAGGAAAATATTGGCTTTTTTTTTTACTTCTAGAAGAATCGGTGGTATTGAGGTTTTGTTCTTTCGAATTGTTCCAATCATTGTAATATTGCGTTTTAGTAGCTTTTGTCAGAGTTCGTAAGTGCTTGCACTATCGCAGATTACCCAAAACTTAATCCCATACTTTGCGGGTTTATTCGGCATGTATTGTCGAAAAGGACACCGTCCACGGAATCCAACCAACTGCTCGTCAATTGTGACGTTTTCACCAGGGTTATATAAGTTTGGTAATATATCTACCCATTTTGTCCATAATTCTCGAATTGATGCTAACTTATCGGTACATCTACGACTAGCTCGTGTGCTACGATCATCAAATCGTATGGTTCTAGAAATTACTTTGAATCGTTTTAGAGACATTGTTATGGCGTTTGAGTTCCTGAAAATAAAATAAATTAGTTATACATACTTATATTCAAAATCAATCATGATACTTATCTTGTAAAATGTTGTACATTCCTGTAATGATGATAATTCATAATTGAAGATGTATTGTACATTACTAGCAATATTAATTATATATTACACTTATACTTGCACAATTATCGCCTTACGGTAAATTAAATGTTATTACATATTTAGGTTTAATATACATATGTATTGGTTTGGTAGTAGTATGATGTATGCGGTTAATTCTTGCATTATATAAAAAATACACAAAATATCAGTCTAGTGCAAAGCGTTGTCAATTAAACATTAATTAAAATACAAAATTTACAATAAAATATACATATCTATTTTGATAATAAAATAGTTTAAAATAATTGTTTTATATAGTGATGTGAATAAATCAAATACACATAAATAAACTACAAGTTGAAATATACAAAACTGTCTTAAATTTAATTATTTGTGGATACAGTTTATACAAACATTTTTTGGAGGTTCTACCGAGATACAGATCTATCCGTTATTCATAATTCAGTTACATATATCATATTATCAGTCTCACATTTGAGATTTTACATATTGAAAATGAATGCTGATGAAAAGAAATCTTTGGAGCATGCGATTGAAAAACGTAAACGATTGTTTGATTCACTAACCCGTATGGAAACATTTATTGGAAACATTAATGAAGAAACAACTATTGAGGAAATAACTGTGCGTCTAGAGGCATTAAATGACACTGTGGTAGATTTCCGCAAAATTGAAGACACAATTATGACCTTTCCTAACCAAACATCGGAAATCATCAATTTTGAAACACAATTTTTTGAAGCTAAAGCAACTCTTAAACGCCACATCAATGAGCACAAGGATAATGATGCAATTAATGCTGATAGTCGATTAAAACAGACGATGACACAATTTGCATTGAATCAAACAACCTTGCTTGACACATTTAAAAATCTAACCTCAAAACCGAATGAAGTTAAACTACCAAAAATTACTATTCAACCGTTTGGTGGCAAGTATGAAGAGTTTCCAGCCTTTAAGGACCTGTATGAAACATCGATTCACCGGAATGATACTATCAGCAAGGTACATAAGTTTCAATTTTTAAAAGGTGTTTTGCGGGATGAAGCTGCCTCACTTATCCGCCACATAAAATGTACTTCGGCGAACTATGACGAAGCATGGAACAAAATAGTTGATCGATATGACAAAAGGAAACCAATTGTTACTAAATACATTCAAATGTTTTTAGATATTGTCCCAATTACACGATCAAATCAAACACAGCTCAGGACATTACACAACACAGCTGATGAAGTCATTCGAGGATTACGAGCTTTGGGAACTGAGGCGGAGGGAAGAGATCCATGGCTAGTTAATATCTTGCTAAGCAAATTGGACTTAGATACCCGCAAATTATGGTCACAGAAAACTCTACATAACGATTTCCCACCGTTAGATTCATTTTTAAAATTCATTGGCGAACAGTGTGATACCATTGAAAACAGTGAAGTAATATTCAGTTTAGCACGGAGTACTGCGCCGTCAATTAAGAAAATTGGACTTCACCATGCCACGAATATCACACCTACACCAAACAGATCATCTAGCTGCCAATTCTGTCAAAACGATCATCCATTATTTAAGTGTGCAACTTTCAAATCACTCAGCGTTCCAGACCGTCGAGAATTCGTATCGAAACATAATCTGTGTTTCAATTGTTTATTTGTGGGACACTCAGCAAAATCTTGCAAATCAAAATATCTATGTCATTATTGCAAGGGAAGGCATCACTCATCACTACATGCACTATCAGGAGCAATACCAACAACAAGTTCAGACCAAACATCGGGATCTAGTAACACAACCACACTTACAACTTATATGCACAATCACGATCAACCAATCAATCAACTAAACATTGAGCTCGAGCAATCCAGTGCGCAAACCTATACAACAAATGACCAATTACAAGCACCTCAGCCACACTCACAGTCTGATCAACATATACAAAATACACAAGAAAATTACCAAGTCTGCATGGCACACAACACTTCAACTGAACATTTACTACCCACAGCTGTAGTGAACATTGAGAATATACATGGAGAGTTACAACCTTGCAGAATACTATTGGATTCTGGATCAATGGGAAATCTCATTTCACAGTCATTAGTGAAACAATTACAACTTCCACAACGGAAGTCAAACACTATCGTGAGCGGAGTAGTGTCTAATACGACATCACGATGGAAATCAACGGTTACATTGTCATCCCGTCTTGATCCACAACAATATTTAACAATTGATGTACATATTCTCGCATCGCTTTCATCAGTTCCAAATGAAACATTCACAAGGCCACATTTACAAGAATCAGAGCAACTAAATTTGGCTGATCCCTGCTTTAATATTAGAAGCCCAGTTGACATAATATTAAACGCTGGCACAGTTTTTAGTGTGTTACTACCTGGCAGTGTTAAAGTTGCTAACACCTCGATCATCGCACAAAATACTATTTTTGGATGGGCATTAGTTGGAGATATAGTAGAGAACTCTAATCTTATATGTCCTACTTCACTGTATACCATGCATTCATCCTGTATTGAGATAGACAAAACATTGCAAATGTTTTGGAAATCGGAGCAAGTTTTACCAATATCTCAATTTGCTTATCACGAAAATCAATGCGAAAAATTCTACAAGAAAAATATCAAGAGGGATCCTACCGGACGATACATAGTAAAGCTGCCATTCAATGACATACAACAACAACTAGGAAATTCAGTGCGATCAGCAGTTTCACGATTATTAGCTATTGAGAAAAAATTGGATAGGAACGAACAATTAAAGAAAGAATATCATTCCTTCATGACAGAGTACCTAGAGCTAAATCATATGGAGAAAATTCCAAATGATCAAATAAATATCAAGGCACCAACGGAACATTTCTATTTACCTCACCACTTCGTAATAAAAACCACTTCAAGTACAACGAAGTTGCGTGTGGTATTTGATGGCTCTTGCCAATCATCATCTGGGATTTCATTAAATGAAAAATTGTGCGTAGGCCCTACAGTCCAAGAAGATCTCACCATAATCATGATGCGGTTCCGAATGCACAACATAGTATTCTGTGCAGATATAGAAAAAATGTATCGGCAGGTTTTGGTCGATCCTTCCGACCGAGACTATCAACGTATTGTGTGGCGATTTAATTCAAAATTCGAAATCGAACATTATAGGTTAAACACCGTCACCTATGGTACTGCAGCGGCACCGTATTTGGCCACCAGAACATTACAACAGCTGTCAGAAGATAATAAAGCTACATATCCACTAGCATCAAAAATCATTTCACGTGATTGTTACGTCGACGATGTCCTCACTGGAGCTTCAACTGTCGCAGAAGCATTAAAATTACAAAGAGATATTGGTGTACTTCTCGATTCTGGAGGTTTTAGGCTTCGCAAATGGTCGTCAAACTCTTCAGATTTTATGAAAAATATCGGCCAATTAAGTATTGAGAAGAATATTCCAATTTTTAAAGTTGAAGACAACACAATAAAGGTGCTAGGACTCCATTGGCAACCTGAGTTCGACAACTTTATTTATAAAGTGCAAAGGTATTCACCGGAAACGCTACTTACAAAACGTTCATTTCTTTCTCAGGCTTCAAAACTGTTTGACCCATTTGGATGGCTGTCCCCTGTTTTGATCAACATCAAAATATTATTTCAGGAGCTATGGTTGTACAACCTGACATGGGATGATCCTCTTCCAACAACATTTTCTAAAAAATGGGAATCAATCAATTTCAATTTAAGGTGCTTGGAGAACATTAAAATTCCACGACAAATGCTGTTTAATACAAATCTAATTCAACTACATGGGTTTTGCGATGCCAGCGAAGCAGCATCAGCAGCAGTTATATACTGCAAAAGTTTTGACTCCAAAGGAAATCCACGAATACAACTAGTCACAGCAAAAACAAAAGTGGCACCAGTTCGAACTATATCAATCCCCAAGCTGGAATTGAATGGAGCACTACTATTAGCGCGATTATTTTCGCAAGTACAGCAAGCGTTCACGGAATATGAAACTGAAGTATATGCTTGGTGTGATTCAGAAATTGTCCTGGCGTGGCTAGCTAGTCATCCAAGACGATGGAAAACATATGTGGCTAATAGGACCTCAGAAATTCTAGATACAATACCTCTTAAACATTGGCGTCATGTCAGTTCGAATGATAATCCAGCGGACATAGCTTCACGAGGTATACATCCAACCGATTTCGTAACAAACAAAACTTGGTTCTGTGGACCTATCTGGTTGAGCAATAACGAGGCTCATTGGCCATCGACTCTCAAAAACCTGCAGCATACTACAGAATTGGAACAAAAAACACTAGTGCTTCAAACAAAGATAAAGGGTGACAGTTCAATTGATAGTTTATTCAACCGCATTTCATCATGGACCGAGCTGAAGCGTGTCATTGCATTTTGTAATCGCTTCATTCACAACTGTCGGAACTCAACTTGTAGACGATCAGGCTTACTCACAACTACAGAACTACGTGCCGCAGAAAAGGTTTGCATTAAAGCTGCACAACAAACAAGCTTCACATCCGAGATAAAAGAATTAAGACAACACAAGTTTATTAAAAATAATTCACGTTTGTCCAAATTAGCACCATTCTTGGACACTGAAGGCATATTAAGGGTTGGAGGAAGACTTCAAAATTCATCGGCTAACTACAATGCGAGACACCCTATAATTTTGCATTACACACATATCCTCAGCAAAATTATAGTATCATATCAACACAATTTCTTTCTACACCCTAGTCCATCCTTACTTAGCTCCCTTCTCAAAAACAATTATTGGATAGTTGGTGGCAGTTTTCTTGTGAAACGCGAATCTCACAAATGTGTGAAATGTACGAGATATAGAGCTAAAACTTCAACACAATTAATGGGTACATTACCGCCAGCAAGAGTAACACAAACACGACCGTTTACTCATACTGGTATTGATTTTGCGGGACCAATTATGCTGCAAACAAAACGAGGAAGAGGCGCAAAATTATACAAGGCATATATATGCGTTTTCGTGTGCTTATCAGTGAAGGCTATCCATCTGGAAGTAGCATCGGATCTCAGTAGTGATGCATTCATAGCAGCGTTTAAACGTTTTATAAGCAGAAGGGGGCTACCTTCTGATGTTTATACAGACAATGGGACCAACTTTATAGGAGCTCATAGAAAATTTACTGCAATATTTTCGAAAACCGAATTGACCACACATTATGAAAACATACGCTTATTTTGCGCTGAGAGAAGCATTAATTGGCACTTCTCACCTCCTGCAGCACCACATTTTGGCGGAGTGTGGGAGGCGGCAGTTAAATCAATGAAGACACATCTCCGTATTATCACGGGGCGAGCAAAACTTACCTTTGAAGAAATGTGTACTCTCATCACTGAAATCGAATGTATCCTCAATTCAAGGCCACTATGTCCACAATTTACTGAAGATATCAATTCGCTTGAAGCTATTACACCTGCTCACTTTTTGGGCATGGGTCCACTAACATCAATCCCTGAGGCTGGACAATTAGATATACCAATAAATAGGTTAACCAGATGGCAACAAATTCAACAAACTGTAAATATTTTTTGGAAAAAATATCACAAAGAGTACCTTAACACCCTCCAGCAACGTAATAAATGGAAGAAAAGTGCAACCAATCTAGAAGTTGGTGATTTAGTACTCATCAAGGAAAACTTACCTGCGGCATACTGGGGTTTAGCTCGTATAATTGACGTTCATCCTGGCAAGGACGGAATGGTACGAGTGGTTACATTGAAAACTCAAAACACTACGCTCAAGAGGCCGATTCATAACCTGGTAAAACTACCAGTTGAATGAATTACTACGTACTTCATGGGCGGGAGAATGTTATGGCGTTTGAGTTCCTGAAAATAAAATAAATTAGTTATACATACTTATATTCAAAATCAATCATGATACTTATCTTGTAAAATGTTGTACATTCCTGTAATGATGATAATTCATAATTGAAGATGTATTGTACATTACTAGCAATATTAATTATATATTACACTTATACTTGCACAATTATCGCCTTACGGTAAATTAAATGTTATTACATATTTAGGTTTAATATACATATGTATTGGTTTGGTAGTAGTATGATGTATGCGGTTAATTCTTGCATTATATAAAAAATACACAAAATATCAGTCTAGTGCAAAGCGTTGTCAATTAAACATTAATTAAAATACAAAATTTACAATAAAATATACATATCTATTTTGATAATAAAATAGTTTAAAATAATTGTTTTATATAGTGATGTGAATAAATCAAATACACATAAATAAACTACAAGTTGAAATATACAAAACTGTCTTAAATTTAATTATTTGTGGATACAGTTTATACAAACAGACATAGTAGCTTGAAAGATGTGTTGGCCTTTTTGTTCGTTCCATAAATTTTCTAATGCTTCGTTGTTCGATTTATAAACGCCAGCTAAAATCAAAAGACCAATGAACGCTGCTAGTTCTACGATATCCAAAGTTTTCCAATTTTCCTGATATATTCGTTGACCTTCCAAGTTAGTGTTGTTGAGAATAATTGGTTCGATTCCATTTGGGATAAGTAACTGAAAGGCTGATAATTTATTTGATATTTGAGTCAATGCGTATCTGGTTATTCCTGGTGCTAAGTGCATTACATTTGAAGATGATGCTCGGCCACTCCGCGTAGTCAGCGGATCAGAATACCATTGAATCAGTTTGTCTTTTGATAAGAATGATGGTACAGGTGACTCTACATCTTCGTCGCTGTCACTAGAATCTACGTGAAGTTCTACGTAATCCGAAATTTCAGAACTTGTATCATCATCAGACAAAAATAATGTGTCCTCATCGAATTCTTCCTCACTTGCCGCCGACATCTTTGAAAAATACTATCAATAAATATTTTACAACAATATAATTGAAATACATACTTTGCACGTACCGTTTTTATATTATACTGCTTTATAGTGCTATCACAAGCAAAATCACTTAGAAAAATTATATAAAATCAAATTCTCACTATTACAATTCTCGAACAAAATGATTTCAAGATAAACTAATTATATTTATACAATACTCGACCACTATCCTTTTGAAATGAGCAAAGTGTTACGGATGAGATTTGCTCATCTTAAATTTAATAAGCAAATTCTACATTTCCCTTATACTTGTTACGTTTTCGGTCGATGACCTATATATACCATGACCTATATTAACAAATTTGCAGTAAGTTTTTTTTTCTATCATGGGGAAACAATTATTGTATACGTCACCACTCATTATGTACATATACCTATATACAATAGAATAAATGCTAACCGATCACTAAACAATTATGTATATGTAAATACACGAGATCCCACCACTTCTATGCATTTGGTACTATATACAAATAACATAGGCTATCTTATCGATAGAAATTATGTATTTCATCAGTATAATTGAGGCCTCGTTACAAATCGTCTCTAATTATTATTATACGTAGTGCAAAGTTGTGCAGTGAATCGGTGATAAAAAAAATAATAATTAATAAATTATTAATTTTAATTATTTATCTGTGATAAATTATATATTTAATCACATAAATATAGTTTTGTAAAATTTATATTAGTGCTGAATCCACATATATCACATACAACAGAAAAGTAGCAGGGTCGCATAGACTTTGCGGTGCTTTATATTTTTTTGGCGGTATAAGAGCAGTGATTACCGCGTCGGCTTTAACCGACCTTCAATACAAATACAATACAAATAGGTAAATCTGCATTAATCTCGTCATCTATTTTAATTTTATTCTACCAAATTCTTATTCAATCTATATAGGCGATTTGTCACATATAATTGGCATCTTTGATGTTTTAATTTGAGGCCTCATAAATAAAAAAAAATAATATCAATAATTAAACAAAAATTACAACAACCAAAAATTACAATTGGAGAACAATCTACAAACAAGAGATCCCCGAATAGACGTCAGCATTGTGTATGAGTAATATAAATTTGTTTATATAGTGCATCAGTAAACTGTATTTTGAATGCGGTGATATTATTAATCCGCCTAATAAGTTTTCTGTAACTTTGTAAAAGTGATGTTTATATTTGTTTTTATATATTTATAAATCTAAATAGTAGTAATGATAAAAAAAAAAAAGTAATATATTTGTATATATATATATATATATATAAATTGATAAATTGTGTCAGTGTTTAGTTCAAAAATTTAATAGTTGATTTTCGCATTCGGTATTTTGGGTCGCCGGAAAATTCCGTAATATATAAAATTTGATTTCAGTAAATCCACGCACCTGAAGAGCGCTCATCAGTCTAACTTGATATACCTATGTTGGTTAAACCGTAAGCGATTTTATAATTCTAAACTAAATATATGCATGCAATTATTCTTTTTATATAAACTATATATTTAAAATGCTCTAATAAACTTTCTTTAAACTTTTTATCTCTACATACATTTATATAAAAATCTATTTTTAATTTCGTTTCTCTTAATATTATTTAAATTATTAATTGTTATTTAATATGTTAATTTAGTTTTATATTACTATTTTTATTAATTTAAAACAAATGATTCTATTTTCAAAATAATTATATATATTTAATATGAAATAGTGTTTTTTTATTATAAGGTGATGATGTGTTTGGTGGAACAATCCGATTTTTCTTAATTATATTATCTTGAAATTTTTTGTATACACGTATGAATAAGTAGATCGCAATATCTACGATGACAATCAACCCCCCTATATACCACTGTAGCCTATCCTATAAAACTATTTAGAAAACGTGTAGTCATCGTAGCGGTCGTAACAAAAGGTTGCTGAATAAGTAATGATAATTATGTGAAAAAACAAAAGAGGAATCAAAAAATAAAAATAAAATTGGGGATTCCCTAAATGTATGTAGAAAATGATTTTAGTACGATTAGACGAACATTGGAATATCAACAAATGCGAATTTCATCTATTAGTCATTTTTGACCACAGGATCTTTAGTGCTACTTATTTCATAGCAGGGTAACGGTTAACCGGAAAATTCCAATTTTTTTAGTAAAACATAACTAACGTATATAAATTAAAGTCACAAAGTATAACATGCTCAATGGTTTAATTTAATAAGATATTTAAAAAATAATATGCGATTTGGTCAAAAATGACACGAGGGACGAATGAAGGTATTATTAAAAATAAAAATCTGGCATTGGTAGATAATTCATGATCCTAAATTATTAATTAATATATTTTGAATCTATAAGAATTAATGTAGTTAAGTTCGTGATCGTTGATTTTAAAATCATTGATCTTATCTTTTTTAATTTTCAAGATTGAATTTGTTTTATTTTTAATTATGTATTTTAGATAATTAGTTTTGGAAAATTTACTATAGGCCAGATTTGTATTTTTTAATAGAGGTTCTCTCAAAATTTTAATTTTAAATTTTAAATTTGTGAATTATATAAATATTTTTTAGATATAATGTTCATAATTACTTTAATTTCGTTATAGAAAACCCAGAACGATGAATTTCAATCATAATTTAGAAATTTTTCTTTAAATCTGTAAGTCAAAGTGAAAATTCTCAAAATTTAAAATTTAAAATTGCGAAATCTATAGGTTTTAGAATTAAGAAATGGAAATATATAGTAAATGAATTAATTAATATTAAAAATTCCTGATAATTAATTAATTTATAATACCAATTTTTAAAATTAGAATTATTATTACACTTAATTATTAAAACTTAAGTAATTTAAATAAAGATAATAAACTCTTTAGAAATAGAATTAGATCGAGAATTCATCGTAGCACCGAGAATTCCTCGGATCTTGAAATTTTCAAAATTACTTCATAATTAGAAATTTTAGAAATTTAACTTTAAAATTTTAGTTCGAAAAATGACATTTTGAATTAAAATTATGATACGAGTAATCTACTTTTTATAATTGACATTTGGCAAAATAAATAATAGAATAACTCAATGAATTTCTAAGGTTCAGGATTTCATAATTTAATTTATAACTAAGCAAATATTTTGAAAATTTTAGTTTTGAATTTTATGTGGAAAATTGAAATTTTAAATATTAGATCAGTGGTTCTAAATTTGTGAAACTTTTTTAATTAAAAATTATAATGATGTACCTTTCAGAACTTCGAATTTGAATTGTAAAATAACTGAACTCGGAAGTAGTTTCCCTGATATTTTGCAAAGTAAAATTTTAGTAATATTATTATTTATTTTTTATACTTGACTAATTTATTTAGTTTAGTCCTAGGGCGAAAATTAAAATTAAAACAGAGGTTTTGGATTCCTGAAACGTTTGTAATATATAATAATTAAATTATTTATTAATTTTAATTAAGATAATATAAATTTTAAAATAACGCATTTTAAATCTGGAATACACAATACCTCAGTTTGCGCTGTTTCGATTTGCGATGTTTCAGTCTGCATTCATATATTTTTGATGGCAACATTTTTCACTTTGCGTTTTTTTTAATTCGATTTGCGTTGATTTTTAAAAAAAACTCACTTTGCGTTTTATTTTTACTCCATTTGCGTTTTTTGGTAAAAAAAAAAAGGATATTTGTAAAGCAAAGGAAAATACGTAAATCGGTAATTCCCCTTTAAACTATTTTACTACTGTGTCGAATTTGTCATAATAGTGGTCATTTTATGTTTGTTTGTTTAGCAATAACTTTATATGTATAAAGAAATTTAACGTTTAATTAAATTTGTGTGTACATTACGTTTAATTAAGTGCATTGTTATAGTTTTTCTTAGTTTCATAAACTTTTCGAGTGTAAGGTATGTACTTTTGTATTTCTGAGAATTAAATTATTACCCGCTAGTGATATTTTATTTAATTCAGCATTATTTTATCCCAAAAAAAATAGAATTTCCATATTGAAAAGGTGATAATGGGTAAGCCTAAAAAAACGGAAATTTCAATTTGTGGAATAAAAAAAAAGAAAATTACTATCGAAATGAAATTAGATGTTCTTAAACGATATCATAAAGGTGAAAAGTTGGCTTTCATAGGAAAAACTCTGAATTTAGCCCCATCGACTGTGCGAACCATTTGTGAACGAGATGCTGAAAAAATTAAAGCTGCTGCGAATACCTCATCAAGTTCTGGTTGCAAAACATTGACTCGAATCAGAAATACTTTGTTAATGAATATGGAATTATTGCTTACAAATTGGATTGAAATTCAAACTCAACGAAAAATGCCTTTAAGTCAAAATATTTTGCAAGCAAACGCCAAAAGTTTATACCAAGACTTGGCTAAAAAATTACCGGGTAGTGAAAACGCTTCAACGAGTGATGAGCCTAACATCGAAACCTTCGAGGCAAGTCGAGGATGGTTTCAACGGTTCAAAGCCCGGGCAAATCTTCACAACATTTCCTTGAAAGGGGAATCTGGTAGCGCAGATTTTGTTGGTGCCGAGCGCTTTAAGGACGAATTAAAAGTTTTAATATCGGACGGAGGTTACATCGCCAAGCAGGTGTTCAACGTTGACGAAACCGGCTTGTTCTGGAAGCGGCTGCCAACTAGGACTTTTATTTCAAAGGCTGAGAAATCGGCTCAAGGCTATAAAGCTTGTAAAGAACGGCTTACCTTACTACTTGGGGGTAATGCACATGGGGATTTTAAATTGAAGCCTTTATTGATTTATCATTCGGAAAATCCGAGGGCATTGAAAAATATTTCGAAACAAAATCTTCCGGTTTATTGGCGAGCGAATAAAAAAGCGTGGATGACGGTGACTTTATTCGACGATTGGGCTAAAAACTGTTGTATTTCAGAGATAGAGAAGTATTGCACGAAGGAAAACATAAATTTTAAAGCCTTAGTACTGCTCGATAATGCTCCCGGCCATCCCATTTACATCAATGAATTATCAGACAAAGTGAAATTCGTATTTATGCCACCGAATACAACCTCCTTAATACAGCCAATGGATCAAGGGGTTATTTCCACATTTAAAAGTTACTATTTAAGGCGAACATTCAAACAACTGCTTGATATCACCGATTCAGACGATAATGTGACAATGAAAGCGTTTTGGAAAAGCTACAACGTCGCGAATGCTGTCGAAAATATAGCCTCTTCTTGGGATGAAGTAAAACCTTCATGTATGAATGGCGTTTGGAAAACGTTATGGCCAGAGTGTCGGAATAAAAGTGTGCTAGGAACGGATACTGAAATAGACGAAAGTTACGATGTTTGTCAGGATGTGGCTGAACTGGTTTCTGCTGCAAATTTCGAAGGCATGGAAATTATAGACATCGAAGAAATAATTTACGGCCCGGAAGAAATGTCTAATGAAGATTTAATTGAACTGTCAGAAATGGCAATGGTTGTAAATGAAAATGAAGAGACAGATAACGTAGAGGTAGTTGCAGAGGAACAGTGGCCAATTTCAAAAAAAAATTCGGAAGGTTTGAAACTCATCAATAGAGCTATTGAAATTTTTGCTGAGGTGGACGACAATCATGCCGAATTTTCTAAATTTCGCAGAGAAATTTCTATTAATCTCCAAAGATATGAAGAAATGTACCTTCATAATAAGTCAGTTCCAGTTCAAACTACATTAGAACAATACTTTTCTCCAAGTACGAGTCAAAATGACAATTAAATGTATCTATAATTTATGTAGTTGTAAGATATGTAATTTATTTGAACTAATTAATAAAATAAAGTTGAATTAACGATATATTGTTCACTTATACAATATAATTAAACTTTATTTTAAAAAAATTCGTATTTTTAGCAATTTATATGCATTTTTTGCTTAAATTCAGAACCGATCTTTGTATTTTCCATACATTTATATGAAAAACTTTGTTTCGATTTGCGTCGTTTCACTTTGCGTGCAATTTTTCCAGAACCAAACACCGACGCAAACCGAGGTATTGGTACTTTGGTAGGGAATTAAAATCGATAGTTGCTGATAATTTAAAATGTTTAAAATTTATATTTAAAAATGTTTGGATTGAAATATTTGAATTTTAGGTCAATTAAGGTTTTCAAAATTTTATATTTTTAGATTTTCGCGATTTTTTGAATCCATGACTAAGAATGTGCAGGCTTGAAATTTCGTATAACATTTCCAAAATTTTAATAATTTATTGTTTTAAATTAAAGGGCTTGGCTGATCGCACTGCTATCTCTCGTAATTCCTTTTGATGCTGTTTCCAGATATATTATGTTTTCCAGATATAGTTTCTGATTTTTAAGAACTTCCCGGTGGCCTATATTTTTGCCACAAGAAAACATCCTTGAACTGGATAGTAAACGAATGCATTGTATCAATATGGACAGTATAAGGTTCTAGGTTACGATGACATATTGGTCTTCGGATCTAGTATCGTTTGATAAGTGGTGACATATTTCTATTGGATAACTGGATTTAAACATTTCAACAAATTTTTAGAATTAAATTTGGTACTGAGTGATATGGAGCCAGTTGCCAGATGCTGGATGGCATTCAGATCATCAAATGTTTACGAATTCTGATGCTCATTTCTGAGAAAGTATCTGCATTGCTGAGTTAGTTTTTATTTTATTTTGTAGAGTGACTTATTTGAAGAATTATAGTACCTTGTTTGAATGTATTATAGTTTCAGATGCCACTTATGTTCAGTAAACAATGTGCGGATCCGTATAAATAATAATAGTAATTGAATAGTAATATGAATCGTTAGATTAAGCGCTACATTTGCGTGCTCCTGCTCTTGCAAATTTTGTCTTCAAATTTTTGTACTTTTTATGAACGCATATACCATAAAGAATTGTAACACGAACCACACAATTTAAAACTACTTAACTTTCAACAACATAACAATTACACCAGTGCAAAAAACCATAATAGTTCATCAATAAAAGTTTTTCATTTAATTTTCATTCATATTATGGTAAACTTTTAACATTTATTTTTTGAAAGCTTCCATTCAATGAAAATCAAAAGATATTCTTATCCTGAACAACTAACACAAATATAAAATCATATGAGGACTAGTAATTTTACTGAATATTTATGGAAAAGAAGAAATGTAATCCAACATCAAAGTCTGTTAAAATCCAAAATGAATGAAAAAAAAATAAGTTCGAGAAGAAACCAAACGAAAAAAGGAAAACGATAAATGTTTAAATGAAAATTCATCCTAACCTATACAAAATCCAAAAAAAAAAAAAATTCTGTTTGAAACCAAAAGCTCGTTTATATAGAAAAGTCGAAATTAGAAGAACCAATAGATAAATAAATATCTTATATGTATATTTATAGTACAATGGTACTGTTATCGATTTATTTCTGATTTCACGAGTACATCTTCTGACTTGAAAATGTACATACACTGAAGCTAGATACATATATTCATGTATATACCTAACTAACTATATATAGCATATGTCTGGTATGTACATCGAAATGTACAAGCTGATTTAACCACTGGTGTATACATATATCAAACATAGGAAATAACAGATCGATATTCGGAATATATAACGTTATACTCCATGCCATATTCAGAATTGTTATCGCGCATATAACAGAAGCATCCTTTTGGAAAATAAAATTTTCTAAATTTCAATATTAATTGGATATTCTGAATGTACAAACCATATAGTACAACGTTCGATACAGAAGTTAATTCATTGTTTGAATAGACAGGTATTTTTATATACACTTTTAGTCCATCGCAACATTTGAATATTAAGTCATTTATGTTAAACTTCATCCGTCTCTCAAACTAAAAATCTCTAAAGACAATCGGGCCCAATGTGTTTTGCATACTTATTCAAATTTTTGGCGAATAAATTGTATTTCTCATATTAACAGTAAAAACCATATACCTGAGATAATTTTATTATGTATTGAATTTAATGTAAGAACGTTATTTAAAAAAAAAAAAATAATAATTAGGGCGTTCTTAGCCTTTAATAACCAATGACATAGACAACACACACATTCCAAAGAATAATTGTTTGTTATAATAGTTTATATAAAAATATAGGTTTCGTAAGTTATACGTAAATTATAGGTTTCGCAATAAAAATAAAATAACGCCCTAGTTTTTATTCATCATGTTAAATGAACCTTAGTGATTAAAGTATGACATGAATGAGAATAAAAACATTCTTTTTTTAATCAAAGCGAATATAATTAAAAACTAAACTACATACATATAAGGAAACTAATGTGTATGATCGATAAATCAGATACATATAATAGAGTAGATCAAATAAAACTACTTAGTGACGATACGTAGAGATAAAAATTAGGGCGTTATTTTGGTTTCATTATTAATTGTATTGTCTAAAAATAGATTTGTTAGTTGAACATGTTTTATAATGTCATTGTTAAATAGTAATCCAGATCGATAGTCCGTGAAGGTTACAAATAAAACTGAAATTACGCCCTAATTTTTATTTTCGTCCATACGTTTAAGACAGTATACAATTTAAAAGTCAATCCCGAAAAGTGTCAGTTTCTTTGCAAAGAAATATATTATTTAGGACATATACTAACTCATTCTAGCATTAAACCTAAAAATCGAAGCAGTAAAAAATTATCCAATTCCAAAATACACTCGAGACATAAGTTCCCTTCTTGGCCTTATTGGATTTTATGGAAAGTTTTGTTCAAGTTTTTCTGGCAATGCAAAACCTTTAACTGACCGTCTAAAATAAGATAAAATTACGAAAATGAAACATTTTTTAATAAATCCTCGTATTTTAAAATTTCTAGATTTATCTAAGGTATTTGTTCTAGCCTGTGACGCTAGTGATATTGCGATTGGTTCAGTCTTGTTTCAAAAGACAAACGGACCTGATTTACCCGTCGCATAAGCTAGTTGGGTTCTGTGCTGAAAAAAATTATTCAAATTCTTGCTATAATCTGGGCTACAGATCATTATAGGCCTTATATCTATGGTAGAAAATTTAAAATTATTGACGATCATAAACAGTTAATTGAGTTGTGTAATAATAAAAATACATCATCGAGGCTAACAAGATGGCGATTAAAATTAAAAGAATATGACTTTACTATTGTTCACAAACCAGGCAAGTTAAACAGCAACGCGGATGCATTGAGCCGAACTGTTCTGAATAGTCTTGAATGTAATGTTATAACTCGTTCAAATCTACGACGTCTTTGTCACTCTTTCAACTTGCATTCACGAAAATTCTAGCACTACAAGTTCTCCAATTTCTTGTATTTCTTCAAATTTACAAAATCATATATCACGCAGTTAACATCAATTACACCAACAACTCCAAATAAAGCAAACAGCATTTAAATAGGTGATGATATCAAAAACGCAACGTTAACAATAAAATCTGGTATAAAAACACCAGCAAAGTTGTAATCGGTGTTCATTAAGTAAAACATACTTGTAGACATAAACACATGTCATTAAAACTTTAAATAAAATTAAAATATATAAAAAACAGGTTTAAGTGTTAATTAATTATTGCCTGTCGGCACGCTCGAACCGTTCTCTCCGCGAACGAGTAAAACTCGTTACAGGCTACAAATCTATAGCTGGCGCAGTAGTTTCGAGCAAACTAATAAAAAAAAAAAAATTCTGTCAAAGAAATTATTTGCCCTACCCTAGGTCCCAAATCATTTCGATTAATAAATACAAATAAAAAAAGTGAATATTCTAACATCAATAAACTTACCACACATCGCAGTCTGAGCATCTATAATGCTATACGCGCCAATACTAGCAATATTGTGCCGCTTAAGGTAAGAAATTTTCATATGTTCCCTTTAACCAAAAATTGAAATCAATAACTAACATTCAACTTTGCTCAAGTGAAACTGTGTTGTTTAGTGAACCCAAGTGAAAATAATCCCACTTGTAAACTAAAATACATCTAAGCAAACAAAATATTTTAACATAAAATCGTGCAAAACAGTGAAATTAGTGACTCAGTATCTACTCCAAATTCAGTATTTGCTCTCGCAGATGACGACTTGGACGATCAAGCATTAATAGATAATTTAGATAAAACTAAACAAAAAGTGTACTTACCACCAAAACACAAAACTAAAAACAAACTGTTATCAAAACACTGTTTGACACTGTTATCGAACAAAATTTAAGCACTAAATGATAGCAAAAAAGTTCTGGAACTTTTAGGTTGCGTGTTGACGATTTCACAACCTAAAACACTACATTAGGCTTATAATTTCGTTCAGGGGAACCAGAGTATTGCTATAGGCTACGAAATTTTGTCGTTTTGTCGCAGACTTAACTTTAAAAATTACCCATCCACATCTAATTTTAAACAAAATAATTTTTAACAGCCACAAATAAAACAAGAAGGAGATAAACCGAAGTTCCAACCTCAACTAAATAAATTCCAACAAAAACCCCAATATCATCAAATTATAGAAAACCTTTCCAAAAACTTTTCGACTAAACGGAAAAATCTTAATAATATATAGAGACCATAGAAGAGCCAACTTTTCTAGAAAAACCCTCTTCGCAGACCTCAACATAAAAATATTAAAACCAATCATTATAATAACTAATTGACACAGGAGCCGATAAATCATTTATCTATCCCAAATTTTCAGTCCTATTCCAAACCAAAAAAATTTCAGAAGTAAACCAATAAGTGCAATCTGTCTTTGCCTTAACGGACATTAGATAAAAAGTCGTATTAAAATGCAATAATATTCAACAAGAATTACCAATCTTCTAGTTTCACAGAGTTGTTGATGGCCTCATCGGTTACAAACGCTGCGCGCAAACGTAACCATATTAAGAAACTTACTAAAATAAGTTTAAGTGTTAATTAATTATTGCCTGTTGCCAGGCTACAAACCTATAACTACTTAACTACTTAACTACTAAGGAGGGAAGAATGTAGTGATATATCATTCATCTTTGGACCGACTGTATTTATTGATTGATGGTACAAATAAAATTGTGATGGTAATAACATAAAATTGATCCAGGTATCAAATATTTCCTAATTCCTTCCTAAATAGTAGATAAAATCCTGCTTCGAATAGTTTTAATTAAATGTGAAATGTGATATTCAGCCAACCCATATATTCAAAATGCGCAACCGAACTAGATAATCAAACTAGAATCAAAACACACTATACATAGGCTATCTGTGTTAGAGATTGATTAACAAGTAATGTACGTTCTGGTCAACATTACCAGCAGCGCACAGTTCTAGTTTTCTGGGCAAAATGTTTTACAAATTTGCAATTTAATTTATAAGTATAATCTCCAATCAGCTTCATGAATGTAATCCATTGAGTCTATAGATAGAACAGAATGTGAATGTGGTCAACATTTTGCTTTAGATCGAATGTAAGTGCAGATGTACTTATATAATGTTTCTATTGAATTTTGCGAATTATAAAATTGTATAGCAACATATTTCAATAAAATTTAACAATATGAGTATACGTTTTTAAAATAATATACATTAAAATATCCACCATGCTCGTTACCCTACATAAAGTTTATAGAACTTCACCGTATACATAAGACTTCAAACAACGGAACAATAAACACTTTACATTTCCGTTGAAAAAATCAAAATCAAAATTAAATGGAAAATCAATACGAACATGTTTACAGATCCAATCATAAATAAATGAAATAAAACCAACCTACCCCCCCCCCCCCCCCCCCCACACTTGACCGCATTGTGTGTTAATAAAATTTTAAGCCACTCTCTGAACAACTTCCATAGTACCTATATACCGTATAGAATTAAAAATTATCGGCTATTTTTATATTTGGTTCAAAGGTCATTCATTATATGTATTGTGACGACATCGAGTGGATGGATAAAATAATGAATTATTAATGATTTTCTTCCAAATTTTTATTTTATTTTATTTTCTAAATTGATGGAAAGTTTGAAACGAATGAGAAAATTCAATTTAAAAGGTTTATTATTTTGTTATAGACATTTATTTATGATTTGTCATCAATAAAATAATATTGACACATTGAATGGCGGATGTCATGTGGCCAACAATTATTGTACTTAATTGTATTTGACATTTTCTATAGTGTTTATGATTTTACATATAATATAATTGTTCAAGTATCATTAATCATATAAATTATCAATTCTTAAGTTATTGTTGTGGCAGTAACTTAATAATTTACTAACAGTTTAAAGAATATATCAGCCCTATTGCGATTGTCGCGACGATCAACAATAATCGATTCAAAATCATCAAAAAATGAATTCGTTTGAACTATTTTTAGATTAGAATTACGACAAAGAAGTTAAAATTGAAATGTTAAGGAAAAGAAAATTATTGAGGGACTCATCTTGCAAACAGCTAAAGTTTCTAGTTGTATAGGTTAGGTTAGGTAAGGGTGGCCGTCCTAAAGGACTAGCATAGACACAAAATTGGTCCGTAGCTGTACCACATTCGAGTTTTCTCCTCTTCACTCGCTGAACCATCGTGAGTTTACCAAGAAGCGTTTAAAGTCCCGGATCCCGATCTTACTTAGATCGGTGAGGTCGTTCAAAGGGGAAGTCCCCATAAATTTTGTTCTGCTGTACGCTAGACAAGGACAGGTGCAGAGCAGATGGAGCACATTTTCCTCCTCCTCCTCATCACCACAGCTGCGGCAGAAATCGTGGGCACCCAGTCTGCGCGCATGTATCCCAATGAGACAATGTCCCGTTATAGCTCCCACCACCATACCAATATGGTGTCGTCGAAGCGATATCAGTTGGTCTGATCTAGACCGGTCAAGACCAGGCCAGATCTGCCTGGTTATTACACACGAACTGGCGTTAGACCATCTGACGTTCGTTTCTTTTATAGCTTCTTCCAGAAGCAACAGTTTACATGAAGCAAGCGGTATCTTTATATCCCGCCTGCTTTGGGTTATTAGGCGTGCTGTACCCTTGCGGGCCAACTCATCTGCCTTTACATTCCCTGCGATATTGAAATGCCCTGGCACCCACGTCAAGCGGATGTTGAACTGATCAGCCATCTCATTTAAAGATGCCAGACAGTTCTGGGCTACTTTCGACGTCAGGGAGTATGATTGTAGCGTTTTAATAGCAGCCATGCTGTCCGTAAAAATGCGAATATCCCTCGTAGATATTACATTATACTTCAACCAGTCCATGACTTCCATTATCGCGATCAGTTCAGCTTGAAAAACGCTGCAAAAGTCGGGAAGACGAAAAGAGAGGTTAACCCCTAGTGCCTCACAGAATACACCGCAGCCAACCCCTCTATCCCTTTTTGAGCCATCCGTGAAGAAACTTAGCGCCTCATTGTCCATAACCGTTCCGTTCACCCAGTCCTCTCTGGTGGGAAACTCAGTTTGGAATCTCACCTCAGCAGATGGCAAGGGAATAGCGTAGTCGGTAGCTTCCGGAATACCCCTGTTGCATAGGATAGACGAGTGCCCTGCATTGTTACAGGTCCACATAGATATGGATTTGAGCCGAATGGCTGTGCAAGATGCAAGCTGCTCGGCCGCAATATCCAATGGAGTAAGATGAAAGAGAATCTCCAGAGCTTGAGTAGGTGTGCTCCTGAGAGCCCCACTTATACACAAGCAGGCCGTTCTTTGGACTTTCATCAATAGTTTAAGGTTGGCCATAATTTTTAACGCTGGCCACCAGACGACAACCCCATACAGCAGTATAGGTTTGACCACTGAAACGTAGAGCCAGTGTACTATGTGGGGCGCCATACCCCATCTCTTTCCAATGGCATTTTTGCAGGAGTAGAGCGCTATAGTAGCTTTCTTTACTCTCTCTACGATGTTTGGTTTCCAGCTTAGCTTGCTATCCAAAAGAAGTCCGAGGTATTTTGCTCTATCCGTAAAGATCAAGCGAGTACCATTTAATGTTGGCGGGTCACACTGAGGAAGCTTGTGCTTCCTGGTAAAGAGGACCAGCTCTGTTTTCTGTGGGTTTGCGTTCAGTCCGCAGCCGCGTGCCCACTCAGAGAGGTAGCCAAGCGCGCACTGCATGCGCTCACTCAGCGTACTAGGATATTTACCGAAGACCGCAATAGCAACGTCATCCGCGTAAGCAACCACCTTGAAGCCTTGCCCTTCCAGGTTTAGTAACAGGTCATTTATGACCAAGTTCCAAAGAAGGGGGGTAAAACCCCACCTTGAGGTGTCCCTCTGCTCACGTATCTGGCGGCAGACGTCCCACCCAGATAAGCTGTCACGATCCTGCCTCTAAACATATGATCTATCCAGCCTCTGAGTGACCCGTCTACCCCCAGACACGCAAGGGCCCCAGTGATTGCCCCCGGTCTGACGTTGCTAAAGGCCCCCTCTATATCCAAGAAGGTTACCATTGAATATTCTTTATATTCAAGTGATTTCTCAATCGGGCCAATAAAGGAGTGGAGAGCTGTTTCCACCGATCGTCCCTTACGGTATGCGTGTTGAGATTCCGACAGCTCGCCCGGCTTGATTGAGCCTCTAATGTGAGCCTCTATTAGTCTTTCCAGTGTTTTCAACAGAAAAGAAGATAAGCTTATAGGCCTAAAGTCTTTGGGATAGCAGTGAGAGCTTTTTCCCGCCTTAGGTATAAATATTACTTTTATTTCAGTCCACTTCCTAGGAATGTGACAGAGTTCCAGGCTGCCTTTGAAGATAACTTCCAGCCAGGGCAGGGTTAAGTCAATAGTTCGCTGGATATCCGCAGGGATAATGCCATCAGGCCCTGCCGACTTGTATGGCTTAAAGCTGTTTATTGCCCATAGGATATTCCGCCTGCTTACTATATGGCTTACGGAGTTTACACCCCTATTTATCATGGGTCCCTCCGGAGCTAGTACCGAGCACTCCGGCAAGTGCGCTTCTAGTAATAGCTCCAGGGATTCCTCACTACATGTAGTCCATGAACCATCCGGTCGTTGTAGATAACTCGGGATGGAAGGACTAGAACAAAGTACTTTGCGTAGCCTGGCCGCCTCCGAGGACTCCTGTATATTGCCACAGTAGAGTTTCCAAGCCCTCGTTTTGGCTGCTCTCAGCCCGTACTTATAGGTTTTGAGGACTTCCTTGTAACAGTCCCAGTCTGCAGCAGCATTTGTGTTCTTCGCTTTCTTGAACAGTCTCCTGCATTTCATACGAGTACCTTGGAGTTCCTTCGACCACCAGGGTGGCCGAGATTTACCCAAGGGTCTACTGATAGGACATGCACCTAACATGGCCTTGTTAAAAGCATCAGATAGCTTGGCTTCTAGAGCATTAAGCTCCTGTGTAGATGCAGGAGGTTTTGGAACCGATACCGGTAATAAGTTACCCAGAATGTTTCTGAAACAATCCCAATCAGTTTTCCTCCTATTCCTGAAGGGTGGTTTGCTAGTGGGTTTTGTATCCACTTCGTATTGGAGATAACAATGGTCAGAAAAGGAATGGTCTTCGGACACTTTCCAGTTCAATACCCTCTCCTTAATAAAATCCGAGACAAGTGTGATATCCAGCACTTCTTGTCTATTTTTAGTAATAAAGGTTGGCTTGCACCCGATATTACATATATTTAGGTTAGTACTTAAAATAAAATCAAGGAGTAACTCACCTCGCCTGTTGATATTTGTACTTCCCCAGATTGAGTGCTGTACATTAGCATCACTGCCCATGATGACTCCTACTTTTCGTTTTTGAGCCTCCATTATTGCACTAACCAACCTACCTGGTGGTATGTTTTCCTCCTCGTACGGTAGGTAGGCCGATATTAGCCAGAGATTTTGCCCATCCATCTCGATGCTAGCCACCACTACATCAGCGTTGCTGTAATTAAGTAGTATAAAAATATTCAGATTATTTCTAGCGAGAATCTTACCTTAATTCTTCGCATGTAGTATTTTATATTTGGAAGTTCTGAGGCCCAGCACCCGGTCACCATTGACCCAAGGTTCCTGAACCAGAACAACATCAATGGACTCAGATTCCATTTTGAGCAGGAGGGCCGCCGAGGCGGCTTTAGAGTGATGGAGGTTGATCTGAAGGATCTTAAGCATTAGATATTGCTTACCTCCACCACTGTTGAATCAGAATCTTCTGACGTCGATTCGTTCGGTAGGAGCGCACAGCGTAGTCCCAATGATCTCGATATCTCCGAGTCCAGGGATAGTGTCTCCTGAGCGTCTTCCGGGATGCTTTGGACATCTGGGTCACCAGCAACAGGCGGGACACCACTAGTGGCTTCCCCACCTGCTGCAGTTGCCCCAGGTCTGTCAGCCTCATCGCGCTTATAGATTTTGAGCGTAATCGCTCCAAATCCATTGCTGACCAGGCCTCCAGATTTTGCCAAAGCACCCACGGATTTTCTGTCGATGATTATGACGGCCGATCTGTGATCTGTTTCCGCCTTAACCTCATCTAACCTGGCAATCTTCCAGGTGGCCGTTAGCAGATCCGGATTGCTGATTTTCAACATTTCCAGGATCTCCCTAGGATCACCCGGCTCCGCAGGAATCCAGGCTCGTGCCCTTGGCCTGCAGGAAAATTTCTTCCCTAGTCACCACTGCTAGTTTGGTCCCCGGCCAGACTACCCCCAGGCTGCCGATCGCCTTTTTATAGAGGGTCACAGACCTCTCATCGGCACAGGCAGTCAGTTTTACGTGACTCGGCAGGACGGAGCAGGTCCTGGGTTCTCCCTCATGATTTTTAGGAAGATGGCGGCTAAGGCCTTCTCCACCTTCCTCCAGTTAAGGGTCGTAATGCTCCCATCTTCTTGTGCCCTGTCAACGACTGCCATGATCAGGTGATCCTTTAGCACCTCGTTGAAGGGCCTGGTAACATTGTCCGGAACCCGTTTCTTTTTAGCCTCCATAGGCGGTTCATCATCAGATCTCTGCCTGTTCGGCTGTGAGATCACAACGGAACCCTCCTGCTTTGGCTCAGTGATACGTCTTGCCCACGCAAGCGTATCCTTGTCTCTATCCGTTCTCTGCTCCAACGGAATGTTACAGATCTTAGAGATCATGCGCCAGGCTCTCTTCCTGGTCTGATAGTTTGACACTGATGGAGCGCCAGCATTCGTGCCTTTGCCCTTTGGTTTCGAGGGGCCAGCCTCATTCGGTCTTATGCCCCTAATTGCACGTTGGAGACCGGGCCTAAAAGCCGATGTCTCCGCAGTACTAGATTCCGGTTTTTTAAGAGCACCGGTCTCTTCTTGTTTTTTATCTGGATCTTCCATAATAGGTCCCACGAGTAGTGGAGAAAGGAGGTCCACCTGTGCAGAGATCCGCAATACACAGGTAAGGCTACATGATCCGGAGGGCGCCAAGTATCCGGATACACCGTTAGAGACTGGGCTAGTTTTTAGACTGGGCCCCCAGCCTGGCCGGTTATTAGCACGGTACGATTAACACCTTAACCCGGTCCAGTTATTTAGCGCCGTGTTTTCGCCTAGTACACCACATGGTGTAATAGTTGCCCGGTGGTCACCACGGGGAGGTAACACGCACACTTGTGGAAGCTGCAAGATACGGAGCTGGCAACAAGTGCCAACTTGATTCCCCCAGACAGCTTCTCACCAGACCACCTTCTAGTTGTATAGTTCTTAAAAACTGTGAGTTATATGACAAATTTATTTAGTTTTAGAAACTATTTCAAACTCTCCAAACAAGTTTTCAAAGATTTGTTGGACGATAAATCTCCAAAATTTAAAGAAATGAAACGATTCTCGTCGGTCCCAATTAATTTTGAAAATTAATTTTAAAGGAAATGATTCAAATATTAGAGACACACGTTTGTTCAAAGTGGATTGTGTTTGATTACTCAGAAGAAGATAAAAAGGAAGCCAAAGTTACTTTCTTTCAAAATTGCCGTTTTCCTCGCGTCATATAGGTTGTATAGATGGAACGCACATCAGAATAATAAATCGAGGGGAACAGACACAGCATTTATTCTACAATAGGAAACGTTTTCACAGCATCAATGTAATGCTAGTAAGTATACTTGAGAAATTTGCATAATTGGGAACTTTTTTCTATTTCGCGGCTTCTTGGTAATATAAAATGTGTTTATTAAAATTGGCCCCTGTGGTCGGGGGGCACTCAAATGTCTCGTAAATCTAAATTGCACGAACATGTTTCCTAAGAATACCACCACAGTATCCTTTGCTTGTCGTAGGAGGCGACTAAACGGTTGGATCGCTGGGCCGACGACCCGCATCCGTAAAAAAAATCAACTGTTTATAAAATCAACAAAAAGAAAAATGGATACCGCCAAAACAAAACCGGACCCCCGCTCAAGTACCCGGATACGAGATTTAGGATCGGCACGTGGAACGTGCAATCACTTAGAAAACCAGGAGCGTTGGAGGGTCTAATCACGTGCATGAAAGAGTATCGGCTGGAACTCGTTGCTCTTCAAGAAACTCGCTGGCCTCAAAGTGGAGACCATGTGTCCCAGGACTATACGTTGTTCTACAGTGGAGATGACCTCGGAAATCTTGGAGCTGGATTTCTTCTTGGGCCGCAGGTAAAGAAGGCTGTTTTGGATTTTCAAGCAGTCAATAACCGATTGTGTATGCTTCGCCTGCGCATGAAGTTAGCCAACCTGTCGATAATTTGTGTACATGCGCCCACAGAAGTCAGCCAGCCCCAAGATAAAGACTCATTTTACAATGACTTGGACGATCTGATGGGATCTATACCCGAACACGATGTTAGAATGGTAATTGGGGACTTTAATGCTAGAGCTGGCAGAAATCAAGCCGACTTGTGTGAAAACATAGGTCCGTACTCCCGACACGAAACTGCGACCGATAATGGTGAGAGAATGATGTACTTTGTAATTGCTCATGATCTTAGAGTAGCAAGCACATTCTTCCCTCACAAACAGATACACCTAGAGACATGGACACATCCTCGCAAAACATCCCGGAGCCAAATTGACCACGTGTTAATTTCAAAAGGGCGAGCTCGGGTTGTGCAGGATGTGAGAACTTATCGGTCAGCAACCAAATACGTAGGCAGCGATCATTATTTGGTCGCTGCAAAACTACGGTGGAAGTTTTCGTACAGGTCGGGGAACACAGCGAAACGGATGGAACCTTTCGACTGTGAAGGTCTGATAAATGAAGATCAAAAGAAACGATATCAGCGACAACATTGAGGGAGCTAATTACCAGTCTGACTGCGTGAACTCTGTCTGGGAGGTACTGAAAACTTCGGTTGTCAGTGCTGCTCAACAGACTTTAGATATAGTGAAAGTCAGACCCAAGAATGATTGGTTTGATGACGAGTGTCGTCTTGCAGTTGAGCAACAAAATATAGCACATAATGAAGTGCAACAACGTCTCACAATCGCAAGGAAAAACAAGGCAGCTCTTGCAAGAAGGGCAGCTAAGCGGATTTGTAGACGGAAGAAGCGAGAATGGTGGAAGGCCGAGGTTCTGAAAGTACAACAACTCAGCAATGAGCGTAGTTCACGTAATTTCTTTAAAGGAATTACTGGATTGCACCATACTTTCAGGCCTTCGTCAACCGGCATTCGGGACCGGGATGGAAACCTCTGTGTCAACATCGACGCAGTACTTGACGCATGGAGTGGACACTTTACTGAGCTGCTTGATGTTCATCATGCGTCACAGACTGTTGTTGAGCCACCTCTAAAACAGTCTGCGGAGATTTGCACTGAGGAGCCATCCCATGAGGAATTCACTAAGGCCATGCAGAGAATGAAACGAAACCGCTCACCTGGAGTGGACTGCATTAATTCGGAGCTCTTGATATTCGGAGGGGATACTTTGTGGAACTGTCTTTTCGACCTTATTCGATTAGTATGGCGAACCGAAGTTATGCCTGATGAATGGAAAGTGGCCGCGATATGCCCCATCTTCAAGAAGGGAGACCGCTTGAAGTGTGAGAATTATCGCGGTATAGCTCTCCTTTGCACAGCATACAAGTTACTGTCATACATTTTATTGGATAGAATCACTCCTCTGGCGGAGGGCTTGGTTGGTGACTATCAGGGAGGATTTCGTCCGAATCGATCAGTCACTGATCAGGTCTGTTCGCTGCGGATGATTGATCTAAATATTATGAGACATCCATCTCCGTACATCAGGTTTTCCTGGATTTCCGGCAGGCCTACGACTCGATCAATCGAGAGAGTTTGTGGTCTGCCCTGGAATACCTAGGAATGCCAACAAAATTGGTACGACTGTGTAGGATGACAGTGACGCAGTCTCAATGCTGTGTTAAAGTTGAGAACAGGCTATCGACAATTTTTGCAGTTAACTCGGGTGTGCGGCAGGGAGATGCTCTGTCCCCGATACTCTTTAATCTCATGTTGGAGTACATCTTTCGTAAAACTGAAACACCTCAGCGCAACATCTTATATCGCCAGTCCAATCAAGTGCTTGCATATGCAGATGACATATGCGTGATTGGACTGAATAGCAACGGAGTGAAAGAAATACTTGATCCGCTTGTAGAGTTTTCAGCTTCTGTTGGACTCCAGATCAATGAGTCCAAAACGAAATACCTGATCTCTGGTTTTAGAGACAATGGCACACCAGATTTTAGTAGTGGCCACCACACGTTTGAGGGAGTGAGGAGGTTCAAATATTTGGGGTCTCTTATCACTCACGATAACAGTGTGGGTGAGGATATTAAAGTGCGGCTGGCAGCTGGCAGTCGTTCTTTATATCCTCTAAGGCCACTGCTAAAATCTAAACACTTATCAAGTGCCGTGAAGCTGAAGCTTTACAAAGCGTTGATCAGGCCCGTTGTTATGTTTGGATGTGAAAGTTGGGCGCTGACGGATGAGTACGAGAGATGGCTCCTTACATTTGAGAGAAGAATCATGCGTGTGATTTATGGCCCTAAACGCAAAATAGATGGTACATACCGAGCTCTGTACAATTTCGAGATCAGAGATCTGATGAAGATCCCCGATATTGTACATGAAGTTAGATCTCAGCGAGTACGCTGGCTCGGTCACGTTCTGCGTGCTGATCCGGAACGAATTGTGCAGCGATTTCTGAAAGGAGAGCCACCATATGGTAGGCGCAGAGGTCGTTGCAGGCGACGATGGCTCCACGATGTAGAGAACGACTTGGCCTCTTCAGATTGTCTAAGACAGTATGAAGACCAAGCTCAGGATCGAAACCGTTGGAGCCAGATTGTTGATTCAGTAAGGGGCCAGTAATGGCCTTTAACACTGTTATTATTATTATTATTATTATTATTAAAATTGTATGTTCATGCATACTTATGTGATTCAATCTTAACTTAATGGAAGATTCTGACTACAGTTTGGACTTGTCTATTTTGGCACCATTTCGGGCTGTTACAGAGGGGACAAATAAATTCAATAAACAACATTCCATTGGGAGAAATATCATAGAAAGATCTTTTTGGCGTTTTGAAAGTCAGATTTCGTTGTATTTTAGGAGCGATACAGCTACATTACTCCTCGCAAATGGCAACACAAATTACAAATATTTGTGTAGCACTACACAACATTTGTATTAATTATAAAGTACAGTTTCACGGTGAACTTTATTCCTTACCTATAGATTCAAACTTGTTTGCACTTGCTGATGAGGAATATGCTGACCGTTATTAAATTAATTAACCGGTTTGGATTGCTTAATTTGCATGCCCTTTAATTTCTAACTGAAGCTTCTATATTTCCAGAAGTTCCACTTTTAGTTTTAATTTGTCGTTCCGATGTTTTCTCTTGTGCTCTAATTCATCCTTAAAGAGACGAAGAATTCTTCTTTTATTGTCACCGATTTCCGTTATAATTGAATTTTATATTTGAGAATCTCTTCCAAATGATTGCCTACATCTTTTAGTTTGCTGGTCTAGCAAAGCAAATAGTTTAGAAGAACTATCTAATTAATCAGCATTTGTTTTTTTGTTATGTACATTTGCTGTTGTCCCTGGGGTAGCCAATTGGGTGGTATCAACTTCTTCTTCCTCATTATAGTCAAACGCGACGTAAACTGGATCTATATAGAAATAATCTATAATAATATAGTTAACTTCATTTCCAAATTCCTGTCCAGGTGGATCTACGGCCAAATTAATGTTAAGCATATCTACTACGAGATCCTCTAAAGGCGTAAAATTTAGCATTTTATTTTTGCCTCCACCTGTTCCTTTCAAATCCGTTTTGTTTGTGGTAGGCTTCTTATTTTCTTTAAATTTAAGATCTATCCAAACCTAAAAAAAAGCAGCCAGTCAAAAAAATTTAAAAATTTATGAAAATATTACACAGCCTTCCGTATCTCGAGTTGGGGGTCCTAAACTGTAGAGTTCTACAGTAATAGAATACCATTTATTTTTTATATCAGACTTTATGTCTGACCCATATTTGGTGATTCCCCGTGCAATGTCCACATTTGATTGCTTGACGCATACAAGACGCTGAAACGTTTTATTTTAGTTTTATTCTAATCACTATGGCGTCGTGAGCTAAAATGTCATTGGCAAAAAAGATAAAATCAAAGTCGACATGCGCAATACAAATTTTAGGCGAACACGAAATATCGACATCGACGCGACAATCGCAATAGGGGTGAATATTTTGTTTTCTAACACTGTTGTGGTTCTTATTTTAGCCTATCATAATTGACAGAATTTGTCACCTATTTTGCCAGCAACTCCGTTTTATTTTGTCCAATTTACCTGGCCTAAAAAAATGGTCAATTGACAACACCCCAAAATGTCAAAAAAATCAAGATAAATTTGTGTTTAATAAAATGACTGGCTGGAGATTGTAAAAGACCAATCGAAGTTATGTACTGTCACCGCAGATAATCAAAAGGTGAAACATTTAGCTGATTTAATTGGCATATTGCCAGGGTGATCCGCAGACTTTACTCGTATTCCTGATGGGCCACTTTAGTTACCAATGGTTTTAGTGGAACTGGATCTTTTCCAACAGAAAACATTGTTTGGATCTTCTGAAAAGTGGAGATACTTTGGATTGAATATTTCTGATCACAAGTAGCGTTAAAATTGGTATCGTAATTACCTAAATTGTTCAAGATCACTTTTATGACCAATGATTTCTAGTCGTGCTAGGTCTTTTCTAACAGAAAACCACTTAGGTTTTCTGTAACGTAGAGGAGGTTTTTCCTTCCAAGAAGGTCCTGCTGACTACGTAAAATTAGTAGTTAAGGCTTGTCGTGTAAAAGTACGCAGAAGATCTCGTTTTGAGACTGTTTGGTAAAAATACCTGATATGGTGAAAGTTTGGTGTCTTGAATAGGAAATGGACGCCAATCAGACATATCAAGTACCTAGGCGTCATTCCAGATGGTACACTCTCCTGGAAATTTAACCTTGGTTCTAAGATGCAAAAGGCCATTGCTTTTTTTTTCAATGTAGAAGGGCCTTTGGTAATTCCTTCCCAAAATGATGTCGTTCATCTAAAAATTATTAATTTTACCTTTACTGGCCTATGCATCAGTTGTATAGTGGCCGGTTGTGTAATTAA
This sequence comes from Tipula unca, assembly GCA_951394425.1. Taxonomy (NCBI): domain Eukaryota; kingdom Metazoa; phylum Arthropoda; class Insecta; order Diptera; family Tipulidae; genus Tipula; species Tipula unca. The sequence goes on from OX596381.1 coordinate 33,942,871, forward strand.
CGACTTCTGTAGCAAGCTTGGATGGACTGTATAGATGGCAGCCAGTATACGGCTATGACAAGCATGGTGTATATATGATATGCTTGCCCAAATTTCAGTCATTCATGAGGTGCATTACGGCATGGATTACCTTCGCAGGACTTGAACGGGCCGTAAGTTGAAATGGTGAATGATAAGCTGTTGCCTGAATTTAACCTCACAATTCATTCTCCGTCGTTTTCTCCTTGAAAAATGTGTGGCTCTCTCAGGATTTCCATATAGACAGTTGTCTGAGTCGATAGTCTTTTTTGCGGATTGTTCTCGTTTAGAAGTCAGTGCAGTGTTTGGATTCTACTGTTTTAAGAATGTGCTCGCAGATGCACGGGTATAGTCAGGGTAAATACTGCACGGTTTTTCAAGCTGAGTTAATTGCACTTATCCATATAGTGCGATTGAGGCGTTTAAGTATGGTGATTTAGGGAAAGATATTATGATATTAGTGACTATTTCGCGAAAGCTGAATCGCATAGTAAGTGTGTTGGGTCCGAACCAGCAATTCTTCTATCCTTCAATGGTTCTTGGTTTTATCCTTAATACGCGTCCCCCAATGGCATCCAATGGAGTTTGGTAAACTTTATGATCTAGACTATGCAGATGACATATGCCTAAGTAGACATAAGAAAACGCATAAACTAAGTCAGATATACAGACAACATGCTTCATAAATTCTGGAATACTTCTGACCTATCACACAAAACCAAGATACGAATGTTTCACTGGTTTTTAAAATCGGTACTACTGTATGGGTGCGAGACCTGGAAACACACTGAGCGAATCACAAGAAAGAATACTGACTTGCTTCTGGTCGAACTTGCATTAAGGAAACCAGCGAACAAGAATAAAACAAGAATGGAACCCGCTAAGGAAAAAGGAAAATAGTAAGACCAGCAATGACATGGAAGAGAACTATGCTAACAAATTAATTTGCGTGATGGTCGAATACATGGATGAGATTGAACACTACATGTGTTATACGATGCTGGAACAAATGGTTGATTTTCACTTGTTGATTCTTCACAATAAATTTTAAAATCTGGAGGGATGGTTAGTTCCAATTTAAATTTGGAACTCTCACGGCGCGATGAAGTATTCAATATGTTAGCAATCACGTTTTGCTTACCTTCTATATGTGAATGTTCATCGTGTACTGAGCGATATAGTCAAAATGTCGAATCTGCCGCGAACTCTTTCCGCTCAGAGAGACTATTGCTTTGATACGAGGCTTATGATCTGTATAGACAGTAAATTGTCTATACCTTCCAGGAAATAGCGGAGGTGTATGGTGGCTAAAAAAATGGCGAGGAGTTCCTGTCAAAGGCTGAGTATTTTAGCTTTAGAATGAATCAATCTTAGTAATTAACCTTTCCGACGAATCGCTGAATTTGTTGGATTGAAGTTGGCGTATGAAATTTTTTCGATATACTCGCCATAGCGAGGGTGTTATGCCATCTTGAGTTTGGAACACCGAAAACGCATTAGAAAATTTGGATATTCTCTTCAAATTCGACAAGGAGTTCAAACTGTTTGAGATGACACTTGTGCTCTTTTTTATTTTTGAATTTGGTGGTATGGACGCCATTAAGAAGTTTACTTTTTTGAACTGGGATGAATTGGTCTTCTACTCCTAGCTGTAAAAATTCGAAATGGTTCATTATTGAACCCAATTTGAGGTTCACTAAATATGTGTTTTCCTTAGAAAGAATCAACTCAGAAATCTGGTCGCACTTATTACTGGCCATGGAGATCCCAATTGTTATTTTCCCGATCTTTGCAAACTATGCAGTCTGCTCCTGCGATTTACGATAGATCCTTTAGGTTTGTACCGTAAAGCCAAATTCTTACCAAGTTGAGTGCGGAAGCTTAGTAGATTTCAATTTTTTTAATAAATAAGTAAAAAATTTCTCCATTTGTAAAGCTTCGTATATGCTTACTATAGCCAGCGAAGAGCAATTATGTATACCATTTTTCCCTGTAAGCAAAATTTCGACCTAAAATTGTAATCACTGTACAAACGCATGTTCGAATTTCGAAAAGATTTAAAATGAAAAACGAAATAGATCAAACAATCCTTGAAATTTTATTAAATCTCAGACCTCACGGAGAATAATTGCAGTAACTAGAAAAAAATCGTATAAAATGGATGCAAGACCACGTCAAATAGTCGATCCAACAAACCCGTCACCTTTACCACGGAACAAAATATCAATATTTGGTGCCGGTCGGATTGGTACCGCAAGCGGATTTGTTATGATGTTGCAACGAATTACCAATCATATTGTATTCTTCGATAAAGTTGAACGCATGCTCCAAGCTCAAATGTTGGATCTGCAACCGTATAGTGCGTCCTACCGTAATACCATCGTTGAAGGAACTTGCAATGATTATTCGAAACTTACAAACTCACAAATTTGTATTATTGCGGCTGGTGCTCGAATTTTACCCGGTGAAAACAAATTGGATCTTCTTCAAAAGAATGTCGAAATATTGCGATCGATCATACCGCATATTAAAAAACACTGTCCCAATTGTATCCTGCTGATAGTGACAAATCCAATCGATATAATATCTTATTTTGCGTGGAAAATGAGCGATTTTCCGGCTAGTCGAATTTTTGGTATTGGACATTTGTATTCAAAATCATTTCAATATGAGATTGCAAAACATTTAAAAGTGAGCCCGGATATACTCAGCGGTTTGATTGTGGGTGAGTACGGTGATTCTGGTGTATCATTGTGGTCAGGAGTACATATAGCAGGCTCACGCATCAGAGATGTTAATCCCGATTTTGGTACCGCAAAGGATGAGGAGAAATCAGGTAACATATACAAAATGTTATTCAATATTCCTCATAAGACTACCGTATTAAAAGGATATTCTTCATGGGCGCCAGCATGTTGTGTAGCCGACATAACCCGTGCAATTTTGCGCAATACGAACGAAATTTTTTCGCTCTCGGTTTTAGCCAAAGGGATCGCAAATATTGATAAAAATATTTTTTTATCGGTGCCATGTGAAGTTGGAAGCAATGGAGTCTCTCGATGTGTAATACCTCGAATGTCTAAAGACGAATTAAAAAGATTCGAAAAATCCGCCGACGTACTCGATAAAAAGATAAAAAAGTGTACATTTTGGACGGTTAACTCGCCCGCTATTTAACCGTCTACGCCTTTTGTTAATTTTAAATTGAAAAAATTTTTTAAAAAAATGTTAAAAAATAAAAATAAAAACCCTTACGAGATTTTTTTAATTTAATTTAATTTGATTTGATTTAATTACGAAATGCCTTCCTTATTATCAATTAAGCAAATTTTTATGAAAGAAAATTTGTATAATCTGAAGATTTTTGTAAACCAAAATCCGACGCTGCTGTTTTTTGTTAGATTATTTTGAAAGAGATTTTCCGGTTCAAAGTAGGAAATAATTAAAATTATGGTCAAAAGACTTTGTGTATTTTTAGAAAGGTATTCTAAATAAAGAAATAACCTTTCAAATTTAATCCGGGAATAATTTTAAATTTTTGTTGATTTTTCAAGGAAGTGGTGCGATTGTAAAACTCATTGGGTAAAATGATGGATTTATTGTACGTGAAAAATGCAATCTTCGATTTATTAATATTGTAACTGTTTCTTAAGAAACCATTTCTCAACTTTCTGCAACGTCAAATTTAAATTCATCAGTCCGAACCCAAATTCACAGAAATATTTCTGTTGGTACAGAAATTCTTCCAATATAATATTGAAGTATTATATTGTTTAGCCTGGTTTGATATTAAATCCCGATGAACTGGCATGCCATTCAGCAAATACACACAATCCTCTCAATTGGAATGTTTTTAAACTTTCTGAAATCTAAAATTAAATAAATTATAAATTAAAAGTATCCACTTTGTTGATTAAATTGTGGAAAAACTTAAAAAAGGCTCTAATTATTATTTGTTTTCTATAATGTAGAACCACCAAATTTTCATATATCTTACTTGTCTGTCGCAGCAAATGGAACCGCACCCTACCATATTCACCGGTTCAGTATAAGTGGACTATCGTTTAAACATCCTTGCGCCAAACGGTTTACTCCTTCGGGTCCTACAAATACTCTGTGCGACATCTAGTGTAGAATGACTCCGCAATGTCCAAATAACAGAAACTAGCTAGTTTTGATCGAATGAAGCTCAGTACATAACTGCGGGAGTCAGTCGAAAAAATAATCTCACTTCACTCTCTATACCAATCAAAGTACGCCATTTTAACATAAGCTCCTCCTTTTTCATCACACTCGAGTTGAAAATTTTTCTACTCGGACTCCAAAAGAGTTAGACTTTCCAAAATTAAAAATAAAATTCGAAAACATCACATTATTCGCATTTTTATTACATTTCAGATCTCGCTGACAACTTGACAAAAAATGGATGCAAGATCACGTAAAATATAGGTGATCAAATAATCGCAGTACATGACGCATCAAATCATAAAATATCGATATACGATGCCGGTGAAGTTGGTGTTGCATGCGGATTTGTTTTGCTGTTACAACGAACCACCAATCATATCGTGTTCTTCGATAAAGTTGAAAAAGGCATACTCCAAGTTCATATTTTGGATTTGCAAACAAACCCGATTATGCGTATTACAATAATGCATGTTGAAGGAACTTGCGATGATCATTCGAAATTTTCAAATTCATAAATTTGTATTATAGCCTCTGGTGCTCGAATTTTACACGGTGAAACCAAAACGGATCTTCTTCCAAGAAACGTCGAAATATTACCAACGATTATACCGTATATTAAAAAAATACTATCTCGAGTGTATCATGATTGTGGTGACAAGTCCAATCGATATAATCTCCTATTTTGCGTGGAAGATGAGCGATTTACCGGCTAGTCGAATTTTTGGTGTTGGATATTTGTATTCAAAATCATTTCAATCCGAGACTTCAAAACTTTATGATGGAAACTTTCGGCGGTTGTGAATACGGTGATTCTGGTGTATCATTGAGGTCCAGTGCAAATATAGCAGGCACACGGATTATGGATGTTGGTCCCGATTGTGGTACCGCAATAAGGATAAGGATAAATCAATTGAAGTGCACACAATTTTATTAAATGTTCCTCATAGAACTACCGTTTTAAAGGGATATTCTTCGTGGTCGCCAGCATTTTGCGTTCCGGCCATAATTCGAGCAGTTTTATTAAACACAAATGAAATATTTTCGGTCGCGATATTTGCCAACGGAATTGCAAATATCGATAAAAATATTTTTATATCGATGCCATGTGAAATTGGACGTAATGGAGCCGTCCGTTGTGTAATAACCCGGCTTGCTACTGACGAGTTTGAAAAATCGGTCGACGTACTCGATATACAACGATTAAAAAGTGTGCATTTTGGAGTGTTAAATCGCCACCCACTGTTTAAAACCCTACAACTTAATGTTTAGAATAAAACCTTCATAATTTTTTTTTTGGTTTCCTTTAATTTCCTTTAATTTGAATTAATTACGAAATGCCTTGCCTATTTTAAAGCAATTATCTTGTCCACTGCAAGTTTTAACATCAGAAAACATCTAAAGACTCGATCAATAATGTCGACTTTGGTATACCATTCAATTCAACGGATCGCACCATAAATGGTTTATTATCAAGTTTTCGGTAACACCATTCACTGTTAACGCATATTTTTCGCACAGCCAGCCCAAAATTGTTGCACCAAGAAATACGCAGTTATCGAAAACACATTAACAGTGACCAGCATTACATCATACAAAAATGGATGCAAAACCTCGGCGAATAGCGGATCTGATAGACATATAGGTATCAAACTAATAAATATTTATATTTTGTACCTATCGAGTGGGTATTGCGTGATGATTTATGATACTGTTACAACGAATCACCATAAAATTGAAAATAAACTCAACTCGGATCAGCATATACAGTTATATAGTACGTTTTGCGATAAAGCCGGGATTTATAATTAAAACCAAATCGTTACAACTATAGCTGTAACAAGTGCAGGTATAATGCGCATATGGCATATTACATCCAATACTCAAATCGTACGACTGTTGCAATATAATTTGGTACATTAATTTATTCGTTCCTCATTTATGTATGAATATAGAAACGTCCGTTCTAAAATGACACAAAAACAATTTCGGCACATATGTGTTAGTCTCGAATTCTGCAAAACAGAATGTCACGATATAACGAATTATAGCATTAGGACAACCAAATTTAGTAAAAGCTTATATAATTATGTTGAACAACTATATCGTTTTTCGGAATTTCTTGAGAAAATCCTACGAAGCCTACGAACACGAAATTGACGTATATCCCAAAATGTCCTTACGTCTAAGGTATCCGAAAAATATTTAAATTTTGAAAAAGTAGGAGATGGAAAATATTTTTCGAATAGCTTCTTAGGATTTCTCCAAGAAAATTTTGAAATTTGTTTATTCGATATGTATGATTTATACCAAATTTGGTAGATCTATCGATCTATGCCAAAAGAGCATAGCTTGGCAGGAAAGTCACATAATCTGTTCAATTATTAGATCAATCGGTTTATCCGAATAAAATTTGATATTTTTACTAACACCTGTAAATATAGTTTTTGGAGTTAGGACAAATTATAGTTAGGATAAAAGAAGTTGAAAATCCGCTCTATAAGAGCCTCGTGATTGAACTTCTGCGAGGAAATCAACAGTTTATCTGCTTTCGCTGGACTCAATAAAGCTTTAGCTAAGAACAGTATGTTGTGTAAACTTGATTCTCTTCGTCTACCAGACGGACAGCTTACCTCTTCCAACACGGAAATTGGTGAGCTGCTCCTTTTGGCACATTTTCCTGATTGTGATATCGTCAACTCGGATGATGTTGCTGCCGAGCTCATTAGGACGTCTGTTGCAAGTCCCGATTGGAGTTTGGCTCACAAGCATGATTGTGATGTCTTGCAGCGATGGAGCCTATTTTCCTATGCATTTTATAAGGCTATAGCAGGGCTTTTCTCTAATTCAGGAACATTTATTCCACCTTTTACAAGCGTGTATTGCTTTTAGCACTGTTCCAAATTGCAGCAGAAGCAGTGTTGTTTTTATCCAGAAAGCTGGTAAGTCGGATAATACGGATCCTAAGTCCTTTCAGCCTATTAGTGTATCCTCAACTTTCCTTAAAGCTCTGGAAAGAATTATCGATATATTCATTAGATATCATTTTCTAAACACCTCCCCACTCAGTAACATGCAACATGCTTACAGAGTCGGTAAGTCCTGTGGAACCGCCCTTCATGAACTTCTAACCAGGATTTAAAAATCTCTTAATAACAAGGAGTGTCTTGTGGGTACTTTCCTGGATATTGCGGGAGCTTTCGATAGCACTTCGTTTCCTACGATCATGGGGTGTTAGTGTCTGTTAAGGTTATCAAAGGCTGTCGTCAGGGAGGTGTGCTCTCACCTTTGCTGTGACTTTTAGTTATTGACGAGTTACTTGTAAAGCTGCAGCAATCTGGCTACATTGCACAGAGCTACGCTGAAGATCTCGTTCTGACAGTCTCAGGCAAACATCTCAGTGTCTTATCCGACCTAACTCAGCATGCCTTAACTATTGTGGAGGCAAGGTGTGTTGAAAAGGGTATTCACGTCAACCCTTCGAAAACTGATTTAATTGTCTGTACAAAGAAAAAGAATACTCTTGAACTATCTGTTCCCTCCATTTTTGGGAGAAGGATCACTAAATGTGACCACGTCATGCACCTTGGTGTTCTATTGGATAGTAAACTTTCCTGGATTACAAACTTCAAAAAGCAACTGCCATTTTTTGACAATGTAGAACAGCTTTTGGGAAATCCTGGGGTTTAAGACCTAGGATGATTTCTTTCATTTATAAATCACTGGTCCTACCGGCACTATCGTATGCACCTATTGTGGGGTGGCCAGCGGTTGACCTGAAGGCTTCTGTAGCCAAGCTTAATGGTCTACCAAATCTTGTTTGCAGAGCCATAACTGGGGCTATGTCCTCGACTCCAATGGAATCTTGCCATGGAATCCATTCTTTCCTTCCCTCATAGTTACGCACCTCTATTTTAGGCATAGCCTATGTTTTCGGTTCTATCGTGGGACATCGACTAACTTTTTAAAGTTATTCTTCATGTTTACCAAAAATCGATATGGTTAATGACATACTACTTCCCGAATTCCATTTCTTAAATCTATTTTCGGTTACTTATCCTTCGAGAGATTTGTGGAGTGCGCAGGATTTTCTTAACAAATTAGATGTCCATAGTCTTTTTTTCTGATGGCTCTCGTTCTAACCTCAGTGCAGGTTTTGGAATATACTGTCCTTGGACGGATCTGAGACTTTTCGGTAGTCTTGCTTCGAATTGTACTGTTTTTCAGGCGGGACTAATAGCGGTGACACGTAGTGTTATTGAGGCTTTGAATTTTACTGTTAAAAACAAAAATAATCTGCTGAGTACAGATAGTAAAGCTGTACTTAACCCTTTAAGAAATCCCTTGACTGTTTCTAAACTCGTCAAGGAGTGGCATCGTAAGCAATCAGATCGCGGATTGTTTAGCCAAAGCTGGTTCTCAATTGACTTTAGTTGGTCCTGACCAGCGGTTCCTGTTTCTTTCAACTATACGGGAAGAAAGTTATAAAGGACTACGCCTTGAAAGACCAAGGGTCTCAGTAGCTTGAAACTTTTAGTTGTCTTAAGGCGAAGTACTTCATTAAGGAGCCTAATTTGAGGTCAACGAGGTATGCTTTATCTTTAAAAAAGAAACAGTTAAGAATCTTGGTAGCGATTCTTACGGGACATGGCCGTTTTAAAGATCATCATCGTATGTGTTTAGCTCACGATGTTATTTGCGAGGACTACCTTGAGGATGACCGCCTTCACTTCGTGAGCAGTTGTCCTGCTTTCAGTTCTATACGAATTCAATTCTTTTAGATCAGTTGTCCTCTCTGCCTTACGGTCTAAACTTGTTCAGTTTGCGAAGGCAGCAGTGTGCGTTTGCGAATTGGGATAGAATCCTAGGTTTGCACCATGGGCTATTGTGGCATTGGATAAAAAATTGAAATATTTTTTTGAAATTGGATTTGATAGTAAAATAAAAAAGAAAAGTTATTTGATTTTAGCTCTAAAATATGCACATATCGCCCGTCGCTCTCGTTATTAAGATGAGATAAGTCGTAACATAGTAGATGTACCGGAAGGTGTATCTAGAAAGACAATTTAAAGCTTAAGTGGCATTGTTGGCAGTTCCAGCCAATTTAAATAATTATAAATAATAATAGGAGAAATTTCAACCAATTTTAATTTTTTAGTAGATTTAGAACGAAACTTACGTATGCAGAGGGTGGTTTACAGATGGCGTGGACGTAACGAAACATTGAAAATGTTTACACAAAAAAAAATTACACAATTTCTATCTTATTTAGGTTAAATGGTATTCTATAAAACAAAGTAGTCAGTGTGTAAATTTTTTCTTGCTGAATAATTTTATCGTGTCTAAAACCACTTTGACGTTTTGTTAGTGTTTCATTTCATAATATGATATAAAGGGTAACAAGGACAAACATGGTTTTTTTGTTCGGCACTAGCCCGCCTTCTTCGTGAAATTTTAGTTTTAAATTTTAAAGTTTTATCCGTGAAAACGAACTACACAAGATAAATTGTATGTGTAGTTTATTGACGTTTAATATCTTACCGATTTTTTAATTTATCTTTGTGTAAAGTTATAGAATACCATTTTGGTATGAAAACGTTAAAGTACTCGTTTTCGCGTTTTCACGTTATCTTATTCGTTATAGAATCAGGCTACAGGGAAAATAAATAACGTGAAAACAATCTCGTGCTTAAGACCAGACTTCATTTACAGGCGATCATTCGAATGTCGGAATTTTCGATGGCAATTTTGGCAGTAAAATTGTGAATGAAAAATGTTTTTTTTTTCAAAGTGGCTTCGGATTATTGAAATACACTTTACGTAACTTTACATAATGGAAAGTAATCCAAAGGGTTATATCGTGTGATCTTGGAGGCCGACTAACCTCTTCGTTTCTGGTATTTATGTGATTTTTGAGCTTCGAGCGCAATATTCAATTTCATGATTGATATGCGATGTGACGCCATCTCGTAGAAACCAGCGCTTGCTTGCATTCATCTCATTCAATTTGAGACATACAAATTCTATTAGCATGATAGCTGACATAGTTCTACCTTTAAAAAGTATGTGTTTATTAATAAATTAATGAATCATGCTAGAATTAAATTACGAAATCCACTCATGTCAACGCTGATAAATAAAATAAAAATATTATTAATTAAATAATAATAATCCAATAAATATGTATAAAATAATTATTAATGAATAATGTATATCGGTAAATAATGAAAATGCACAAAAAAGTAAATAAATTAACTTAACAAAAAACAAAAAATTATATCAAGTGTCAATCAATATTAAATCAAATTTCGTTATCGTTCACTAGATACGAGTTTCAATATTTCAACCAAAAAAAAACCAACCATTTTTTTGGATTGGAAATTTTGTTTAGTTTTTAATTAAATTATAGATATACACAAATTTAATAATAACAATATTTCACTAAATTTTTATTTTTATTAATAAAAATATAATTAGTTTACAATGAAAATTCATGATTTATTTTTTTCGCTAGGTGGTGGTTAGATGTGATGATATTCGAGCTCGTATATTGATTTTGTGATTAATGGTTTTATTGATTTGGCTTATTTATATATAAATAGCAAAAATGTACAGGGTGTCCAAACAAATTTCAGTTTATCTTATATACAAATATTCTGTTGATTTATTTTTAAGTTAAAATTTAAATTTCATCTGTGATCAAGGAACGCATACATTTTTTACAATTTTTTGATGGCGATAGCTATTACCCGGTAAACTTAACTCCTCAAAACTCCAATTTAATTATTTTTTCCGACATCTTTCCGACATAATTAACTCTGGGCATATCTCAGTCTCAAATATATCAACTATTTCTTGCAAATTCTTAGAAAAAATAGGTTACGAACCACCAAATATTTCTTTTTAACAGCTAATTGACGGAAAATCAATAAGTTGGACGATGAATAAATCTCAATTATGCTAACATGATTTCCATTTGCCGCTCCAATTCCAGCATTAAATTGTGCGGTATGATACTCAGTTTTTTGTATTTTTTAAGCAACTAGAAAAGAGAATAGTAGGTTAGGTAGGGTTAGGTAAGGATGGCTGTCCTAAAGGACTAGCATAGACACAAAATTGGTCCGTAGCTGTACCACATTCGAGTTTCCTCCTCTTCACTCGATAAACCATCCTGAGCTTACCAAGAAGCGTTTAAAGTCCAGGATCTCGATTTTACTAAGATCCGAGAGGTCGTTCAAAGGGGAAGTTCCCATAAATTTTGTTCTGCTGTACGCTAGACTAGGGCAGGTGCAGAGCAGATGGAGCACATTTTCCTCCTCCTCCTCATCACCACAGCTGCGGCAGAAATCGTGGGCTGGGACACCCAGTCTGCTTGCATGTATCCCAATGAGACAATGTCCCGTTATAGCTCCCACGACCATACCAATATGTTGCCGTCGAAGCGATATCAGTTGGCCTGATCTGGACCGGTCAAGTCCAGGCCAGATCTGCCTGGTTGTTACACACGAACTGGCGTTAGACCATCTGACGTTCGTTTCTTTTATGGCTTCTTCTTGAAGAGAATAGTAAAACAAGTTTAGAATTTCTGACCATAAAATGTCAGACTATACGACCAATAGAGACGAAATAAGACAAATATCGGCCAATTGTTCAGTCGCATTTAAGTGGCTAATCACAGCCGAAAAATAGACGAATTTAATATACAATTTTGTCGCAATATAGGTTCGACTTTCGCAATCGACCTACAAAAGGTGGCCGAATTAATATTTTTAAATCCAATTTACAAATGTATAAGTTACAATTGACAGCCGATATATATGAGTTGAACAATATCGGTCTTTTGTCAGTCTATTCTGTATGCCAATAAATAGATGAATCCAACTTATATTTATCAGTTACAATTGGCAGCCAATAGAAGTTGGAAACTGTTGGTGTTTAGTAAGACATTTCCGTATTCCAATAGTCAGAATCCGGCCTACACTTATAATTGACAGGCCAATATGAGATAACCACTGATTGGTTTTTCTCAGCCATTTCTTTCTTCCAACTAATAGAATGTTTTATAAAATAATTTAGTAAAATACACATATCAGTTTTAATTATTTAATATTAAATTCTCTTATTAACTTCCCGTAGCCTCACAAATGTCATCGCCTCCAGGTTCACGTTCGTCATGAACGGGTGGCCAAAAGTAACCTAGATGTGGGGCGGGTCATGTTAAATGACGGCAGATGGGCCTGTTTAAGGTGTTACGTGAATCGTGCCAACAGACCACCAGGCTGAGGGCCCATTTAACAACGCCCGAGATCGGCATTCACCAAAAGCCGGAAACATCGAGGGAGAACTCGAATCGTAGAGGTGGGGCTCCCTCCCCAACACCAGAGGCGACACCAGTAATCCTAGTCTTCCGATTGGAAATTGGAAAATATAGTAAGGCAAGAGGACGACCAGGGGGGCTCTAGATTATCCACTGTGGTGATCAACTCTTGCCGTGACTAAGGGAGTAATTAACTTTGGCTTCGGGTCAATTACTCTCAGAGTCTATTAAGAAGGACGAGAGTGAGAAGCTTACAAGGGAACCTGGAGTAGACGGCAATCTGTTCACACAGGAAGCAGTTGCAACAGGAGGAAAAACAATCCAACCAATGGAGCTCTCCGAAGTGGCTGCACTATAGGAGAGGAGATGGGCAGCCGCCTTTCCCTAGTGTCGGGCGAGCATTACCTGTCAGACTCGCTGGTGGAGGGGGCTGCCAGCATCTCGGAACCAGAGGAGGCGGTACGGGTCGGCGAATCCACTGTTAGCCTGCGGCAGCGGTGAGGGAAAAGTGGTAAGTAGGCTCAAATGATAATATGCTTAATATCGTACAAATCCATACAAAGGCTGCGTCGGGCGCTTTACTCCTCAGACTGACTGGATCAGGAGATGACGTGGTTCTTATTCTGGCTGGTTTTAGCCTACATGGACCGGGAGAAGTAGGTTCCGCCGAATAACCTGGGGACCTGGTTACCCGAAGCTGAAAAATGGGGATTGGGGTGATTCTTGGATGTGATGCTTATGCGCATCACACAATCTGGAGCAGCACAGACATCAACGAAAGGGGTGAGTTATTTTTTGAGTACTTTGTAAATACTAACCTTTTAGTTTAAGAACATTCCTTCTCTGATCATCGATATGTTAGCCTATACAAGGACAAACTGGAGCAAATATAGGGAAATGCTAAAAGAGTTATTACCGCCGGGGGCCTCTGAGCCGCCAGCGACGGAGGTCGTAGAGACTTCTGTGATAGCGAAACCCACTTTCCAGGAAGCTGTGACGACTCGTTAGAGACTAGTTCTCATCGAGAAAGCATAGAAGATATCGTACTAAGAAACGGATACTATGGGCACTTGAAGGGTTCAAACCTTATAAATCGGCTGGTTCTGACCGCGTTATACCAGCGGAAATTCAAAACAACTCGTCGATTATTCTCCCTGGGCTGGCAGTAATCTTCAAAGGGTGTTTACACTTGGTCTGTATTCCGAGAAGGTGACCAGAGGTCAGGAAAAAGCTCACATGGCTACCCAAAGGACTAAGACCCATAACTCTATCATCCTTTTAGTTGAAAACCCAGGAAATCAGCCTTTCCTGACGTTTATATACGATCAAAAATAAAGTCTAGTGACCGGGCACAGTTTCAACATGTGTACTATAAAGGGAAATCGGTGGACACAGTTCTACATGCCCTGGTACGTACGATTCTCGTAATAGTTTTATATGGTGTCGTTCCTTGATATTAAAGGTGCTTTTAACAATGTAGACGGAGGCAGTTTTGGAAGGTTTGTCGCTCCTTGGGGTAGACTACCCTGGATGTGGGTTAATCAATAAAATGCTGAGGTGCAGGATGGTTAACTTGGAGCTGGGGGAATCCACCATTAGGAGGCGGGTTGCTAAGGTAACCCCGCAGGGAGGCGTACTGAGTCCTTTTCTCTTTAACATAGCAATGGGTTGCTGGTAGAGCTGAAGAGAGAAAGGATTGGAGTGATTGCTCGTCTCTGGAAAGCATTTCCGGAGCTGGTACACTGGATATTCACTGCCGTAGTATAAGACCTATACTTATGTATGGGATGAGTGTGTGGTGACCATCTCTGGAAAAGGTAACATACAGAAAGCGGGGCGCTGAGGACAACACCAACACGCGCTTTAGAGATTATGTATGACCTTCTAACTGTCGATATTTATGGTAATAAGATGGCAGCGAATACGGCCACCCGACTATCAGCCGTATCTCAGTGGAAATGTCTTCAGACAGGAGGAACGGGGCGTTACCGGTAACAGGAGCATTACAGCGCTGCACGGCAGGTAAGCTACACGGTAAAGTAGGAGTCTTCTGTGATATATTGAAAGTAGATATATCAGTTCGTCTCTCTGATAACTGCAGCGTGTATCAAGCAGAGGTGATAGCGATTGAGGAGGTCTTGATATGGTTGAGACATAATATGTGGTAATTGATATCGCAATTTATGTAGACAGTCGGGCAATCAAGTCGCTGGAATCAGTCTCTCTGACATGAAGGGTGCAGGCGTTGGGTTGCCACTTGTCTCTAAATGAGATTAAAGTGCGCCGTAGCAGCCACTCTAACCTAACCTAACCTACGTATTCCCGTAAGACGGTTTCGCCAAAAACAAAATTCCATTTGCCATAATTTATGAAAAATTGTTTTTAAAAAAATTCTCCAATTACCAAATTTATTTGACACAAAATTATAGTCCACCTTGTTAAGTACTCACATAGTAAAACACACAGAAAATTGTATTGCCCCAGTATTAGCTCACAATGCATGTAGAAAATTTACAATGTAACCTATACTAATATTTTTTGCTGTCGATGGATTTATTTGTTAAGAAATAATTTTATTTCATAAATAATTAAATGAATTGTAGGACACTGCCCACCTTACCCCATATTACGATAATTGAACAATAATGTGACAACGAGAGCAAAAATTAGTTGAAAATAATCCTTCAATAATTCAATCGGCTTCAAAATGTTTTACTTGCAAAAATTAGTATTGGTGGTTGTGGAGGGATGATATATAGTGTGTAGTGTGAGGTATATTCCATGGTATTCATAATTTATGCCTTAGTTTGAACTATCATATTCGGTTTAATTCACCGGGATTTTGTTTAATCAAATATTTCAGATGTAATTGTTAAAAAATAATAAAAGAATCTGCCACATATATAGATAAAATAATAAGGTGCACATATCAAATTATATGAGGTGTGAGTATATACGTACACACAATATACATATATATGTCTTATTATATAATGAGGTCTTGTCAAACTGTCTTCAGCTGAACATGTACCTTAATCGTAAAAGTATAATATATTATAAATCATAATGTTCTACTATATGTACATATATACAATAAAGATATAAAAATATATAACATAAATACAACAACAATAACAACACTCTTGCTTATCATTTATATTTATGTTCGTAAAATGTGATAAACATTAATGAACTGAAATATAAAAATGGTAAACATACATAAATAAAATATTTTGCTGTATAATAAAACGAAAAGACAACGACAAAAATTTGTATTTGTACACATTATAAATAATTTAACAAAACAGGTACTGTTAATGACTAAAGATATACCATAGCTTAACTTCTAAGTCGAAATGTCCTAATTAAGAATAAGGTTTTCGTCGAATTCAATTCGATTTACAACGTTCGCACTCACAATCATTTTCTAATTAAGTTCGAAAGATATCATAAATTCATAAGTTTATAAATAATTTACAGAAATCGACATTATGATGCATGATTCAGAAACAAAATTAATTTTGATTTTGTATATTTAAAATCCCAAGATTAACTTAAACAAACATTAATTAAAAGTTAAATTAAAAATTAAAAAAAAAATTATATATATTGAAATCAGTAGTGTGGACAATAAATAAACATAAGTCAAAAATGAGTGTCAACAATTGTTGCATATATATGCAATGCGGAAGGCCTAATTGACAATTTTTTCATATGTAGGGGATTATATGTGTAACAGTGTGGCACATTATTCCTGTGCTGGGATTAAAGGCAAATCCGTTACAACATTTTAAAATGCCATAGTAAATTGTAAGAGTTTATCATGGTGCTGCCCAGATTGTGACATGAAATTAATGTATTTGACAGTGAAAATTGCCGCTTTAATTAATACAATATCGGATGCCACATCAAGGCCCCCAACCTGATCCATCTACTGAACGACGTGTAACTAGGCTTCAATTTAAAAAGTTACACCTAAATATTGAACCTAGATAAACAACAGATACCGCACCCCAAACAAAAAACACCAACAACCGATGGGCCATTGACAACGGAACCGGTAATAAATATACCTCGCTCGAAAAATAAAAATCCGATGATTCCAATTGCACGTATTAAACCGAGACGGTACCTTTTTGTAAGAATAAATCTGTGTCTGTGAAAGCAATTCAAAATTACCTATCTGAAAAATTCTATAAATAGTTAGTAACACAGGACGAAACAATTCTAATATACTTATATAATTTTTCAGCATCACTGGGCTCTGAAATAAAATTTATTAGTTTGCTGGGTCAGGCTAATGAGATGCTCCTAAAAATTCAACTCAAATTAGTTACGATTTATTATATTCTGCATTCCACCCTTTAATTATATAATTTAAATTTAAGTTTAACTGACAGGATCTATTCCTGTAATTTAGATCAATTTGTTATTATTAATTCCATATATTTGAGCTGTGATAGACCCTGTAATGGATGATAATTAGTTTAGTACCTCTTTTTCCAACCCTCGATACCCTCGATTTAAACATAAACCCATTTACCCCTTGTTCATACTCCATCAAATAGCTTATAACACCATAAAGGAGACCACTTCAGATTTTTATAACAAACACGAGTGAACTCACGTTACTGACACAAATAAACAAAGCTATCTCCCGCAGATGGCGCACCAAGCGCCCTTCAACAAGAATTTTATTTTTTTTAATTTTGTTTTTATATCGTTTATTTGCTAGTGGTGCCATCTACTGCAAGTCATTTGTACTCCATATACATATTCACTTTCTTCGCCCCTACCAAGTAACTAACAATTAACTACCACTATAGACCGTTGACATCGATAGTTGTCGATCATCCAACCAGATGTCTCTCATCTTTTCTCTCTTACATTCTGCATGTATATTTTGTTGTTGTTATTGTTTTTTTATTCCTCATATATTTTACTTATTTTGCTGTTATTTCCACGATATATTTATATATTTTATTTAACATTTTAAACTACGGCACTTCACCTTTATATCAACACCAACCACACTGGTTTTAATCGTCTATCACTATTAAAATAAATTATTTTTTATTAGAGATCAAAAACGCACAACTGATCGATATGACAGTTTTGATCATCCCCCTCAACAGCTAACTGCATCAACATGATTAATTAATATCATACCTAGTGACCACTCTAAATTTAACTGTCCTGTTTTCAAGTTGAACATGGCCACAGTATACACATATATAAGGTATTATACTCCGATGTTTCATTTTCGTTCTTTCTTGCGCATCTATCAAATATGGCGGAAATTGTGCACAAACAATATATAAAAAAAACAAAATACAACAACAAAAACATTGTTTACTATATATACATATTTTTCATATCGAAAATCACTTGCTCCGCCATATTGAAGCGCAGTATAGTACCTACATAAACTGAATTGAAACGGTCCAAGAAATTTACAAGCCGGGTGATTGCTTTGTAGTATTGGGGGGATTTTAACTTTACCAAAGAGAACTGGTCTTATGACGACGATCTAAAATGCATGCTTCCATCCTCTACTCTATCGGATATTGAGTGTTGTTTTATTGATGACATTGATCTAAAACAAATAAATCATCTTCCAAACGTAAATGGTAACTTTCTTGTTTTATGTTTCGGAAACGTATTCGATATCTTTTAAGTAAACGAATCACTAGAAATCAGCTTTAATATTTCAGGAATTATCGAACACTACAAATTCCATACGACATAACTTTGCGAAAGCTAACATTGAAGGAGTTAAAAGCTTCCAAAATAATAAAAATTGGGACGAAGAAATAAGTGGATTAATTGACATATTATTCAATTGAACCGATAAATTGGTACCTCTCACTTAAACTATATCAATCATTTATCAGCGATGGCACGATGATAAATTAATTAATCTGAAAAATAGAAAGGACCATGTGTATAAAAAAATGAGTGTACCTATTCAGAAGAAGATTAAGTAAAGTTTGTCGCAATTAAGGAACAATTTTATTCTTATTATGATGATTGCTTCAAGAAATACATAATCAAAATAATATTCAAAGTGAAATACTTTTGGAATTTGTTGTGAAATTTGAAGTGAAATACTTTTGGAACTTTCATGAACCCTTTTTTGGCAAAATAGGTCCCTATCTCTTCCTGATATTTATTGGCGACATTACTAATATAATTAAACACTTTTCTGTATTTTTGTTTGCTAAGGATCTTAAGATAGGTCTTCTGACCTAGTAATGACGCAAACGATACTTACAAGCTTCCAGAGAATATTGAGAAGATTTGTAATTGGTGTGAAATGAACCAGTTTAAACTTATTATTCAAAAATGTAAGATAATGTCATATTATCGGAAAAAATGTTCAATAATTTCCAATTATAATATAAATGGGGGATTAATTGAACGTGTATCGAAAGCCAACTCC
This sequence comes from Tipula unca, assembly GCA_951394425.1. NCBI lineage: Eukaryota > Metazoa > Arthropoda > Insecta > Diptera > Tipulidae > Tipula > Tipula unca. The sequence goes on from OX596381.1 coordinate 33,961,833, forward strand.
ATGTTTGGCTTTATTCGCCGTTGGACCACAAATGGATCAAAATGCACTATTTGCACTACTCTTTGCATACATAAAATCCCAACTAGACTATGCAGCAGCAGTTTGGTGCCCTCATAACGATGACCACTTTCATAGAATTAAGGGTGAACAAAAGCGAGTTTTACTCTATATTATCCAAAAAACAAACTGGAACTACAACTACAATTTACTATATCATGAGAACATGGCCATTGTCGCAATTTTATACGGATTACACCGTACAGTGTAAGGTGCTAACTTACACTGTACGGTGTAATACGTATAAAATTGCGACATTGGAAATTAAGACTCAGACAAAAATATTACCCAAGACTTTTATTCTTCAGAGTATTAAGATAAACGTGTCCAGACGTAATTTTCGTCAATACAAGTTGTTAAAACTTAAAAGACATCGTTCAAACTAAATGAGCGAAAATCAACCAGTCAGTATGATGTCTAAATTTCTTTCCAATGTCGAGGTCCTATTTGAGTTTGGAATTTCTAAAGGCCAGTTGAGCCTCAAATTGAAACAACACTTCAAACAACTATAAATCTAAAATTCCTTAAAATACATAATTCCAACAAATAAAACAAAATAATTAAATAAAATTATGAAATAAAAAACGCCCAAATTTTTTTCATCATTCATTTTTAGTTAAATAGATATTTCGTTAATGATATATTCAAACATTCTTATTTGTAATTAACATTTTGGAAAACAATAAAAAATAATTACGTTCCAGTGCAAATGTCTAGTTGGGCTACATTTTACAAAGGTAGAGTCCTGGAAAAAAATCGAAAACATTCATGCTTTCCGATTTGGTTTAAACTTGGCACAGACATGCTATGGGTCTTCCAACTTAGTGCTGTCCTTCCTGGTTTTGCACATTATTAACAGAAAGTACGATTTTTGGCGTTTTTAATTTTACAAATTCAACATTGAATTTCAACTAAACGGAATCGATGGGACTATCATGGTGTAGTATGTACACCATGATAGTCCTAAGTGTAATATTTAATTTTATTATGACTCAGTACATTGTTTGCTTTTCATAAAGGGTTTAAACATATAGCTTGTTTTGATAATAAAATTGTAATTAAAATAATTTGTTTATAAACAATAGTCATTATGATGTATGATTAAAAAACAAAATTAATTTTGCAAATTTAAAATCTTAAGTTTAACTTAAACAAAAATTATATTTTAAAAGTTCGTAACGACAACAATAAAATTTAGGGCGCTGTTTTTTTTATTTCATAAAAGTATATCATAAATATATTTGCTATTTTGTGATGTCCTAAAATATCATATCGTGATTTTTATCAATAAAACGCCCTAATTTTTTTCATCATTTATTTTAATTTAATTATGTCTTCAAACATACTTACACACTTAAATAAAATTGGAAAATTAACAAAATTTATAAATGTGAGTATCGATATCTCTAAAATCTATATAACTATAACAGGTAGCCACCAGAATTGTTCAAAGGATTAATTTGCAAGTCGATATTAAATCGTTGAATTCATTAATACTTACGTGCAGAGATGATTTCTTTCTACAGACATTTCCCCATACCTTTAACATGTTAGCTGTATGAATGATTTTGAAAATCTAATAAAAAATTAGAACCAACTAATGAAAATTAAAATAATTTAATTAAAAAAGAAGCAGCAACTGGAAAAAAAGCATTACATCAAACATAACAATTTTCATCTTTATGGTATATTCTATTCTGTATTTACAAAAAAAAAAGTGCATTTTCCTCCAGATCCGTTACGAGTATGTACCAACAACATCTAAATATTTTCCTTGGCATTTTTTTTTATTTTCATTTAATTATTTTTAATGATTTTCGTTACATGTTATGTACTCTGCAAAAGCTTACAATTAAATGTTTTAAAATCCAGTAGAATTAAGTTTTGTGAAATTTTCTAAATGGATTTTCTCCAGATAAATGAAATTGAAATAAAATACTTGAGAGATAACTATAAACTATGTACATAACATATTCTATTTATATACAATATATACATATAGAATTATGATGTTAAATAACAATTGTTGTTGTGTTTTCTATATACATCTTTTTGTATAGTGCATCCAGTTGACAATGATTTTGAGGCGTTCTATGTGAAAATTATGTTGTCAGTGTATTATGGTAAAATATTTATTACGGATGAGGTAATGATTTATGGACTTATGGTTTTAAATTTAAAATCTAATTATATTATGCTAACAAGGAATAAATTATAGCGATTTATATAAATCATATTTACAGTGTTTTTGATTTATACATTGAAGATGCTATAAAACATAAATATTCCTAAATTTGGTGTTCATGGTCAATTACGTTTAATATCCCACTTATCGCACACAGATACAGTAAAAAAAAAAAGTTTTACGATGGTCTGGGGATGATTGTTGATGTACCAAATTTGAATTGTTCATCAAATACGGTAAAACATAGAATGACAACCTAATTTGTAAGAAAGCAAACAAAAAAGTTATAGGAAAGGTTGACGATAAAACGATAACGAACAGGAAGGAATATTACTATTTCTAAATAAACGTGAGACCATTCGAAATTTATGGCTTCAGGGCATAAGACATTCCGATCAAAACAGTAAACTACATACCATAACTGTAAAAAATAGAACTAAACGAAACACAAACCAGGACAGTGTTGTTCTAAACGAAAGCATCATAAATGCTACCGCAACGAAAGCAATTTGAACTTTTTTACCACACTCAACTTCTGGAGATCACTTAAATAAACAGTTGGCATATTATCGACGTACATTCGCACAAATTTTTTTAATTTTTAAGGATCTCCGAATTGATTTTAATGTTGTTGCTCGCATTCTCTTAAGTTAGCCGAAACTTTCCAGCAAATGATGATAAAGTTCATACAATTTTCAATTTTTCTTGAATAGCAGAGTTGGATTGAAAATACTTTCGGAAAATCTATAAAAATATTTAAAACAAATTAAAACACCCTATCTGGAGTGTATCCCATAGACCAATCGCACGCAAGTTTAGCCCGAACTTAGAGAATTTAAAAAATTGAGATTTCTAAGATATTTCTCGTTGCCTATAAGTTTCCGGTAGACGATAATCCAATGTAGATGCGGTTTTATCGAATTATATTTGGACGGTGAGTATATATATGTATATATATATATATATAGGAATGGCATCTTGGTAGATCCTATATCCATTTTCATATATATCCATTGATAATGTTGATGTGACTCGGAATCATAAAAAACAAGTTTATTTAGCGGTCGCTTATAACCTCTATGTTATAACCTCTAACACGTAATTGATCCCTAGCTTCTTGAGCAAGATCACAGTTATGTTCGGTAGTTTCTTCATCCCGCGAGAACTCAGCGATACTGCAGTCTGGTAGGCTCTATCCTTAATGTTTGGTATAGATATAGGTATTGAAAGGGTTGTCCTTATTTATTACCCAAGAACTTGCACGTTTTAATAGCTGGTATCTTGCCTTTTATTTTATATAGGAAGCAATCGTTTCATTGAGAAGTATATCAATTGGAATCATATACCAGCCAAAACAGGAAAATCATCGGTTAATACATTCGTTCATCGGTAATCCCGACTGACCCCGAGCCTTTCAGCAACTCCACCTTATACAAATAATAATATTTTGTCTATTAACGGAAACCAACTTCATCTTGTATAATTACTACACCAGTTTATACAATCTTGCGCCTTCGCTTGTCGAATACACTCCACAATAGCCGGATTCCAATCCCCACTGCTCCTTCCGAGCTCGTGATACTGGATCCTTCGACAGACCAAGCGCGTTTGATCACTTTGACCGCGATGTTATCTATAGAAGTGGCTTTTTGTATACTGTTATAGCCCATGATCGCCAACCTGACCGCAAATCACCGTGAAATTTCATACATTGAATTTATAAACAACAAGTATTTTTGATTTTAACTGCCAATGAAACTTTTAATGTGCGATAACGTTTTATATTCCACATATTCAAAAATCAGAACTGATTCGAGCGATAAGTTCTGATGCATATCACTTTACATCGTATAATATCAATTGAGCAGTGCACCAAATAGCAAAAAAAAACTTTTGAGTCTCAGGGCTCATGCAGACAACATCGATACAGATTCAGTGATTCTGAGATGCGGCTATAGCTGGCACTAAGTCAAAGATGGTTGAGTGACGGCGAGGAAATCATTCTTAGAATAAATAGCCGCACTTTATCGACCACTAATGCATCCGGCGAAGTGGCCTTCTACAAATATGTCTTCGCCAAATATACTTGAAGGCGACTGTAGGTGAACTCGAGCATCCAAGGCATGTAAACCCACACGTTCATTGATATTCGCCTCGCAAATTTTCCGTAGCCGATGACAATTCATACAGTCGCCATTTATATCATATTTCTCGTACCATCACCGTGTACTTTCTTATATAGACGGTATCTTGGTTATTACAGAACTTGGCACTATGCCCAAACGCATGACATTTGTGGCATTTTGTAACTCGATGCCATCAACCTAGAATTGTGAAGCTCCTCACTACAGCAAACTAGACTTCTATAGCCCTTACTTTTTATTAGCATCGATCAAGACACTAAATTATTGATATTGCTGGCTTCTTTTCTATTCTGGTATGATATACATAATTGCCCTTGCCGCGAGATGAATCAAAGAATACTATTAGCGGTAAGTTTTATAGAACAATTTTAGTGTTTTCACTATCTCCGCCTCGACCTGATAGTCGGTCCTTTTCAAAGAATTAAGATTTAAATTTTAAAATTTCGATTTTGGAAATTCATGAAAGAATTTGAATATAAATATAAATTTAGAAAACATCGGAAGTAACCAGAACATAAAATATCGATTACTTCAATACGCATCAACCCAAATTAAGATCATGAAAAATGTGGTAAATTATTTGAGCTTAAGCCATCCGAAATTTTAAAAATATACAATTTGTATAGCTTTATCGAGAGTCCGAAACTTTTTCAAAAAAACTGTACACGACGTGGTATTTTCCAAAATTCAGGAAGTGCGCAGAATTTTTACAAAATATCAGTAGTTGTCTATTATTTACCAATATCAGAGGAAGCCAGAATTTAACAACTAAAATCAATTCGTTTTTACGAAATACGTTGCGAACTGGTCAATTTGCCTACTTTAAAGTTTAAAAAACATTTTTCTTGTCTACAAACTTTTTAAGAAATCTTCATAAAGTATGTTAAAGCTATTATTTATCATCATAAAATGACCCACTAATAAACGTTTCGCCCCCGTCAGACGATGATGACAAACAAAAAAAGAAAAATTTACATTTTCAAAACAAACAAATTATTCATCCAACATATTCTTCTCTTTGTATATATGTATTGTCTTAACACGCTGTTGTGTTACATATCTATCGGGGCTATGTACAAAGTATACAAAATATATACATAGTTGAAAATGAATATTAAATATTTTTTTTTATCCTCAAACCTCATTGTTTATAAACACTGGAATAAAAAAAGCTCGGAAAATTCACCGTCACTGTTAGTATGTATAAAATAGAACATTAACATGTTGCGCTCGAAATATGTATATAAAGAAATTGAAAACAATGTAAGATTTGTAAGAGATGTATATTATAGTTACATAAGGATAAATTTATATCAGCACACGGTCAATGATCTTACTAAACTCATTTATAGAAAAAAATGAAACATAAAAGACGATGCTGTATGTATAATGGGAATATTCATAATAAGAATTTTGACGTTTATATATAGAAATATTATTTGCTTTATGGCTTTGTGTTATTTTGTTTAGTGTTTTTGCCCAAAAGCTTTATACATACATATAGGAACATCAGCTGTGACATATTGCATTATGTGCAGATATAGCTACTAATAATTGTGGTAAAATAAATGTTTTGTAAAATTATTGAATTGTGTTCTTAGAATGGCGTCGAAATTTGAAGGTTATAACCATTTTCCTATTGGGACGGGAGTTTGAACTAAGTAAAATCTCTGTGCGTGAATAGCATTATAATATGTGTCGGACATGTAGGTCAGGAAGCCATTGGTTGAGTGCGTTTTCCAAGATTCACTTGACCGTATGTACATATTAAGTTCATTGAGTTGTTCTGAATGAAACTTGTAGTTACACTAAAATAATCACTTGTTATGTTATGTTAGTAACAAGCTAATTTTTTCCAATCACATTACCCTAGTTTATGGTTCTATTGATTTTTTGTTTTTTATTTTTTTGAAAATTTGTTTTAGTTTTTGGCGATATGTTCCTAATGTTGGTTACTTAAAACAATTGAACAAAACAAAATATAAAATATATATAATTTGCAATGTTGACATTTTAATTCGGATTATTAATTTAATTTAAAATATCGGTAAGCGTATTTGTTTTATTTTGTCTGTAATTAAGTTTTTTTGTGTTCAACTCTATATGAATTATAAAAAGTGTTAAAGTTAAATTTGTAGTAGATTTTGATTTTGTTGTAATGTAAATATTTTCTGTTGATTTATATTATTCGCGTGTGATGATTATGAGAGTGAACTCCTCACGACCAACTCATTATTGAAACTTCAATTTAAATCTAAGCCCGCGGTTACTCTTGGAAAGTAATCAAATTGGTGGCGTTCATATAGGACATCGTTTTACAGAACATAATAATAATTTATCGTTTGACCACTAGTCAGGTGAAAGGGAATTAAAGGTTCGTGAATTAAATGCTTATAAATTCACAAGACTCCTAATTTCAATAAAAAATTTACTAGTGAGCCATTTCAATAGTTTGAAGCTTTTAAGCTTCAAAGAAGTATGAAAATCATAAATTGTTACTTTTCAATATATTTGTTGAAGGAATTCAAGTTTGTGTAACTGTGGATTGATAGGATTATGCTAGTCGGTAAAGTTTATTATAAACAGTAACAGAAAAATTAGTAAGGTGGGCAACCAACCGTTCATTTCACTCTTGCAAATGAATGGTGAAATTACCACTGTTCGTATATATTAACCGGCAGCTACACTAAAACCGAATGAGATAGCTATAAAAACATTTTGTCATATATCCTGCAAAAATTACGTGCTGAAGGCTGCAACATACTTATCTGAGGACATCAGTCAGTTTTATTCAAAAGTGACAAACTTCTACACAACTAAAATATTCTTAAGCTCTAAGAGAAAACATGTTTTTTTAGAAATATTACGAGAGTTGGTTGAAGATTAAATCTCAAGCATTCGATATATGAATGACTCATTCATTTAATTGTTGATCCAAACCAAATACTGCACTCGGCCATATGAAAGCTACATGAGGTAACTCAAAATTGATAGTTTGTATTGTGATAAGTTGTAACAATGGTGCTTTAAAAGAAGTACCCAAACATATCTTTTAAATCATCTCAAGTCTCAATTTTAAATGGTAATTTCCAAAAAATATCAAAACGTTGATTTCACAAATAGACAAAAAAAATATTGTAGAGGAAAAATATTACAAACTACAGGGACTTGATTCACGCGAATGCCTTTTGGTTAACGCAACGCTGCTCAAACAATTCAAAGGTTAATGAACGAGGTAGTTAGAGGACTAGACTTCGTGTTTGGATACATTGATGATATTCTTGTAGCTTCGGCATCAGAAGAAGAGCATCGCATTTGCAACTACTATTTAAAAGGCCTGTCGATTTTGATATCAATATCAAAACTTCAAAATGCGTTATTGGTGTTAATGCTCTTAACTTTCTAAGTCACAAAATTATCCCTAAGAGAATATTCCCATCCGAAGAAAGAGTTGAAGCTTTATCGGTATTTCCAGCGGTATTCCGGAGCCGTCTTGCAGCAACTCAAACATGAATGTAGGGAACCTCTAGAATTTTTCTCAAAAAAGTTACAACCAGCCGAAACGAATTATTCAGCATTTGATAGAGAATTACACGGCATATACTTTGCGGTTAAACATTTTTGATATTTTGTAGAAGGTTGAGAATTTACGATTTTTTACCTATAAGCTTCATAAGCTTCAAAACAAGCTCATCATTTGGATTTTATTTCGCTGTTTTTAACGGACATTTAATATGATATAGGCAAAGAAAATATTATCGGTGACAGTCTGTGTCGCAGAAGCGATAACGCAACTGCCTCTATCGCAAAAACACTATCGATCTCATATCATTACGACCACTTGGACTAATATTGTCGTAAATCGTTTCACTAGATGGCAGTAAGGTTAATTTATGAAGGATATTACCACCGCAACTGTTGCAAACACATTTGTGGAACATGATATATATCAAGATTCTGGGTACCTGTAAACTTTACTACAGGCCAAGGAAGCCAATTGGAATTAGCTGTGCTCAGAATTAAAAAAGCTTCTAAAAAGCACACATCGAATTTAGACAGCTCCTTATCACCCACAATCTAACGGAGTGGAACATTTTCATCGCCAACTAAAAGCATCTCTAAACGCAAGAGGCGATACGATAAATTGGAGTTCACAGATGTCAATAATTCTTCTTGGCATAAGAGCTACACCAAAAAATAATGTTAAATGTTCCCCGGCAGAACTAGTTTATTAACAACCATTATACTCCGATCAGATTATTAAATATCTACGAAATAGTATGCGCAAACTGGCTCCAGCTGCGCACCACATGCTCTGAAAAGCGATAAATTTATTGCAAAAAAGCTGGACAACTGTGAGTTCATTTTTATCCGTTGTGATAAAACTCGTGCAAGGGTGACATCGCCTTACGACGGCCCACGTAAGGCAATTTGACGAATCAGAAAAGATTTTGTGCTGATAAACCAGCTTTTGGAGTCTCAATCAATAATATCGCAAAACCAAAATATGTTTCAGTTTAGAAAAAAATTATTTTTTCCCGTATAACATTTACTTGATGGGGGGTGATGTGGTGTTTATCTCCACAATGTTGCAATGAAAACATTTACAGATGTATGTACTCGTAAATAATCCGGTTTGTAAAAATTTATCCGTTAACAAAATAATTCGTATTTTTGAAGAAAAATTATAAATCAATTCACTTAACAATTACATAGCAATACGCGCTAACACTTCCAAGCTCACCGGTTTTTGAGTTATCCAAAAATATTCGGCATTAGTGAGAAGAATTCTGAAGAAGAATGGCGGATGCGACAAGGTTGCTGAGAATATATACGCTTGAAGTTGTGCGGAATCTCCCGTGCATGATTTTAAACGTATATAATAACATGATTTGAAATTTAGACCAATTCGAACGTTTAGTGCAATAAATATGTTTTTATTAAATATATTGTTTGTTTGTATTTCAACACCCCATATGGATTCACAATCTAACTTTAATAATTCTTTAATTTCTTCGTATACGACTTAACTGAATTGCATTTTAGAAACTGTAAAAACCGATATTTTATATAAAATTTGTAGCGACCGATATACAATTAATTTGGCAATCGTCTTAATTTCAATTGTATCGGTCGTTGCAGGACTCCCCTCTAGCGAGCACAAGAATATCAGACATATACTCGGCGATACGCCGATTAAGCAGGCGTTTTTAGATCGTATGGCTCCGTCGGCAGAACGGAAACTCACTCAGTTATTGAGTGGCCATGATTTGGGGGATATGCGGCCTACTGAATTGTTGAGACATATTATAACATTATAGCTGAGGACAGATTGAATGTTTCTGTGTTGCGATCACTCTGGTTGAGGAAACTCCCAGAAATAATTAGAATTGCGATGGTCGCACATGCCGACCGAATATGCACAATTTCAGTGGTAGAGCGTAACATTCAATCTTATTCGTCTCAATAATTTCGACCATCATTAACACAACGCGACCCGCCCGATTGGCTCGACTAGAAGACAAAATCAACCGAGTTTTAAGCGGTAATCATATAAGCAGACTCAGTCGCGTTCACGTCCGTGGTCATGTTCTCCGCAAAACAATCAGAGCGAATAGGTGTATTAAGCCCTGCAATTTTAAAGGACCGCTGGCGAATCCAACTTAATCAATCATTCAAAAAACCCGCAGACTCACGGGTAGATTCATCGAATCACAACACCCAGAGAACGAGCAGATTATTCCTTTACGATAGTAGGAATAATCTGAATTGTTTAATTGACACTGGAGCTAACTTATCAGTAATCCCTGTCAAACAATTTCTAAATCTAAAGTTTTTCAACAATAAAAACTCAGATTTAGTACTTTCGGCAGCCAACGGTTCAACCAATTTAACTTATGGAACTAAATCCAGGTTGATATCGGGGTCAGACGAACTTACAACGCATGTATTTTTAATTGCTGCTGTGAATCGTCGAATAATAGTTAATTCAGCGTCTCACCTGTCAACCCTTGCCACAATGGATTGCTCTGACTGCCCTTCACCAATCCATTTTATCATCCGACAACGCCGATGGCCCGATACTCAAAAAGTATCCGGCCCTAATTCCCGCGCCAAACTATAATTTACCATAGTTATAAACATTTCGTGATATATCATATTGTCACTGAAGGACATTTACCAGTTTCATGGCCCCGAAGGCGAGATTTTGTTCGCCATAAAGCTGCAGTAATCGAATTCCAGCATATGGTGGAAGATAACAAGAGTGTGAGTTGTATATAGAAAGTAAATAATTGCAATAACGCGTTGCCTCGTCAATAAGTGGAAATGGGCAAATGCCAAATTGTATAGTGATTACGATACAATTGAAATTAAGGCGATTGCTAAATTAATTGTATCGGTCGCTGCAAATTATAAAATTAATTACCAAGGAAATTTTGGAAAATTATATAATTTAAATTGCGATTTTAAAATTTTGATAAAAGTTGGTTTAAACTTATTTTGGCATAAGGTTGGAATATACTAAATAGATATTATGTGTTGGCCATTTCAATCAAAATCAAATAAAAAAATATTTAGCGCTATATACATACATTTTCGAAAAAGTAATAAAATTAAAGTTCACACAAATATATTCCTAAAACGATTGTGTATATTTAATTTCATGTGGTGCAGATCATAAAATTTACATAATAAAATTAACGCATCTAAATAAGCTTACATATGATATTATGTAATATGTATAGAAGCATATATTGGAAAATATAATAAAATCATAAACTATATTTTTGTATACACATAAGTTCAATACAGTCTATATGTATACGTATTCTTGTTGTATATATAAAACAATACCGAAAAAATTGTAGGAGCAACAAGTGGGAGATATTGTAAACAATTACCCATAAACCAAACAAAATTCCAAGAAAATGATACATTTTTTGTTATGTTTTTAGAAAAGCTATGTAGCGACATAAACAACATATACCAATACTCATTAAATTCCTGATGCTTCTTTAAATTGGTATTCGGCTCATTACATTCAATATTATTCCCTTTGAACAAAAATTATAAGATAAACAAGGCCCGAACTTTTGGTGGTTATTTTAAAAATCAAACAATTGAATTAAAGTGAAAAAAATAATTCAGCGACAATTTTCGATTTAAATAAATTATTTCGATTTTGGGAACGCCACAACTATATGCAGATCTTAGGCAAAAGGCTAGTAGCCAACTAAAAAATATATTTCAATAATTTGGATAATATTCGTATATTGATTTACTATAGAGAGATATGATGATAAATAGTATCCGATTTTCTCCAGATTTTAAATTTTTTTTTATTTTTTGGACGATATAGAACAAGAGCAAATTATGTGCGCGCGCACATGTCTATTGGATTGTGGATGTATGCTATGGAAGTATTGTGTGTGCCTGAAATTCATAGAATATAGTTGAGGGGAAATTTTGATGATTTCCAGTCTCAAGTACAATTCACAATTTGTATTCACATTTAAACGAACGAATTTTGTAGGCTATAGTTTCATATGATACTGGCTTCGGTTGCGGAGAAAACAAAAATATTTACTTGAACAAATTTTTCATTCACTGTACTTACAAATACGATTGGATTTTGAGCTATGTAGAGAAATGTTTATTTACGGATCAACATTGTCTATTACAAATGGAGATTCTAGAAGCAGTAAGTATAATGGGAATATGTATATATATAGAGCAAATAAATAACAACAACAACTTATTATCGATCACTTTCTGTCGTAATTACTTTGATTATTACCATCTTTCATCTTTAAAATACGCATGCAGATAGTTTGGTTCAGCCATTACGGAAACTGTTCAACTATGGTTTAGTCTTGTATTCATTTTCAACTAAATATGAAATACACCTGATACTGGCCATTTACCAGAACAAATTGATAGTCTTAGTAAACGGTTTAATCTACAAAGTTGCTAGATATTCTCGTGAGGAAAAAATAACTTTTCAGACCATTTTTGAGCAATTAGTCTCGCGAGGCTCTCAAAATTGCAATAGAGTTAATAAAAGTTGAACTGACTCCAAAACATTTCAATTTTTCAAGTAGTATTTCTCTCACTCTCGTCTGGGTCAGTAAATGGTAATTTCGTTCAATAACAAAAAATTTCTCAATAGAAATTGTTTCAAATATAAAAAAATGTCTCTGAATTTCTAGGTTCACCAAATGAGCGAAGGATTTAATTTTAGTTCAACAGGATTAAAAAAAATTCTTATTTATGTTTTGTCCAATACAGATTTCTCTTCAAATTAGTTCAAACAACAAAGCTGCTCTGAGTTTCGAGGTTCCCAAAGTGACGAAACATTAACTGAACTCAGAAAATATCAATATTATCCCAATTTGTATTTCTCTTTGGATTGCGAACTCTTTTCAGTGCGTAAACATTAAAATGGCTTCAAATAGTCCAACTTTTCTGAATTTCTCGGCTCGAATGCGAAGACTTAGCTAATATGATCAGTGCTTTAAAATGTTAAAATTTTCTAGATTTGGAGAGCTCCATAGTTGCAATGAGATTTACTGAAACATGGAAGTTTGCCCAGAAAATTAATATTTATTAAGTGTCCAATACATCAGGTGAAGTACGTGTCCATACAATAATGATTTTAAAAAATTCTTATTTTTAAAAAGTAACATACAACTCATTTTAAACCCCTTTAAATATCAGGAATCAGTTGAATTATATAAGACCATCGATTCTTGCGGCTTGAGTACTACCCCATAAATTATAAGTCATCGACAACCAATTCAGACCAGTTTTATTGAATTGGATGTAAAATCGGATGGGGTAATAACTAATGTGTAATTTGTAAACACCATACTGCAAACGGCAGAAAAAAATAGTAAGAAAAGAATATGAAAATAGCCGTGTTTCTTGACGTATGATCTGATCGGGATCAGATCATATCTGCTTCCCTTTTATTTGTATAGCCGCGTTTCATGAAATCAACACAAAAATTGTATTATTTTTTGTTTATAGGTTATTATTTTGATCCTAGTAGCATTTTGGTTCAACATTTTTATAGAAAAACAAAAAATAGTACAATTTTTGTGTTGATTTCATGAAACGCGGCTATACAAATGAAAGGGAAGCAGATATGATCTGATCCGGATCGGATCATACGTCAAGAAACACGGCTATTAATAGTATTATTGCGTCTGGACTCTCGTGTTGTGAGCGAGAAGAAAACGAATATGTAATCGCAAAATTTACTGATGAAAAAAATAATATTTAAGTTTTCACATTGTCATGAAATTGTCGATGTATCAGATGCATTCAGTGATATTGCAGTGACATCTCCCACGACCATAATTATATAAAATATACCTCAACCAGTCTACGGCTTCCATTTTCGTGGAAAGTGCAGCCTTGGAAAACACCGCATTAGTCGGGATGGCGAGAGAGGTGCCCCGTTCAGTGCCCGATCATCCCATATTTTTTTTTAATCATTCGTGAAGAAGTTTATCACTCCCTCGTTCAAAATTGCCCCACTCAGCCAGTCCTCTCTGGGGTAAATTTCAGTTATGAACACCCAGAAGAAAGCTGGCGATGCGATAGCGTAGTCGAAAGTATCACGAATATATGTATTGTGAGTGTTCTGCGTTATTGTTCGTTCACATTGAGACGGAACTTTATAGCTCTACCCGCTGCCAAATGTTTAGCCACAAGATATAAGGGGGTGAGAAGAGAATGAATGGTCCACTAATACATCACCTTTCCCAATAGTGTTTTACAGGAATAAAGTGCTATAGCCGTTATCATTACTCTTTCTAAAATGTTTGGTTTTCATCATAGTTTACAGTTCAATATTGGCCCATGGTATTTCGCTTTATCCCTTGGTTGATCCGTTAAAATTGCATGCTTTCTCTCAAAGTACAAAGGTTCCTTCCGAAAATTGCAATAGCAAAATTATTCGCGTACTCATAAGCCTTGCACTTCAAACTTCATTTATAGGTCATTGATAAACAAATTTCAAAGTAGTGGAAAGAATGCCACCTTGCGGTGTCCCTTCACTGAAAAATCTGCTGCCGGAGTGCCCGTTTGATCGTCTCCCGCCTAACGTTGCGAGAAACCTCTTGCATATATTTATAGAAAAGTTACGTTTACGTTATTCCTTGTATTCAAGGTATTTCTCAATAAGACCAATGAAAGGGTAGAACAGATTTGTCCTTACACTAAGCATGTTGAGATTTAAACTGCTACTCTGGCTCAATTGAGCCCTTAAAATGAGCTTCTATTCCACTTTTTAATTTTAATAGAAAAGACGATAAGTAGCTTGTAAATCTAATATCATATTATTTTTCCCACGATAGGTTTAAACATTACGTTTAGTTCCGTCCATTTACTAAGGATGTAATAAAATTCTAGGCTACCGTTGAGGATAACTTCAAGCCAGTGTGTGGTTAAATTATTAATTTTGGAAGAATTGAATGTCATCAGGTCCTGCTGACTTATATGGCTTAGAACTGTTTATTGCCTATGAATTGCGAGGCATATAACCCAAAACGTGATTTTTTAGAAGTAGCTCCAAAAAATGTCGTAATCTAAAATCATCTAGTCGCTGGGTATAACTTGGAGTAGTAGTACTAGAACAGTTCCAATACACATAAGATAATTTGTTTCTTTGGTATTTTTAAAAAGAACGAAGCTTGCCCATTGGCTTATTAAAAGAGCAGACGAATCTTTCATATTTTTGTTAAGCATCGGATAGCTTGTCTACTAAAAATCGGCAAGTTGTTGTGTTGATACAGGTGGTTTTGGAACCGTTACCGATAATGAGTACCCAAATGGTTCTTTATGTGTCCCAGCGGGTTTTCTTCTTGTGTCAGAAAATATGCGTTTTCTAGAAGATCTCGTAACCAATTTATACTGGAGAATGGAGATAGCAAAGATCAGAAATAGAATGGTTTTCAGAAACTTGCCAATTCGGTACATCAACCTAATGACGTACTTCCCTAGATTATGTGATATGCATCTTGACGATATGCAAGAACTTGACGATCTAAAGGGTTTTCCACTAAGAGGTTTCATTTTGATATTTAAAAAACTAGTATTATTTAAGAGAATACAATGAATGTTTATTTCATTATAAAGAGGAAGGTGAAATAACCGCCACAGCACCATATATCCCTTTCAAATTTTCCATGACCAATTCGCACATTTGCGGCTGTATGTCCAAAGACCTTATCTTTCACGTGGTTTCAAAGAAAAAAATTTACATGTGTTAAATCACAAGATCTCGATGACCAATTGTGATCACCTCTTTCAGAAATAACACAGTCATGAAACTTTTCTTGCAAAATTGCGATTGTTTCGTTGCGTGTGTGGCACGCAGCGCTGTCCTGCTGAAAATAAACGTCGTTCACATCAATATCTTCCAATTCCGGCCATAAAAAATAATTAATCATAGGTCGGCAGCGCGATCCATTCACCGTAACAGTTGCACCAGCCTCATTGTCGAAAAAGTAAGGTCTAATCACACCGCCAGCCCAAAAACCGCACCAAACAGTGACACGTTGAGGATGAAGAGGCTTTTCAACAATCATTCTTGGATTTTCTGAGCCCCAAATGCGACAATTCTGCGTCAATCCTACGAAGCCTCCGAGGTGAAAATAGGCCTCATCACTGAAGATGATTTTTTGAAGAAAATCTGGATCATTTTGATGCATTTGAAGGACCCAATCAGCGAAGATACGACGTTTATGGTGGTCGACCGGCTTCAATTCTGGTGTTAACTGAACTTTAAAAGCCTTAAGACCTAAGTCTTTATGCAAAATACGGTGTAATGTCGTTTGTGGAATGTCTAATTCCAAAGATCGACAAGGAATCGACAAACCTGGGTTTTCTTCAACACTACCGGCTACAGCAGCAATATTCTCAGTTGTTCTTGAATGGCCGAGAAGGTGCTTCACGACGACCACAAAGTGCTTTAGTTTTGGGAACTGTGACTTCAAAATGTTCACCATTTTTGTAGTGAATTTTAACAATAACAATGCGTTGTTGAAGCGTGTATCGTACCATTTTTAGTAATGGCGTAGTTTTTACTTGTCAAATGTCAAAATATGACAGCTTCAAAATTGACAGCTCCACAAATAGCAGGCTATTCAAAATGAAACCTCTTATTGGAAAACCTTATATAAATAAATTTTTAATTTCTCTAGTTCAAAATAGAATTAGAAACCAAAAAATTTGAAATTTTTAGGTTTAGTTGAACTTTTTTAATTAAACTGTCTGCATAGCTTAGAAATTAATAGACATTTTGTAATTTGACGTAGTGTCCATTTTTTTAATTTTTATTCCGAAAGTTTAAAAATGACGAATCTTTTGATCTTTGGTTAGCTTAATCCTTATAAGTTTGTAACTGAATTTAAAACAAATACCGAATACTCTATAGATGAAAAAAATTGAATTCCATCAGTTTATAAGTGTACACCAAATGGATACCCTTTCTAGAGATATGGAAATGAGACGTTACGAAAAAAATGAAACCAGTATTTTAGTTGCTACCACTGTAACCACTGTCTACCAATGTAATGTAAAACTCATGTAAATCGTCTTAAGATTATAAATTTAAATCACGTCTAAATAAATTAGTACAGAATAAATAATTGGTGTCTAAATTATATGTTCGAACCGAAAGACATGATTTAATTTAAATTTATAATTTTGTTAGTTTGAAAATTCTAATCAAACTTAAATTTTTTTTTAATCAATCACCCAAAATCCAGTTTTTTTTGTATTCGATATATAGAAAAACATTAGAACTCCTATATACCATAAACTAACAATAAATTTTAATTTTTTACATCTGGAAAAAACTTTTTCAAAAAATAAGAAAAAAGCTAAACTTATATACAAAACAAACATTAAGTTTTCTATTTCGGAATGTGGTACCGTCTTAGCAAAAAAACAACAAAAAAAAAAATTTTACGGAGAAGAAAAGCTTTAAAAGTTTTCCAATAATAATAAAAGTCCAACAACAACAAAAAAAAAACTTAATACTGTTTTAGATAAACATATATATTTATTATTACGACCATGGTATATAATTCGATTTTATATATATAAACATATATGTGTATAGAGTATTTTTCCAATTTTCAACACACAACAAAAATCGAACATTTCGAAAACTATTGTCGAACGTTCGAAACGAAATTATCGTAATAATTTTCAATCTATATATCTATATATGTATATTATGCGGTCGTAAACTTTTATTTTATATACTACATTATGTACATCTGAACGAAGTTTTATTCTAAGCGAAATTCTTTCCAATTAAGAGCGTCCTTTTTGGTGATTAATTTAAATTTGTGCGTCCCATTAGCGTGGTGTATACGCGAAACTAATTCTTAAAAATTGATGCAACAAACTTTTCAACATAATCCGACAATTATTGTGAAAAACTGACATCCACACCCATACTATATATGGATATAAATTATAAACCAACCAACACAAGAAAAAAAAAATCAATTAACGTTTTTGTTTGTTTTGTTGGTTTCTTTCTGCACGCTAAATCAAGACGAAATGCTCCTACATATTTATAACAGTTAACAAAACTAACATAAAGTAAGATAGATGAGAGTGAAAATGGCATATATTATAAAAGGTATAATAATTAGGATCATTTATTCGAGAAAAAAAAAATTTAACTCACTTGTGAAACGGTGGTCATTAAGAATCATTCAATGAGAAAAATTACTCAAGGGTTTCTAAAAGTTTATTTTGGAAGGAAATTTGTTTATTTTCTGCTGTTGGTTGTGTTCAAATTCAAACCAACAGAATTAGAACGTTTTATAAGACAACAGCAACTCCCACCCTATATATAGTATATATATATATGTAAATAGATAGCACACAAAACAAAAGACTAAAAAGGGAAAATTTTAAGGAAAACTTAATTTACTCATTAAAACAAAATTAAGGATGTGTCTTAGAGATAAACTGGTTATGTTTTTTTTTTGGTCTGTTTTGTGACTATTCTACTGCCTGAGTATGGAGGGGCAAGAACCACCGGTTCTTACCGGAAATACATAATTGGATTATTTGGACGATATTTTAATTTTTAATCAACACATACTTACTGTATCCTGTATATAGGTTTATGTTGGGAAAATCGTATCCTACTTTTCACATGAAAATATGTCAATTATTAAATAAACTAATTAGGATTAAAATGTTTAATCGTTTTTTAGAAATAAAATAAAATAAAAATAAATTTTAAATTTGTTTCAGAGAGATAAAAAATTTTGTTTTAATTAATTTTTATATTGAAATTACTTCTAAATAGGTATATATGTATGTACCTATATTATTCAAAAATTTAAATCCTAAATAATTAACATAATTTCATTTATTTCTTATATAATTATAAATTCTCGAGAAAACAGATTTAACGAGTTTCCAACTTTTTTAACACTTGACAGTGACATAATGAAAATGAAAATCTAATCGGCTTGTTTCTTTTTTTTTTAATGGCTTTCCAATAACAACTTGGAATAACGATATGGAATTATCGTGTATAGTATAAGAAGTGATTAAGACATTTTTATTCATTCAGATCCTCGTGATTAATTTTATTTTTTCGTTTTTATAAATATCGTGTCGATGATTTTAATTGTGTATACACGCGGGTTGGATACCAATTCGATTATTTGCTATAACAGATTTTAATATATAGTATCGGTCGAGACAGGACCATAAGAAAACATATGATAGATAGAGCCCAGCAGGATGCCAGTAAAGTGCCCCTAAATTCGAGGAAGATGGGAAAAGGTTTAACTACCTTTTTTTCAAATTATTAGGAAAATCGTATGGAAAGTGGCATCGGAATTATGTCAAGTTGACAGCCTATGCCGATCAAAGCTCGGTTTCGCGCTATAAGAAGGCTGTGTAGATGCAGATCAGTAAGAGGTGAATATAGTTATTATACTAAATGATACTAATGGTCTAATTAGCTATATATATTCAGAGCAATCATCGAAACCGAGTATAGGTAAAGTAGGAACACTCACATTTCTTACAGTTGGGTACCAGTCTATCAGAACGTCTGTATCCGGCTTATACTCTTTATTCGAGCAGAACTACTCAAACGGAACTTTAAACATAGGATAACAGAGATGATGCTGGAGATTGAATAAGTTGATCACATCACAAGTTACATTACTTAGACATTAACTTTTGTTAGTTAATCTGATTATTTGCAATTTGGCATACAACGATCTAATTTCATCGATGATCTAAGCTTGACTAACCAGACCACCACTCGGATAACCTCCGATGTTTTTTCTTCCTCTTTTTTTCGACTAAATCTGGCCAGTCATCTGCCATCAGCAAATTGTGTGTATAAGCTCTAGATTTTGACGTGTTTCTCTACTTAACAGCCGTTTGTTATTCATTCTCCGCTCATTTTTGCCGTTGTAATATAATCAGGAAATATATCCTCGTTGTATTTTAATGTTTACTATTGCGTAGCAATACACCAATTAATCTGATGAGTTGCGCATAGTAGACCGGGCAATATGAATTAAAAAAATGGTGGTCTAGGTGTATGAGATTTGTTGATATAAGAGAATGTTTTTTATTTCCTTCCACAAATGGCCCAAACAATAGCTTCGAAGTCGGACTCGCTGCCCGGGGGGAGTCTAATTCAACCGTGGTGGCGAAAAGTATTATTTAGGATGTCGAATGTTGAAGTTCCTTCAAAGTAACCTTTAACATCGTAAAGTAACATTGTAAATGTTCTCTTGCTGAGGAGATGTTCTGATCCAGCAATCTTCAATCCAGCGGTGACCGAATGGGAACTCTGGACTCCCAAATATAAATACCGTATATACATCAATGTCCAATACATAAACAGTATTGAATGAAGAATTAAAAATGCGATTTGTGACGTTTGTTGTAAGGGAAAGCGGGTAATAAAAACGAACTTCAAAATTGTCTTCAGAGTAAGCATTCTACAATTTCATATAATTCCAGAACAGAATGAATTATGAGCGAATATCTCCAGATTGATTCTTATTTACCGAATTGTTTCTGAATCAAAGCGGTAAACACTATGCTGTGTATTTAATCATTCGTTCACCAGCAACTGAATTTGTTGAACTTGTGGGTTTTCGGATCCAATACTAGATCCTAGATGATACATGTGCTAAAAAAATGTATCAACCGAAGTTTTCTCCGCCCAAGATTATATCTTTGATGAGTTTCATTTTCTCTCAATTTCAAATAATGTACAATAAATTCAGTGATTTTAACAGAGAAATCGGTTAAGGATACCCCATACTCCAGTTGTTAACACTTCATCAGGGACTAATTCAGTATGTATTTCATTACTATATTGTAGAATGTAGTGAGAGACAGTGGCAGTCCAAGCGATGAAACACGGCGTTCAGAAAGAAAACAAAGAGAAAATGTCGTTTATTCGAATACTAATAAATCTAATTGGGACAGATCAGAATATTGCTGATGCATTAACAAAAGGACTTCTCAAGTCCAAACATCAACAACATCGAGACGAGATGCGACTCAGACTAGATTTGATTAAAAGTGGCAGTGTTGGCATAATTATGAATTTAGTTTTGGATAGTTGGCACTATTGAGAATTTGTTAAATGGTTTCGGAGCATTTAAATTTACTGGTACTTTTTGTAAATGCCCCACTCTGTTTAACTGGACAAACTTTTATGATAGAATTTAGTGATTTTCCGTTTGAAATTTTTTTCGGTATCCCACAGTTTTGTCGTGGAACTTTCTGGGTTTAAAATACAATAAAACACAAAAAAGAACTGCGGCATGCCGAATGCCACCTGAAATGATTTATTTAAGGCCAACCAATTGTGGCCTAAAATCATGTACTCATCAATTAATTTTTATATCTGAAGAACACCTCTGGCTATGTTTATTCTCAATCTGTCAAAATTTATCAAATTGATTACTCAGCGTGACTGGATCATCGACTATAATACAGTAATCTCGAGCATAAGGCAGTTAATCATCCAATTTAATTTGCCTTGCAGTGAGTAATTCCTGATAAATACATTCAGTAGTAACTCAATGGATGTGATAGGCTGGTAGCTTATCATTTTTGGAAGAACATAAACATCCATCATCGTACCAAAAATTGATAGTGTGTGATTTCAATGTTATTGTTGAGCTGTCGAAAACAAGCGACTATATTGGAGCCAAGTTTCTTAGTAGAATTGTTGCCTATATTCGGTTATGATGTACATTGGTCTTTCAATAACCGCGGTTGCCTAAAATGTTTAAAAACTTGCACTACAAAGTTGTAATGGATTTGGCAGAACCATTCTTTCATAAACCAGCTTCCGCTCAATTCGTTTAGTCGATGTTGTAAACACGTAACAATTGGTGGCAGCGGAAAGATTGTAATATGTCAACTTCGATTGGAGCAGGCTTTAGAGCCAAAAATCGAAAATTCTGGGTTAAACAGAAGAGGAGAGAGTTAATGGCCAATTAAACATTGGAATCCAGAGAGAAACCACTTACATCTCACAGGATTGTCGGGAAATAGGATGAATACGGTTAAGATCGCGATCTCATATGCAAAAAGTTTTGGCCAGAGAGGTGCCAGAACGTTGTAGTACATTTATTAAATAGAGTGCCATCTGTTGAGCAATAGATTAACTACCAAAATAGTAGAATTTTAATGTTGATTTTGTTTTAATGTTGTAATGTAATTTTGTTTTAATCTAATTTTTCATATCCATCTGTATAATATAAGTTACATATGGTTTATCCGGAGTTGTACGTTTTATTTCCATCAACATTAACCATAACAAAAATAGTAATTTAATATCAAATAACAACACTATATACATAAATAACTAAAAGCTCGGTATTTTTGTCTATGTAGTTTGGTTTTATACGTTGATAAATAAATCAAATTAATAAACGAAAAATCAGCAAAACGGTATTTTCGTATATATGCAACCTACATTTTGAACAACAAAAATTTCTCTTTATACACAAATCAACTTAAATACAGACGAAACTTTAGTAACTAAATCTAAAACCAAACAAACTAACTTTTCGAAACAAACATACTAAATAAAAATAAACCAATTTAGATAGCATCTATATAATATACAAAAGTATACAGAAAAGTAACTACATATGTTTTACCTGAAAGTGAAATTCTTGTTTATCTGCACCACATCCCAACTACATATATGTACATACATACATATCTCTCAAATAGTTTTAGAATTACATATATTTTAAGAAGATTGTGTGTATAGAAAAATAGGGTTTCTTTGGAATACACAAAAAAAACTCCGTTAATTCCATGCGCACAGTAGATTTTGTGCGGTTAAACCAAGAAAATCGGATAATTTTCTGGTTTTCGTTATTCTTCATCATCAAAAGGAACATAAATTAAATTATAAATTTAAGAATTACAAACGTAAAACATCTAGTAAATAAAATTAATGTGTACCGAGCTAAATTGAAGAATAAAAGTTTAAAATATGTTTTAAATCTTAAGAGAGCTTTTTCATGTGCTATAAATAAATAGTTTTATTGTGATTCTACATTTTATTGTTGCTTTTCGTATATGTGTATCCACTCTGAGAGTGAACTCGAGAAATTAATTATATATCAGGTTGTATGTATGAATGTATATCTGTATAATTTTTTCTATAGCTGAACAGTTGTGTGGGGTGGTGTGGTGAGATTACACATTTCTTGAAATAAAAAGCTTTTTTTATTACGTTTGTATTGGTTAGAAACAAAATTTTTTATTACGAGTACCATTATGACACACGTTGGTTAGTTTTATGAAAACGATGTCATCCAATATTAAAACGATTACTGTAGAACTTCACCGACGGTTATATGGAAAGGTATACTTAAAGTGTCGATGAACCATTGTTCATTCTGCATTTTATTATTGAAATAATTGTGTAGCTCTGACAACAAAACCTGTACCTGCTTAATAACAAGTTCAACAAATTTTTATGGTGCTCAATCCCATAATAATGTTTTGGCTTCACGGTAACTCGTGTTTTCTCTCCAGTTTTGGATACAGAGTTGGTTGATGTTTTCGTCGATTTCATCCTGCTATCTTCCATATATGTTCCACAAGACCCAATGTTGTCATATATAGCGCATACAGCCCGTGATTGTACAATATCCTAAAATTACACGAAAAATGTTTCTTTCAAAAGTGACCACAGAATCGCCCTCATATATACTGTTATCCACGATAATGCAATTCACGAATCAGAGCCAAACATCTAGATCGGGAGAATATGGGGTTTATAAAATGCAATCGTGGTTTAGATATTGTTTTGAGCAAACAGTAGACAGATTATAGAGAGGTTTATCCTGCATTTCACTTCCAGACTCATAGTGTTTTTAAGACTTGTCTTAAAACGTATTTTATTCTGTAAGCCGTATAAATTTTGCTGTGATGACAAATTACGACATGGAAGAGTATAGGTTCACCTCGTTGAATGCTCTAATATGTAAACATCGCTTTAAAAATGATAACGAGACCATTCACACATAAGGTAGCCGTGTGTAACCTGCAGTGTGAGAGATAAGTACTATACTTATCACTATGTTTCTGTCCGTTATCATATCAACGAGTCTCATTTCATTGACGTTGGTGTTATCGTGAAGACTGGGTGAGCCTTGGAGCATATTTTTTTTTTCTTACCTTCGCATTGAAATCATGATTTTGACATCATATATTTGGGAAAA
Source organism: Tipula unca (assembly GCA_951394425.1). Lineage (NCBI taxonomy): Eukaryota > Metazoa > Arthropoda > Insecta > Diptera > Tipulidae > Tipula > Tipula unca. Next base: position 33,986,000 of record OX596381.1, read on the forward strand.
TTGTTGAACATATATAAAGTTTACATATAAAGGGTATTCCACCTAACGTTTGCAATTTAATTAAGCTCTAAATTCAAAGCGGGTTGGTTTATTAGAATGAATATATAAATTGCCTTTAAGTATGGGACATAATTTCATTCAAATAAATTTTACTGCTGGTTTTACAGTACCCCTTTCTGTAAACCTAATCTTTTTTGAACTTTTTTATTTGTGGCTCTCCACAAAAAAAAAAATTGCAACGGAGTTAAATCTCAGGTGTGTGGTGGCCAATTGACATCTCCTCTATATTGCTAATTATTCGATCGCCGAAGACAATTGGTGCAACCTACCGAATGTTTCGTTTGCTGTGTGGCAAGTTATGCTGTCTTATTGAAACCAAATGATGTGTGTGTCCTCTTCTTGAACTCTGGATAACAAAAACTCTTTTATCATTGGTCGATAACGCTCCATATTGACTGTAAAGGCGGCTCCTTGCTTATTTTCGAAAACAAATGGACCAATGCTGCCGCCAGTACAAAATCCACACCAAACAGTCCCTCGTTGTGGATGCATTGGCTTTATCATCCCCAAATGCGACAATTTTGCTAGTTGACATTATCCTCCGAGGTAAAAATTACCTTAGTCGGGAAAGATGATTTTTCGGTAAAAATTCTCATTTTCTTCCAAGCATTCCACAACCAAATTAGCGAACGTAAACGTCGCGGACAGTCACTTTGATTCAGCCTGCACTACCTGAACTTTGTACGAGGTCTTTGTTCAAAATCCTCATCATAGAACTGCGTGAAACGAACATTCTTGAGCAAGATTACGAGTTGATGTTAATCGATGCTCAGACACAGCTGTAATGTTCTGGGCTGTAAGGGCTGTAAATGCATGTGTACGTGTTGGTTTATCCAACAACAATCCAGTTTCATGAACTCGCTTTACAAATTGATACATAAATCACCTTGTAGGCATTTCATTTTTAGTGGAGTTTTCCACGTAAATTTCTTACAGTTTGTGTAGAAGAATTTGAAAGTAAAGTTTCAATATTTTTCAATTTTATCCAAGCGTAAAGCGACCCATTTCGTAAATATACAATTGATGATATCAATGATATATATGTTAAGCTTATAGTATATGTAAAGGTCGGTAGATATTGCAGAAACTTTCATTTGGCCAGTTGATTCCTGATTTTTCCGAAGACATATTCCGGCTCTGGACGTCGCCTGTTTTCGTTTTAGGTCGTTTAAGCTTGTCTTCCGGTTTTCTTCGAGCTTTATCTTATGTGTTCTTTCCTAACAGGTTATTAGAGCTGTGTCAACCTCATACAAGAGTCACAGCAATATTATTGACAGTTATGGAACTCATATAATCCGCTTTGATTCCTATGGCAACTCTCACGCTCTTCTTCCAATTTATCGAAGAAAACGCCACGTGTCACTTTCTCTCAACTTCAGTCGTTTCAATCGAAAATGTAAAATGCAGTATTCTTTAGACTCCTCAGCGAAGAATTGGAATATATTCAAGAATATGATTTTGATCTATATAGTTAGTGATTTTTTTGATCGAACATAGATCTGTAGGCCCCTAAAGAAAGTGAAAAATTATTCGTGAATCGATAAACTGGAGATTCGCTAACCAACGTGAAATAGGCTGGAATTGGCCAGCTTGAGCCATATTATCACGGCCTAGATGGTTTATTTTCAGATTTTCGCAGAATACGAACATGAATAGTTGATAAAAACTCGGTTATGAACGATTAAATATTTAGTAATGTAAATCGGGACGATGCTGATTTACTTTCAGTTTATCGTAAACAATTTATGGTGAAAAATTTATCGTAGAACAGTTTAGTTTTTTTATAACTTGTCGCGGATTTAATGATAGAATTTGATTTGTTTGTTCTAATACAGCGATGGCGAAACTATGACACGCGGCACATTTTTAAGACGTGAGAGATTTGGATACAATGATCTATAATTTTTATTTAATCAAAAATAAATTATAACTTCATCAGTTTTTCATACGTTATACACTGGGTTAGTCAGGTCGTTAGAAGAAGATCAGTCCGGTGTATATGCCATGCACATATACTTACGAGACTACGTCACTGTAATTCTAGACAGTCGTACCAATTTTGTTGGCATTCCTAGATATTCCAGAGCAGACCTCAAACTCTCTCGATTGATCGAGTCATAGGCCTGCCGGAAATGCAGGAACACCTGATGTACGGAGATAAGTGACTGATCTTCTTGAAAATGTTGCATATAGTGGCCACTTTCTATTCGTCGCCATACTAATCGAATAAGGTCGAAAAGACAGTTCCACAAAGTATCCCTTCCGAAAATAAAGGTTTCCTTTGGTGAACACCAAGCAGGTCGGTAAAATGTCCATTCCATTCATCGAGTACTGCATCGATGTTGACACAGGCGGTTGGTGCAGGCCAGAAAGTATGGAGCAATCCAATAATTCCCTTAAACAAATTACGCGAACTGCACTCATTGCTGCAGTTGTTGGACTTTCAGAACCTTGGCCATCCACAATTCGTGCTTCTTCCGTCTACAAATCCGCTTAGCCTCCCTCCGAGCAAGAGCAGCTTTGTTTTTCCTCGCGATTTTGACACGTTGTTGCACTTCACTATGGGCTATATTGTGTTGCTCGACTGCAATACGACACTCATCATCAAACCAATCATTCTTGGGTCGTGTTTTGACTTTACCTAAAACCTGTTGAGCAGCACTGACAACCGAAGTTTTCAGTACCTCCCAAACAGAATTCACACATTCAGACTGGTAATTAGCTTCGTCAATGCTATCGCGGACAAGATTCTGTTATTGTTTCTTTTGATCTTCATTTATCAGACCTTAGTAGTTGAAACGTTCGCTTCGTTTCGCTCTGTTCCCAGACTGGTATGACAAAATGATGATCGCTGCCTATACGTATTTGGTTGCTGATCGATAAGTTCTCACATCCTGCACAACCCGAGCCAACCTTTTTGAAATTATAACACGAGGTCAAGTTGGCTGCGGGAAGTTTTGCGAGGAAGGATCCATGTTTCTAAATGCATTGGTTTGAGTAGGAAGAGTGTGTTTGCTACTCTAAGGTCAATTTCAAAGTACATCTTTCTCTCACCAATATCGGTTGCAGTTTCGGGAGTAAAAACTTTTGTCAATCGGTTATTGACTGCTTGGAAGTCCAAAACAGCCTTCTTTACTGCGGCCCAAGAAAAAATCCAGCTCCAAGATTCCCGAGGTCATCTCCACTATTGAGCAAGGTATGTCGATGGGACACATGATCTCTACTTTTAAGCCAGCGAGTTTTCAACGTACCGATCCTAAACCTTGTGTGCGGATACTTCAGCGGGGTCCGGTATTGGTTTGGCGGTATCCAGTTTTTCTTTTGTTGATATTGCACACAGTTGAATTTTTTAGGGATGTGGGTCGTCAGTCCAGCGATCAAACCGTTTAGTCCCCTCTTACGACAAGCAAAGGATACTGTCTAGGAAATCATGTTCGTACAATTTAGGTTTACGAGACATGTGAGTGCCCCCGGCCACAGAGGCCAAATTAAAACGTATACTCGTTTTATTTTTAAGGTTTAAAAGGTGAATTGAAGTTACTTTATTATGTGACTTAGTACAAAACAATGGCTTTTCTACCGGATACTATGTTCAGTCCAAGCTCTCGAGTCGCGCTTCTAGTATACATGCCTTAATTAACTACCATGATACTCTCGACTTAAAACCGAACACATATGTTACTGGAGTGAAATTTATTAGACCCGTGTACATCGAGTACTATTGGGTTGCTTTTTGTTCATGAAAATAGCACAAGTATTGTTTCAAATTAATGAAAGGTCGCCCATAGACAAACGAACAAATCGTGTGGATATAAGGCTTCTCTTTTCTATATAGCATTGCTAATTGGAGAGTCGTTTTAAGCTATTCAAACAAGAACTCCATATCGATGGTAAGGTTCTCGTCGTTATATATCATACGTGGGCAGGAAAATAATTACATATCTACTTCTAAGAATAAAGGATATATAGACTAAATGAAAAACATTGATTGAATACAGTTCATAAAAACAAACCAAACTCATTTAATTTAACATCAGAAACTACCTACACAGCATTCATTTAATGAAATTTCTATTTTCACCTTTCATTTTTCCGTATCAATTGGATATACATATATTGTATGTATAGAAAATCAAATCAGTTTACCCCAATATTATGTTTTTCAATCAAGCTCCGTGAATGATTAATTTCACAAAATAATTTCACGGTCTTTAGGCAACTTCATTAAGTGCGGGGGGTTTGTGAGTAAGAAAACTAAAATCGCCGTAAACAAAACCAAACGAAAAAAAGGAAAATTAAATGAAAAATGATAAAACATTAAATTACTAAATATACAAACACAAACACACACACTCAAATAAAAAGGATATATATTTTTTTCCATGATGTTTTTAATTCCTTTCCATCTGGTCAGAGACTTAAAGACTTACACATTGTGAACAAAACGCATAATCCTTTTTCATACTTTATCGTTATATACAAAAGTCCTTATGTGTATTCGAACAGAATACGGTTGAGTTACCGACGAAACAAAATTTTAAATAATAAGGATTTTAATTTTTTCTTTGTTAATTGAATTTTTTGTTTGTATATATACAATTCTCCTTATATATCCTTGTTCAATGTGTATATGTATAATACAAAAAGGGCATAACTTTTATATAAATTTGTGTTCTTGCTTTTGTAAAACAAAAACTTTATTCACTTAAATTATTTTCGAAATTTTAATTAATTTAATAATAATTTTTTTGTTTTGTTTTGCTTATATCCTTTTATATGGCATGCTGGTAGATAAAACAAAAGGATACAAAAACAAAATGTGTTGTGCTCCAAGCAAGACTAGACTAATTTGGCGTAAATCATTTACGGAGAGACTCGTCTTAATTACTGTGTATGGAAGGTATACAAATTGTATTATTGAGTAGATAAAATATTTTATGTGCATGTGTTGATATCCATTGGCATTTGCACGTGTTGTCATTAATATTAGCCCATTAAAAATATGTCAGATTACAGGTTTCCATTTACGTGCGCAGCCATCCACATAAAAGTTGCCGAGAAAACTAATTGATTACTTTTGTGTGTGTATTCGAATAAGACGATTTCATGGTATATAAATATTTGTAGTATATATTCATTAAGGGTGTATATAGCAAGAATACCCAAAATATAAAAATTTTCTTGTTCAGGTCATCTTGATTGTGAAAACGAAAAAAAGATGTTCTGGTTTCTGAATTTTTAATTGATTTCTTTTCAAACGGGCGATACAGTTCATGAATTATAATTTTAAAAAAAATTACCATTCATATAAACCATCATCTTCTTAGATATACACCCTAAAGGATATCATATCCATTTCATCATACTTATTGAATACATTTTTCTACAAAAGCATATATAATGGTTTTTGCTATATACACTGTAAATTTATGCGTAGGAGCACGATTTAGTCATTTCTTACAAAAAAATTTAATTTCGAAAACCCTAAAGATCAACCACCTTTCCATACTGCTAACTCCCATATTTACATAATATACACAAAATTTTCTTTTGTCTAAATCAAAAGTACAAATAAAAATTGTGTTTACTTTCTTTCTATGTATGTATGTACGAGTACATGTTCTGCCCGGAACACATTAGATTGTCGTTTTAATCCCATATTCAGCACAAAATTAAAAGCTCTCTAAACTGTGGGTATTTTATTGGTTTAAAAATTTATATTTGTTGTTTATACATAAAAACATTTTGTAATTTTATGTTGACACGAATTTATGTTTATTTCTCAGTTATACAAACATATATGTACATGCACATATACATATATAGAGACGATGTGGTTTTAACGATTTTGAAAAGACAAACAAAAATATTTCCAGTGTAACACGAACAATTACGTGAACGGTTAACTGATATAGCCTCGTATATAAAGAGAGACTATTTTGAATTGATTGATATAGTCAGTAAAATTCCAATATGCTTATAATTGGCAAAATAGGTTCTGAAAGTCATATGAATATGGGCCAGTATATTAAATTTAGCGATTGACTATATGGGGCCATATACATACCTATGAGCCTATTCCGCCAATTATATACAACATACGACTGATGTTCAACGATTTATCACAGCAAGTGATGCCAAGTCCAATCCAAATTTAATATATTGGAGCATATTCATATGACTTTAGCATCGTCTGCCAATTACTACGTACCACAAGAATGTATACGCATAGAGTTTACAAATTATTTTAATGATTATATCAGGTTTTGAGATCATTTTCAAAATCCTGGGATGAGAATATACTATTGTCTGATGAACTATTTCAATTTTTCTGGCATGGAATCCTGGGATAACTCCACACCCTTTTCTCTGTAAAGATAATTTAAATGTAGGTCTTCATAAAGCAAAACTATTTTTACGTATTTTAAAAACTTTTAAAGTTGTCGGCCGATCAAATTCGGTTTTATCAGGTTATCGTTAATTGCATGATATTAGAGGCTGAATAGGCCGCATATATAGCAGTATATATTATTAAGACGACACATTGGTGGTTCACCGACTACTAGCAGTAGTTTTCAGCGCGACTTTTCACTAGTACTGATTCTCATCTATTGTTAACCCGCAGACAACGTCGATAACGTAGACAAAGTCATAAATGTGATACGGAGAGGTGACAAGTTTATAGAATTGCGCCTACAATGCATGTTAATCTACAATTTAAAAAAAAAAAAATTTTTAATCAGCATTGTCGGCAATGCGTCGTTAAAATCGATTTTAATATATACATAGTAAACATTTATTAAAGAACTATATGATTTAGCAAGCGATTTGAAGTTTTGGACTCAAGAGTCGGTTTTGTCACATTCTCCACAATGACGATCCTATGCAAGTTTAGTAGAAATCGACTAAACTATATAGTATAGTCAGTTGTTTTATTCTTTCAACGATTAATTTTAAAAATAGTGTTGAATGGCCAAATGAAATCAAACAATCGTCACTGTAATTTTTATTTTAGTTAAAAGATTGTATACTAAACTTGTACAGAAATCCTTTATACTGAGTTAGCTAGTTCACAGTAATCTAAAGGCACAATGAATTAGAACGAAACTAATCTAGTCAGCAAATTGATTGGAGACCTTGTGGTGATTATAAAAGATTAAACACCGCCATCGTTCCTGACCGTTACCCTATACTGAACATACAACATTTCTCTATGAACTTAACCGTTTGTACCATATTCTCTAAAATTGGCCTAGTCAGGGCATATCATTTAATACCTGTTGCTACAGAAGATATTGCTAAGATAGTAATTATCATTCTTTTTGGCTTTTCGAATTGACGCTAATTCCTTTTGGGTTACGCAACGGTATACAAGGTATGGTTAGAGGACTAGATTCAAGGTATATAGTTAGAGGACGGGATATTAAGATGATATTTTTAAGTTTCGAAATCAAAAGAAGAGCACAAATCCTAAAGGAATATTCCCATCCGAGGAATCCGATGAAGCTATATCGGAATTTTCAGTGGCTACATCCATTCGAGAAATTTATCATCGCTTTGTACCAAAACTAGCTGAATTGTTATCGCCGATTCATGCGAATCTATTTTCGTTACTCATAAAGCCAAAAACTGCAAGAAATTTTGTTTGGTCAGAAGAGTGAAATGAAGCATTCGCTTAGAATAAAAGTGCACTTGCTCATGCAATACTTTTGAGTCATACTTTAGATGGTCAGTATTGCTACTGTTGCATCGTACACCGCAGTTGAAGCCGTCTTACAGCTATTCAAATATGGGTGTAGGGTACCTCTAGCATATTTCTCCAAAATGTTACAACCAGCCTAAACGAAATATTCAGCATTTCATAGAGAATTACACGCCATATACTTAGCAGTTAAACATTTTTGATAGTTTGTAGTATGTTGAGAATTTACGAATTACACTTAACCTTCATAAGCTCCAAAATAGAAAGAAGTTCACGATAAGTGATAACGAAACTGCCTCTATCGAAAAAACACTCCTTTTGGCCTAACATGAATAAAGACGTTAACATCTGAGCGCAAATTCAAAGGCAGACGAAATCAGCCTTTTGGTAGCTGGACCACTTCCTCTATCAAATGGACATGCTTACATTTTAACTGCAGCAGCTCGTTTCAGTAGATTGCCAGAAGGTTACCTTATGAAGGATATTACCGCCGCAACTTTGGAAAATGATATAATAAGATTTTGGGTATCTGTAAACATTACTACAGATCAAGGAAGTCAATTCAAATATATAAGCTTTTCTCAGAATTAACAAGGCTAAAATCTAGGCACATGTCGAATTTGGATAACTCCTCATCACCCGCAATTTAACGGAGTGATACTGATACCAGCAGAACCGATCAAGTTATTAAACATCTGCGAAATAATATGCACAATCTAGTTAAATTCTAGAAATAAAATGTGAGTTAGTTCACAAAGGTCCACATAAGGTAAATTGACGATTCAGAAAATATTTTGAGGTGGACTTCAATGAACAAAACACATCCACATCTATCGATCGACTAAAACCAGCTTTTGGAGTCTCGATCAATAATATTGCAAAACCAAAATGTGTTCAGTTTAGAAAAAAAATATTATTTTTATTTCCCCGTAACATTTACTCGAAGGGAGATGATGTGGTGTTCATCTCCACAATGTTGCACCCACTGACCACACAAGAAGTAATGAAAATAATTATATATGTATAATAATCCGGTTCGTAAAAATGCATCCATCCACAAAATAAATCGTGCATTTGAAGAAACAGATTATTAATTTATTCAGTTAACGCAATAGCATAACAATACCCGCTAACAGTTCGAAAGTTATCGTGTTATGGGATTCCCAATTTAACTTGAACCATTCTTTTAGTTATTCGTAAAGTACTTAACCCAATGGCCCTTTTACAAAATACAGCTGCAATCTAGCGCATTTTTTTCAAATCGTAGAAAAATATCGTAGGTTGTTGACATTGTCTTAATAGTTGACGTTAACAAAAAATCTTTCCAAGTAATCTACGTAACATTTTACGTGTCGACAACTATGCATATTACACGGCGTAATCTACCTCGCCCAACCCTGAACACTGTACAACTAAAATCTGATTCTATTTGTCCAAACTTATGTTTTGGTTCTATAATAGCAGGATAATTGCAATCGGTTGTAAACAGTACCTTGTAAACAGTTGCTCCTGATCAGAGAATAAACAGTTTAATCTTCCACCATTTTACCATACATTTTCAAAGATTCTTCCTAAAAGGTACTAAAATTAAAAATGATAACGACAATTATAGATGACTATAGGTGCTTGTGGATTTTTTTATACAGATGTTTTCAGCTTTAATTTATTTTTTGTATATCTGAATTTTGAATTGGTTATCGAATTATTGGGTCCTGCCTAATAACAAAAACAAATTCAACTATCACCGTTGATTTTCAGGTTTTCCATCATTCGAAATTTGATAGTTTCTGACTGCTAAATTCTAGATTAGAAGAACTTTAGATCTGAAATACTGAATTGTTTGTGTCAAAACTCTTCAATTTAACTTCGAATTGACTATTTCTTCACAGTTCTATCTAATGAAAATCTAATAATTAATTATTATTTTAATATCAAACAAAATTTCATAATCAAAAAACATCTAAAAACATAAATTGAAGATTTTTTTATTTCGGAGATTGAAATTGGAAATTTCTAAATTTAACAATTTTGTTTAAATTTTTTTTCTTAAATTTTTAGTCAATTAAATAATAAAATTTGAGGCACTGTACATTTTGAATTTAGTTTTTAACCTTCTTTGATAATTCTATATAATATATTCTAGATTCGAAATTTAAAAATTTCTCGATTCTAAATTCTTTGGATTCAAAATATATTTTCCAACAAATTTTGTGTCCAATATTCTTGATATTACAATTCTATTCCACTGTCCAATACCGCTTATTGCATTTAGTTATTAAATGAGCCTAGTTTATCATTTTAACCATTTTCAATGGTTTGCTACAAATTTTTCAAAGTTTTAATCCTAGAGGTGAAGACGTCCTATAGGTTTCATTACCAAAATCATTCTATACGAAAGCAAAGTATGTGTATGTAGCCTATGTAGCAGGCGCAACCCATCTTATTGGGCAAGGTTGAGAATGCTCACACCATTCATTTAATGTACCAGAAATGGCATCATCCATGAACAATTTATTTATTAAAACAAATCCATTATAGCATCAAACATGCCATATTGAGTATACTATTGAATACCAAATTCTAGTCGACCCCGCCAGGCATTCACATAGTAAAATATACGAACAATTTTTTTTATTTTTATATTAAATATGCGACCTTGCGAAGCACATACACACATAGTAAGATACACGAAAAATTGTCTATGGCTGATGCAAGACAATTATTCGTGTGTTTTACTATGGGTGAGTGCTTGGAAAGGACTAAAACTTCGTATCGAACATTTTTAATATTTTCTTATTATTCTTTAAAAACACGAAATACGCGTGCCCCGAGTTTGTTTAGGTCATTAGTTATTTAAGCAACTTGCACATTTCATTAAATTTTTGATGAGTTTTACTATTTTTAACAGAATTGGAAAAAACCCAATTGATTAAAATTATGAACATTATTCACAATTCTAGAATTTTCACTTCTGTTAAAAATGGTAAGATTAATCAGAATCTAATTAGCTTGACCGCAAAGTTCCTAAATGGTCTAATTGACGGAACAAATTTTAAAAAATCATGAAAAACGAAATCGTTTACGTAGCTGCTAAATGTAATAATAATAACAGTGTTAAAGGCCATTACTGGCCCCTTACTGAATCAACAATCTGGCTCCAACGGTTTCGATCCTGAGCTTGGTCTTCATACTGTCTTAGACAATCTGAAGAGGCCAAGTCGTTCTCTACATCGTGGAGCCATCGTCGCCTGCAACGACCTCTAGGCCTACCATATGGTGGCTCTCCTTTCAGAGATCGCTGCACAATTCGTTCCGGATCAGCACGCAGAACGTGACCGAGCCAGCGTACTCGCTGAGATCTAACTTCATGTACAATATCGGGGATCTTCATCAGATCTCTGATCTCGAAATTGTACAGAGCTCGGTATGTACCATCTATTTCGCGTTTAGGGCCGTAAATCACACGCATGATTCTTCTCTCAAATGTAAGGAGCCATCTCTCGTACTCACCCGTCAGCGCCCAACTTTCACATCCAAACATAACAACGGGCCTGATCAACGCTTTGTAAAGCTTCAGCTTCACGGCACTTGATAAGTGTTTAGATTTTAGCAGTGGCCTTAGAGCATATAAAGAACGACTGCCAGCTAAATGTAAATGAAATTAAATATTTTTTAAATGGTATAAACTAAATAGTAAAATTCATCAGAATTGCCTTTGTCACAAGGACTCTAAATGGTCTAAACTATCTAAAATTATAAACGAGTACCCGAGACGATTTTTGAGAGCGGCTGTACAAAATTATAAAATTCAGTCTACATCGTGTAATTTTTAAATTCCGTTAAACAAATATTAAAGATCAGAATTTAGTGCGCTTGACCACAAAAATCCTAATTGGTGTAAAATATCCAAAAATGTGCATGATTATCCGTGGACATCTCTAAAATTGGCAATAAAAATTAATAAAATTCGTTTAAAATGACGATATTTGGAAATTCTGTGAAAATCTAACAGCGCATTATAAATTAATTCCCATAGACAAAAAAGTGGCAGTTGGACTACGCGATCCAAATAAGCTTTTGGGAGCATTTAATTATCTCTAGAATCGAGAGGTCAATTGTATTTAAAAATACAACAATTGAATTTCACAATTTCCTAATTAATAGAAATTTCGGATTAAATTTTCATTGATGATGACAACAATCCATCTAATTTATTACTATACACAGTTTCTAACGGAATGATTAATTGAGTAGACTATTAGTTGAGTGACCCACAATCTCTATACATTTTCTCAATCGACTCTGCTGGCAAAAGTCATACCATTAAAATTCCAGACTCCATGTTGGTATGAATAAGTGTTCAAATAGTTTGCCGCTATGTCTGTACCTGCATATAACTACGGAAATTGGTGAAAATGACAAATTGTTTAATATTCCTCTGAATACCATAATACCTTTGGAAAGAGACTTAAAAAAATTATTAGTTAGTGTATCGTGATTTGGGTTATCACAAATTTAATTGACACGCAGCCGAAAGACATGATCTCATCTCATCAATCTAAATCGGATTAAATTAATTTCGTATACATTATACGTATATATACCAGAACCAATTATTGTTATTTAAAAAAAAAATACACTAATCTTAACCACTGTACACATACGAGGCAGACACCAAACAAAACCTTTTTTAATTTTCATTATAGTTTTCTAAACCTAATCTTTTATAAATTATAGATATCATGAATTTGATTTATATTTAAAGGGATTACTTAATTTATTTGGGAATTAATATTTTTTCTGTTGATTTTTAAAATATTCAAAACTAAAAGCTCATAAATCTGGAAGAGTATATATAGCAAAGAAAACCTTGTTGTTCAACATAAATTGATTTTAACACACACACACACACAGTATCAACAATATGGTATAGATAAATTATTTTAATTTAAGATAATACTTAAGAAGAAATATAATTTGTTTCATATATAAATTTTAATACACAAGGAACCCTTTTAAAACGTCATAATTAATTAATGAGTTTGAAGATATCGACAGTTTATATATTGTCTATCAATCTCTCTCAACATTAAACTTTCCTCTTAAAACTTTTTTTATTCTGAACCATTTTTTTTTTGTGTACAACAAGTGTATTTTTAATGAAATTCAATTAAAACGACTTTAAAAAAAGCTTTTTTGATTTTCTTGTATTCTATTATATAATATATAAAGCTTTTTGATTATTATTATATTTATTTCAAAAAACTCGACACAATATGTTGTTAGAAAAGTCTTGAAAAACTTTGAAATACTTTCGTTCGCTTACAAACGCAAGCAACACGCAGGCATTTGATTAACGAGAAGTTAATTTCTGAGATTACATAATTAAAATAAATTAAAAATTACTAACGCAAAAATGAAACGAACGAAAAAGGCTGTTTTCTTTTTTAATAGACCTAAATAAAGCTTTAAAAGCTTTTCTGTGAAATCAAATAATTATGATGATGTTAATAATGAAAAAAAAAGGGGTTATATGTTGTTTCTTCGTGTTATATATGTATATATGCATGTATAGCGAAGATGCTGATCTTGTTTGTTATTTTAGTATTTTTAACATTTTTCTTTTTTTGGGATAATTAGAACGAAAAAATCAATTATTTTCAAAACAAAATTTTATTTTTCCTTTTCATACCCTTTTTCATTCTTGAGGGTGTTTTCTGTGGTGGAATCAATATACATATATACTAGATAATGATGCCCAGAAGTGATTTTTTTTTTCCAAAAATAATCATTCTTATGCGGTTGGTTGAACTGAATCAAAACCCACACAATAAATGGAATATCAAACCATGTACATTTTGCTAGATACAAAAAATAGCTCTATTACATAAGCATATATAGTTGAAATCAAGAAAGATTGAATCTAATAGTTGATAGACGCCGCCGGCTCTTGCCAGTTCGACTGTATTTGGATGAAGTTTATAAATAATCACAAAAGTTTTGATTTAAAGTTAAATTCACTGTCGCACCAATTTTGTTCGATTATATGAACGGATCTCTGTACGTTGATTGACGATTCCAAATAAAAATATTTAATAAAGAATTTCTGGTGGCATTTTTTAAATATTTTCTGAATCTTAATAATTAAATTAACTGATTTAATAAATTTAATTAAAGATTCTAATAAACATATTTTTTTTTATTAAGAAAATGAAATCGATGTTAAAAATTAGGACCTCATTGCGCCTATCTAAATACTATATAGCATGTTAGTGGTATCAACTTCTTTCTTATCCTAGTTTTATAACACATCTCCAAAATGTTTCAGGATGAAATTTGTCCGTTTTGAATTATTTTCAGACGTGGTTGATCTCGATTTTGTTTTTGAGATGTTTTTCAAATTTAGAATATTCATTCGAAATTAAGATGATTTTTCGAATTATGGAACAAATTTTCGTGAATTTCCGTGAAAAGTCACCAATAAATTTACTATACCTAAATTTTCACGTGCCAAAACTTATCGTTCATCGGATTTTTTAAACATCATCAAAAATTATCAAACTGCACGAATTTAAAAAACAATTTCAAAAATATGATTCAGTCATAGGATTTGTAGATCGCAGATATACCAAATCACAGTAGTTTTTGATTTAAATTACAATTCGCCCTCGCTGACACAGTAGGGTCTCGGGTTCGTTTCCCGGTGGTGACGAAAAATCACAGCTGGGTACTTGTAATGTGTTAGTATATGTGTTTGTCCCGGTATTGCGTCGAGGGCCCATTAGTGGCATTGAGTGCTGCAATAATCCACCCAACTTTAACTTTAAAATTTTTTAAATAACAATTTAATTAAGTAAATTTTAAAATTCAAACAAATTCCAAAACCGAAATTCGCGCATCCGATTCTGAAGATTAAATTTAAAATTCTAATTTTAAATGTTTTGAAAATTTTAATGTTAAGCGGTCATGAAAATCTTCAATTTATGGTGGAATTTTTTTTTGGATTTTAGTTCATTTCTCCAATTTTTCCAATACATATTCGAATTTCACAAAGAGAAAGTTAACTAGGGAGGTACTCTTAACTAGAGTACTCTTCAAATTTTGAATTTTCCATCGAAGATGAAAAAATTAAGATGGTTTATACAATTTCGGCATAACACTTGAATTATACAAAACAAATAGCACAGTGCCTATATGGTTGCGACGTTTGTGGACGGAAGTTATACTAATCAAAATAGAGGCAGGATGCAACAGGGATTCTTCATATTTAATTCAGATCAGGATGTTCATTCCCTGTTAAGCGTGCAGAATTCATGGGCACAATATATCGAAAGGAAGAAATTTAACAAACTGCGAAAGATTTGGTAGAGCCTTAGGCCACAAAACTAGTGCGGAAAACAAGAAAAAAAAATTTGATATATTAATTGAATATGAGATCCTAAAATGTATTTTTGATAGAAATTTATTAGGAAACCCTTTTATAATGCTTGCCGCAGGAAATGGAGTAGCCATAAAGCGGCACTGGCCCCAACTTCATTGAATTATTCTAGCCTGCTACATAAAAACAAAATGAATGTTGAATTTTGAAAATATTGTGTTAAATTTGTCGATATAACCGACGAGAACACTTCGACACTCTGACGAAAAACCATCAAAGTTGTTCTCATTCTTAGAAAAAAAGAGTAAGAAAAATTTTAATCTGTTCGCTAATCATTTCGATTCAATGTATAAACAATTCGTCTGGTATAAACACATGTGTCCTGATTATTTTTAAAATTATTTCATTCATAATTTGAAGGATCCAAAGACAATTTCTTTTTATCGACTAATTCTAGCATATTCCCATCCATATGGAAATCATCGTTTTTTGCACCAGTCTTTAAAAAGAGTGACAATTTTTTCGTTGGTGGTCAAGAAAACAGAGTCTATATAGACTTACGTTTCGTGAAAGTAAGTTCAGCCGTCGCCTCGGCTGGATCTGCAATACCCCGTTTTATCGACCCAATTTTTCACAATACATTTTCACTCGTTTGAGCCTCTATTTCACTAATAGTCACTTTAATTGAAAAAAAAATCCTCAATCGTCTCTGAATGATTAGCGTAACATTTGTCCTTGGCGGATCTCCACCAACAATAGTCCAACACAGTCAAATCGGAGCTCTTAGGCGGCCAGTTAACCTCGCTATTTCAACTGATAATGCGATTTTCGGTGATAGGACGTAAAACGTCAATTGTATGTATATATCAATCGTCGATTGTATGTCTTCCTCTTCAATCGTAGGGAATAAAAAGATAGTTAACATTAGGTAACGGTCGCCATTGACTGTTAGTGCGGCTTTTTCTTATTTTCGAAAATAAATGGCCACATGATACGTCTGAACCATATTCCACACTAAACAGTCACTCGGTTTGAGTACATTGGCCTATTACATGTCACGTGTGGTTTTTCTGTGCGCATGACGGTAATTTTATTCGTTCACATAACTGCCGGAATAAAAATAATTTTTTGTAAAAATGCTCAGCTTCCCTATACCGATAATAATAATAACCAGTGTTTAAAGACCATTACTGGCCCCAGTGTCAACAATCTGGCTCCAACGGTTTATCCTGGGCCTGGTTTTCATACTGTCTTAGCCAACCTGAAGAAGTCAAGTTGTTCTCTACACCGTGGAGCAATCGTCGCCTGCAACGACCTTGACGCCTACCATATGGCGGGTCCCCTTTCTAATATGGCGGCTCTCCTTTCAAAGCAGCGATCTCTGCTCTCACCATTCGTTCCGGATCAATACGCGCAGAACATGACCGACCCAGCGTACTCACTGAGATCATATTTCATGTACAATATTTTGGATCCTCGTCAGATTTTTGATCTCGCTATTGTAGAGAGATCGGTATATACAATCTACTTCGCATCTTGGGCCGTAAATCACATGGATGATTCTCCTCTCAAATGTATGCCTGCTGCCAGGCACACTTTAATATCCTCATCCACTCTGTTATCGTTAGTGATAAGAGAGTCCAAATATTTCAACCTCCTCACTTCCTCAAACGTGTAGTGGCCCCAGTAAACCTGGTGTGTCCTTGTCCCTATAACCAGAGATCATTTATTTCAATTTGAATTCATTGATGTGGAGTCAAACATAAGCCGAAAAGTCTACAACCGAATGATGTATTTCCTTCACTCCGTTGCTATTCAGTCCAATCACGCATATGTCATCTGCATATGCAAGCATCTGATTGGACTGGCGATATAAGATGTTGCGCTGAGGTATTAAAGTTTTACGAAAGATGTACTGCAACATGAGATTAAAGAGTATCGGGGACAGAGCATCTCCTTGCCGAACACCAGTGGTAACTGCGGAAATTCTTGAAGGCCTGTTCTCAACTTTAACGCAGCATTGAGACTGCGTCACTGTCATTCTACACAATCGTTCCAATTTTGTTGGCATACCTGGGTATTCATACGCAGACCACAAACTCTCTCGGTTGATCGAGTCAAAGGCCTGCTGGAAATCCAGGAACACCTGATGTACGTGGGATGTCCATAATATTTAGATAGAATCATTCGCAGCGAAAAGACCTGATCAGTCAGTGACTAACAGTAACTTGTGTGCTGTACAAAGGAGAGCTATACCGCGATAATTTTCACACTTGGGTTCTCCCTTCTTGAAGATATAGGGCACATCGCGGCCACTTTCCATTTGTCAGGCATTACTTCAGTTCGCCATACTATTCGAATACGGTCGAAGAGACAGTTCCACAAAGTATCCCCTTTGAATATCAAGAGCTCCGAATCAATGTAGTCCACTTCTGGTGAACGGTTTCATTTTAGTCTCTGTATGGCTCTAGTGAATTCCTTATTGGATGGATCATCAATGCACCCCGACCGATAATTGGCACAATTATTAATTTTGGTCCGCCTAATTTCGTCACTTGAGAGATGACATTAGAGCTACGAGCGGCGAAATAACCGCTTGTTCAAATACCAACCAAACGATGCCGCACCTTTTATAAAAGATAGGTATAGCATTAAACAAATTGTACGGTGGTGGTCAAATAACCAGAGCTAGTGGCCTTAATGGCCTTTCGTAGAATTTTTTTAAATTCATGTTCTTCTTTCAAATTACCTCAACTCAGCTTCTGTTAAAATTTGAAATTTTCTCTCTACAAATGGCAAGTATTAAAGATGGACTCGCAGCAGTAAAGAAATTATACGAGGCTGGTCAAGTTAGTAGAACCATTGGGTTACGTTTCATGGGTCTGAATTCAAGCTTCAGTTAAAGCTTCAGGGTCAAACCGATTAATAATATATTTTTTTTTCAAATTAGTTCAGCCTTCTGTTAATAAATTCATGAATCCCTAGAAGGTATATTTTATACTGCAGCTACTAAAGAGTCGACAGTGCAATGAAATTTTAATTTTCATTCCGATGTAAGCCACTTAATTAGCCTCAATTCTGATTATTATGATGCTATCTTATTTTGAAGATAAATGTCTAGCCATTAATTAAAAACAAGACTTAGTTATATGTATAGATGTGTATAATTCTATTTCATCGGCTTCAACCGACTGAATTGTTGGAAAAGCTATAAACTTAAACTCGATCATTTTATTTTCATTAAAATATTTTTTATAGTATTATAGTACTTTGGGTGTATTTCAATAAGGAAGGCGTTGACTGTATATAATCATGGCGTAATATGGTCTATATTCCAACGTTGTAATTATGTGGAAATCACCAATTGTGTTTAGTATACCTCCCGCACGTGGTAACACTCGGGCATCGATTTTAAACAACGGCTAAATACTAAATGCAATAATTAAGTAGCAATGGACACAATGAATGTGGAAACAAATACCCCAGGTGGCAGATCTGATTTTAAGGAAAATCCATCATCATCAGAGGCCGGTCCCAAGGATTCTGAGGGGCCAGCAATTACTATAATCAGGAAAAACCCATGATAAATTGAGGAATCGTAATACTCGAATGAGTGAAGCAGAAATGGATAATATCAATCCTTTCCAAAAGAGTCAGGTTCTACCGAGATCTCCTACGAGAGCCTGTAGCCAGACACACATAAGGATTCTTGGAAATGAAGTTAAAGCCTTTCAAGCAAAGGAAAACGTTGATTCTCCTTCTACCCGAAAAGTAATGGAAAAAAATACCATACGGATGAAGAAGAATTAGCTTACGAAACTGGATGGATTAGAGTTAAAAGCCAGAAAAAAAAAGGAGAAGGAATGATACACCTATACTCCTCCTCAACTAAAAGTGACAATTCCTAAAATAATCCAAAACAATCCAAATAAATTACCTCTACTACCCCCAATAGTTAAAGAGGGAGTTAAAAACTATGATCTACTGTATGAGAAAATTAAAACAATAAATAAAACAGATAAGTTTAATACAAAATTGATGAGTGGAAACAACATCAAAATTAACTTAGAAGATGGTGAAACCTACAGAGAAGAGTGTTGCTATATTGAATTGCAAAATATCACAAATAAAACCATGAATGATAAAATAAAAAGAACCAAACTGTTAGAATAAACAGACCTAAATCACTTAAAGGAGAGTTAAGGCGTAAAGTGTTGGTAGCCTCTCAAGAAGAAATGGGCAAAAATACTTACGCTCAAGTAATGATGAGTAACGAAAACAGACAAAAAACTCCTCAAACAGACGACATAAATCAAACGCTTAAGCTGATATTAAGCAAACTTAATATACTTTTGACCAGCGATTACAGAAACTAGAATACAGTACTAAGAGAGCCATCCCTAATCAAAACCATGTCTAACGACTTAACAATGCTGCTTATGCTGGAATGACAATGGACTCCAGCAACACCAATGGGAATTGCAAATGGTTCTGGTCGCAGAGAAAATCGATGTCTGCCTCATATCTGAAACTCACTTCACTTCAAATATAGACAATCAATTATCAAATTTAGAAATTATAAAACATATCACACTATTCACCCGGAAAATACTGCTAAGGGAGGTAGTGCTATGTTATAATTAGAAATAGTATTAATCACTTCGAGGAATTCTCAAACGAACTAAACCTTTTGAGCTGGTGTATTTGCTAGTGTTAACAGCGTAATGCTGGTCTAAAATCCACAATAACGATGATGTGGTTTACTTCAATTTATCAAACACTATGGAACACCAGTCGGAAGAAGCCATAGATTAATACAACATAGTAAATTAAGTTAGAATAAAATTGCTCATTAATCCAGGTGACTAAATTGTAATAATTGCTCAAAAATTAAAATATTCGTAAAATCCTCAAACCAGTCAGATAGGCACAGGAACAGACACAAACTTTAAAATCCTTCACGCAGAAAATTGAATACTTTAAATATGCTTAAAATCGTGGCAAAAGGTTTTACCCAGAACCTTCCCCTCTTCGAATACCACTGAAGGCTTAGCTACAAGTTAAAAATTAAGTGCGGCAATCACACTTTTGCTCATTTTCATGTTTATTGTAATTGTATTTGCATTGCTTGTAATATAAACAATATGATAATTTAAATGAATCATTAACACTTTCACAAATAATTACACTTTTATAATTTAGAAAAAGTAATTAATTATTATTCAACTATTATTCTTTAATACAACTATATCCCACCTTCTTATGCTTTATGGTTTATGTGTTGATAAATGTTGGTAAGCTTAATCTGTACTTCCAAAATTTTGGTTCAATAGAGCTGTTTTCGATTTTCACGTGATAACTAAACTGCTTCGAATTACCTTGCTTTTAAATTTTGGTAGTGTGATTCCAATAAAAATAATGGTATCGCACAGTCAATAAACTTAACGATATTTTTCCACCGAATAATACAAAATTGAACTTTTCGTACTAGAAATTGATAATCTATAAAATTTTTTCACTAAATTAAATTTAAATGTATAGTACTTTTTATTACTTTTATAGTATTTAATGTTTCTGGATTCTTGAACAACTTATTTATTTTGAAATTTTAACTTTTTATATTTTTATTAATCATAAATAAAAAAGAAATGGTTTTATTATACCTTATACTCGTATAGTTC
This sequence comes from Tipula unca, assembly GCA_951394425.1. Taxonomy (NCBI): domain Eukaryota; kingdom Metazoa; phylum Arthropoda; class Insecta; order Diptera; family Tipulidae; genus Tipula; species Tipula unca. Next base: position 34,006,821 of record OX596381.1, read on the forward strand.
AAAGAAAATGATGAAGCAAAAAAAATAAAACAAAAATTTAAATTATTAAAATTAATTTTATTTTACATAAAATTTAACTTTTTGATTATTTGTATTTCTTTTAAAACAAATAAGAAATAAAAACTTTATTTAATTTTGTTTAATATTTAGTTATATTAAAATAAAATGAAACGAGAGCACTCTCTTCTCAAATTGAATTTTGTGGAAAATAGTTAAATAACAGCACTATATACCAGCGCTGTTCAACTAGTAGAACGCGTGCGTATCGATACTAATCAATCCTGTTTCAGATAATTTAACTAAAAATAATTTTAATTGAATTTTAGGATTTTATTCAAACGATATATTGGAAAATGGGCATAGCTGTATAACTGTCCACAAATAGTGAAATAGTGAAATTCATGACACATTGACAACCTGACACATGACACACACAGACATTGATGGTCAATATATACAACGAGGCAAAATAGTATAATATCTCTGGCACTTATATATACCTGCACAACAACAAACTTAATTCCGCACATTGTTAAGTCTAAAGCCACTTTAGAGGTGGCCAATACATTTTTAGTTTTAGTTATTCTTTCAAATTGGTTCAACTCAGCCCCTGTTAAAATTGTATTCTCTGTTCAAGTGGGAACCGGAGTCATTGACTTAGCAGTAATAAAATTGTAAGGCGGTGGTTGAGTATACAATTTATTACCGTAATCAATTGTGTAAAATAGTTTTATTTGAACAAAATTGCTCGTGTTCACTACAAATTAATTTAACAAAATAAAATTTCTATTTTGGATGGCGTAATCACAATCATCAATCAACCTTGAAGTGACCGTTAAGTACCAATAACCACTACTTAGTAGTGAACGTACAATAATTTGCTCTTCATGTTAAACGGAAAATGCAGAGATCATTTTACCGGTAAATCATTTCAAATGTTTTCATCATCATTTTCATCATCGTCTCTATTCGATGTAATTGTAACTTACAATTAACCTTAACCAGTAATATAATTTTAACAATTACTTAAAACTAACCACATAAATTAGGAAAATAGTTTTGACAAAAAAAAAACAAATTAAAAATTAGACAGTTCTTCGACATACATACGAGTATGTATGTACATACTTAGGTCCGTAGCTTATACTTTCTAGAAAATTTCTTCAAATACAATTTTTTGAATATTTTTCTAAATTACATATTTTATGAGCAAGCCAGATGGGGAATCATTTCCTAAAATGGTTCAAAATAGTTCGTTTAATTACTTACATCTCCGGAACAAATTAATTGGAAAGTCTGTCCCAAAATCTAAATCAAAAATTAGCACAACATTTGGGATAATGATTTAATTTAAAAAGCTCCGTCAGAATCAAATCTTGATAACAATCAGAGTAGTTCAAGATCCGGAATTCAATCGTTAATAACAGAGTGTGATAACATGGCATTATTACATCCAAAACTCGTTTTAAGATTACTTCCCAGTTGTTTTGGCAATCCTCGTGATTAACGTAAATGTATTTATTGTTCAGAATTAATTCATAAATCTTTAAAGTAAATAGAAAAACCTCAAATTTTAGAATTTGTAAAGTTCTTGTAAAGTTGAAACTGAATGGTAAGGCTTACGATGTAATAAAAAACAGCCAAATAGATTCCCGGAACACTTTAAATGATATTCTTAACTCTGAATTTACGAAAACCCGATCAGCTGGTCATTTACAAATGGCACTTGCTACTACTACGACAAAAAAGAGGTGAAGATGTGCGAACATATGCAAGTCGTTTGGAGTCAATTCTGTACAGCTTAAACGAAACCTGTATAGCATTTGAAAGTGTCGATGCTGGTCAAACGATTAAAAATCTAAATGAACATAAAGCATTAAAGCCATTTTAAGAGAGTTTAAATGAGTTCATAAAAATTATTGTCAAAGCTTGTATAGGTTTTCAGTTAACGGAAGCCATAAATCGTGCAAATGAAGAAAAAATGATCGTTAAACATATGTCAACATTATCAAACTAACGAAACGCCTTATAGTTTACGTGCACTTGGAAAATACCGATAACATGATAACTTTGATCAAATACTCAAAAAATTAGAATCCAGTGTGGAACTAGATCATTTTAAAAAGGAAGAATATAACTCGTTGATTTCTCCTATTAACAGACGTCATTATTACGAAAGTTGAAATTCAACGTCAAGTAAATACGTTGCTGGAGATTAAATAGTCCTGGACAGAGTTAGCACATGGGATTTTCCATTACTGGTTGATCCAATAAAATCGACTACGAACGAAAAGAAATGGCGAGTTGTTAATTAAACGAAGCTACTGTGTACAGTGTATTTCCGCTTCCTTATATTTCGGATATCCTCGAGAAGCTAGGAAACGCCCAGCATTTCAGTTCATTAGATTTATACTGCGGGATCGTGTTAAAACAGCATTTAGTACCGACGCAGAGCACTACCAATTTATACGAATGCCATTTGGTCTTAAGGATACGTGTGCAACATTTCAACGTCTGATGAATATCGTGCTCTTGGGTTTTAATAATTTAAAATGCTCGATTTATCTTGACAATATCATAATATTTGGCTCTTCCTTGGTAAGGTTCAACAAACGAATACGCGATGTGTTATCAAGATTCCGAGAACATAAACTTAAATTAAATCCATTGCAATGTCATTTTATGAAACATGAGATAAAATTTATAGGTCATGCAGTAACATCGAATGGAATTCGTCCAGATGAAAGTGAAATTCTAGTAATCGAAAGCTTTCCTATACCAAACAGCCAAACTGAAATAAAATCGTTTCTTGGGTTCATAGGCTATTATATCTATTATATTATATTGGTCCTGCCTTTGCCATAATGCGTTCGATGAGCTTAAATCAAAACTTATTAATCCACTAATACTATAAATTCCAAATTTCACCAAACCATTAACATTAACATGAAATGCTAGTGATTTTGTAATTGATTTGTTTTGCTTTCCCAATCGGTCGAGTCATTTGATTTACCAATTTGTTATGTCAGTTGCATTCTTCAAAAAGCGGAACTGAATTATGCTACCATTGAAAATGAGCTACTTACCACAGTTTAGCTAAACAAAGTATCTCGACCATTGAAGATAAACTCATCGTTTTGAGGAAGCGTTATTGTTTTAACATTTCAAGTTTGAACTGGGGTTGGGACTGAACAGCATTGGAAGTAAACATATAAACTGAGTGTTCCTGTGCCGTGCTGACCAAAAATATTTTTAGCTGAACAGCAACGTTCAAAAGAATTTAGAATGGAGAATTCAGTAGAAACTGATATAACAGCCTTTGCTTTTTTTGCTTAACATCACCAGGTGCTTCGTTATACAGCTTCGGGTCTTTAAAAGATATAAGTTTTCTTCCATACCCATTTCCAATTGTGCAAACTTTAAGGTTTTTCATATAACGTGTATGATGTCTAGGATTAAGTAATAACCTGTAAAGATATCATCAGCTTTTAATACATACAGGTTATTGGTCGAATACAATCGTTTAGATGAGTTGCCATAAACTATTGGTATATTTGGAATGACTAAAGGCATAATATATACGTTACATTTAATCTTAGTTAATAATTATTTGGGCTGACCATGTCAATATGTACTTGTCAATTCAGATGTGAGTAAAATATTATACCTTACTTTTTTATTATTCCGTATACTATAGCTCTAAATTGATAATAGAAACAGTTAGGCTTGATAGAGTAGGAAAGCGTTAGTAGATAGCACGAAAAACAATAAATTTGGTTTTCGATAAGTTCAGAGATGACATAAAAAATTAATTGAAAGTCTCAAGATCATGCTGCATTAATTGTGACCCATCAAGGGTTCTTTAATCTCAAAAACACTGCAGAATCGTCAGCAAATCATCTTGATTTCTATTTTATGGTAACTTTACCCATATCGTTGATAAATAATAAAAATATTATAGTGTTCGAAGTAAACTACCTTGAGGAACACTCTCCTAAATTCATAACAGTATCACTCGCCTAACAATATCGACCGTATCAAATGCATTTATTAGTTCTATATGAATAGAGCAAAAATAGAATTGCTTATCAATAAAGCTATACCGCATCGGGCGCTGATCGAATTTGGATGTTGTTAGCGCTTCAGCTTTCTTAGTATTAATTTATTTTATGGCTAAACCAATTTGAAAGAAGAAATTAAATTAAAAAAGGTTTATTGGGCCCTAACCGAGACTTGAACTGCTCAGGTCCACGAAACCAAAGTGATACTGGTTATTTGACCACCGCTGTTTACAATTTACTTAGTTCCACCCAAGTTTTATATTTGCTATTCACATAGAGAAAATTTAAAATTTTAGCAGAAGCTGAGTTGGATCAATTTGAAAAAAGAAATTAAACCGTACCCAATAATTTTAAATATAGGCTTAACTTTTTCCACATTCGGAAAGGATTTATTGAAAATTATTAATCGACGCTTTAATATTATTTTTAATGAACTAAATTTTCCAACTATATACCGATATAATTGGCTTCCGCAAGTATACTCTGCTCTTCAGATTATTAAGGACATTTTTTTTATTTTTTTTACAACTGAGACTACAATCATCATCAAAAATACAAAATTTAGATTTTTTATAAAATTCTCATTTGTTGCAGTGTAACCCAATGTCCCATAATTGATTAAACCTGTTTACTAATTTTAATTTGGTAAGTTCACTTTGTCACTTTCAACGTTTTCTTTCGAGTTTTCTTTCAACGACAGGGTTATCTATCATTTGGCAAATATAGCGGTTTCTATGTTCCTGGAGGCTTCATCCGTAGGTTCCGATGATGGTCCTCATTTCTTGTGTACAACGGACAGCCCATGATTTCTGCCGCAGCTGTGGTGATGAGGAGGAGGAGGAAAATGTGCTCCATCTGCTCTCCACCTGCCCTAGTCTAGCGTACAGCAGAACAAAATTTATGGGAACTTCCCCTTTGAACGACCTCTCGGATCTTAGTAAAATCGAGATCCGGGACCTTAAACGCTTCGTGGTAAGCTCAGGATGGTTTAGCGAGTGAAGAGGAGGAAACTCGAATGTGGTACAGCTACGGACCAATTTTGTCTCTATGCTAGTCCTTTAGGACAACCACCCTTACCTAACCTAACCTGTGTATAACGGAGCAATTACGATGCTACGAAAACCCTTATTTTGAATCGTCTGTATCATTTTGGCATACGTATGCTTGGTACATCCCCAGAGTTGGATAGCGTACATCCATTTCAGCTTCAGTATTTCCCGATATAGCAGCAGCTTGTTATTAATTGTAAGCTTAGATCCTCTACCTATGAGCCAATAAATTTTTGTGAACTTTGTGTTAAGATATATTTTTTTGCTTTTTGACATTGGCCCCCACTTAAGCTTGGCACCGAGAATCATGCCAAGGTGTGTTTGCATATGCCACCTGTCGTGAGTTAATTTCTATCCTTGTGTATAATAAATACAGGATTGGTCCTAAGACACTTTCCTGCGAGAGACCAGCAATGATTTACTTTAGTTCGGAGTATTCATCCCCATATTTCACACAGAAATGTCTATTGGATAAATAAGATCTTAGTATGGCATAGAATTGCCTCGGCAGATCTCTATGCAGCTTGTATTCCAGACCACTCTGCCAAACTTTATCGAATCATTGGGCGATGTCCTGGAATATGCTTGAGCAAACGTTCTTTCAATTATGTTTGGGATTCTATGCACCTGTTCAATTGTACAATGCTTTTCTCTGAATCCAAATTGATGTGAAGGAATTAGTTTTCGGTCGTCAATTATTGATTTAAGTCATTTTAGTAGTAATTTTTCGAACATTTTTGACATAATTAGCAGCAAAAAATAGGCCTGTATGATTTTTCATCATTAGGTAGTTTATCAGGTTTTGCTAGGTTCTGATGATTATTTCTGCTATACTATCCACTGGCGCGGAACATATTTTAACCGAAAAGACGCATTGAACATGTATGTAATAGCTTACGAACTCCTTTATCAGGTAGAGCATTGATAATTTGGGAAATAATCAAGTCGTCTCCTGGGGCTTTTTAACATTCATGTTGCTTTTCAATTCTTCTTTTAATTCTTTGAGTTGAGATTATTGGAAGGTTTCCTGAAGATACTCTGCAAACAGATCAGCCATCTCTTTAGGACATCTTGCCCAGGTCCCATCATCCTTTTAAGAGGAGGCACTTGCATTTTGGGTCTTTTGAGTTCTTTCGAATATGTTTAGTTGGAATTCGTTTTCTAACTGGTGAAAATTTCTTATCGGTACCTGGAGATTGATTTTTTCCTCCATTAATTCCCGAAAGAGTTCCCAATTTGTTATTGAATTGGTTAATCTCGCGGTACACTTTCCCTTCGAATTACAGTTTCACTGACTGTCATGATAATCCGATACTAGGGAATTGCTGTTTTCAATTTTTCAATTTGGATGCAGTTGTGAGATATACCTCTGGCTAGATAAAAGTCTATTAGTTCCGTAATCTTAGCTTCATCAGGGAACCACCAGAGTTAAATTCACATTTTGAAGTCTGCCCTGCTTGAAACTGTTTTTTACTCTTACGACGTGTAACTCTAGAGTCCCAATAGGTGTTTCTCGCATTAAAGTCACACCCATGAATAATAAAATCACGTCCTAGCGATTAAAATAGTTTAATGTAGTCCTCCCTTTTCAAGTTATGTCAGAGAGGGCAGTATAATGCGGAGACAGTAAGCTGTATGTGTTTAATGTGGATCTTTACAGTAGTGTATTATATTTTCATTTATAAATACTGATAAACCACCTCTTCCTCCTTCCGCTGAATGAATGGAATGATATAAGTTATAACCCCGGATTTTAGCAAACGAAGATTTAACAAAATGTCGATTTTTTCTGTATATCAAAATATTTTTATTTCAGTTGATCAAGTATCATGTTGCTCAGATTACTTGGTCATCTAGCCGATTTGTATAATAGCTTCGAAGCTGTTCATATTTTGTTGAAATGTTCTTCTTTGCCCTGCGTTGATTGGTCGTGGATTTTGATCCATCTGATTTAATGTCCTTTGTAAAATCCTTTGGCTTTCGTGATTTTGTGGTTGATTTGTTGGTTTATCTCTTTATTTTTGGATTTATTTAGCAACCTCACAGCCTCGATAATTAGCCGGATGTTGACTCTTACAATTTATACACTTGGATGGCACATCTCTCCCAAATGTACATGCCTGGGCATTTTACACATCTCTGTGATTCTGTCGCGATGCCTTACCTATTGAAATATATTAGGTAAAATATGAAATGTTCATTATAGATTCTAGGTAAATCGTATATAGAGATAGAAAAAAACTAGACCGCATTCCAAAAATAGTTAAACAGTACTGCTTTTCAACAATCATGTCATATAATAGTTATTGTGTTACAGCCTGAAGTGCATGTCAACTTTGTTTATATGTTAATTTAAAAATATCAAATTTTATTATTAAATAATTGTAGGAGAAATCATAAACTATAATAAACTTTATGACTGTATAGTAAAAAGCAATATTTGAAAATACTTTGTTGCAATTGCATTAAATTCACTTTTTTTTATTGTTTTTATAGTTTTTCAAATTTCGCAATAATAAAAAAAAAGCAATAATGAACTTCAGCAATCAAACTGCTAAAAAAAAATGTAATATTTGTTTATGAATAATTTTTGTTTACTTTGTATGTATATATGTGTATAATGTACATTTATCGTAAAAAAAGCTTTTAAGACAATAATAAAGTTTTAAAAGTTTAGTTTCATTTGTGACGTTCACATCTCAATTATTAATGTAAGATGGTACATGTAATGAAAATAAAAAAAACTTTTGATGAAAATTTCGTTTCTTTTTAAATCAGCGAAGAGCTTTTATATATATACTAATATAAAAAAATTATTTTGACTGAACTTATAAACAAAAACGTAAACAATAAGAATTTTATTAATCAACTTTTTTAATAAAAGCAAATATTTATTTTTATACAGAAAAGTTATACGAACGTTGCTGGAATGAACAACATATGCATGTATGTTATATATGTTGTATGTAGTATACGTATAAGGTTCCGGTTAATAGTTTTATTATATACGAGCAGTATATGGGTTGATACGCGAGATATGATATATTTTTCTTAAGATCTGTACAAAACAATCATCAAACATTAATTATTATCACATCTGTAACAAATTTATTTTATTCTATAAACTACTAGCGGGCAAATCGACATTTAATCGTGATTTTGTGTTCATATAAAAAATAGTTTGCTTTGCTGCAACACTTTGGCCATCGCAGAATTCCTCGAAAAGTTGCAAGTTGGAGTTTCATTAGTTTGCATTAGTTTGTTTAACGGCCTTCCAACAACGTATCGATTGGGCGTTGTTATTTCTAATTGTGTTAATCCTTTGTTGACAAGCACTAACCACATGTCCTCAATTAAAATTAATGCATCATTGTGAATTTCTTCGTTCATTTCTGTTGATGGAAAAATGTTTGGAGTTATTCCACAATTGTATTTCACCCAATTGTTGTGTGCACAAATCTGCTCGACTTGTCTTGCTGAATCGCCCATAAAATAAATTTGCAAACATTTTTAGTCACTATCCGGCGTTGGCAATAAGGAACCTGTTCGAAGATATATTTGACCCTGAATCTGCAAGGGTAAATAGATGTAATATTCGTAATTATACAGCGAAGTTTTTGTACCGCCATGTAGCTAGCAAAATACGTTGTCCGCACTGCCATTCCCCCATCAACATCTGTTAACTAACTCTCTTCTGGTTGCTTTTGGCAATTAACAGCTACAAGGTGGTAAAAGTTTATTATTACCTTGAAAGTACAGGCATACAATTATTTCGTATAACTTTTGTTTTGCCATAATAACGTCATTTGAAAGCAATTATTGTATTGCTGGATATGAATCAAAAAATCTTTAGAATCTGGCCCATTTCCGGAAACCAGTGAATAGAGTGGCTTTGCTGACTTTGCCACTGGTGCAATACAATCCAAGGGCTTCATTTTTAAACTGAAATGCCTTGCAATGTGGACACACAACGTCATTGGTCCAATAGCAACGATTTTCAGAGAACTGTAATCGACTGACACGTAATAATGGAATGTTGCTCGAAGGGGATGAACGCGACATTTCTACATTGTTGATTTCCATTCCATCGATTTAGTTTTACTTTTGGTAAAATTGAACCAAAGCGGCAGGGCCATATACTCCACAAAAAATTATCACATTTTTCACAGATCATTATAGATTTATTACAAATTGAAAATTAAAACAATTTCACGGAAATGAATTCGAAAATTTCAAAAAAAAACTAACTATGTATAACCAAGACAAGCAGCGAACTTGGAAGGATGTACTAAATAAAGCAAACTCGATTCAGCTAGCAACACTTTTGGATTAAGGTATATGTTTTTGGATTCCAATACAATAAGCGATTGCATAAACGGGATGTCAAATTTTACCAATGCCCATCCAATACAAGCAAAGCAGCAACTGGTTTTCTGGTGCCTGCCAATGGTTCTCCCAATTCATTTAATAAAAATTCAATTTAGGTTTTATTTATACACGAAAACTTTCTTTAAAATTAAAATCTTGCTGTTCATTAAAATTAATTCGTTTCTGATAGATTCTTTGAATTATTTCATATAAGCATTGCTATCAAAACTCACACTTTGAAAATGTTAACTTTTACACAGTGGATCAATTTTGTTGAACCAAACAAGACATTTATTTGAAAAGTCTTTAAAGCAAATTACACTTTGCGTTTTAAACATTATATGGTGTTTGCTATAAATTCGTGGAGCAGAAATTGCATAGTTAGTTTAGAATTTGCAAATTATTTGAACTTGTCGCTTAGCACTTTGCATATTTTTTCGTTATCAAAATGGAAAGAGAATAAGTTTGTTTGTGATTCCGCTGTTTTCACTATTCGAATTTTAATTGAGAATTTAGTTTTTAGATCTTTGCCTAAATAGAGTGTTTCCTGGGATTCTAATAGTTTGCACCTATATGAGAGGATATTAAGTCATCCCTAACTGCATATCGTATACACTTAATCATGAGTAGAGTAAATTCTGAATACAATGAGGCATTTTGGCTCCTTTTTTTGTATTATGCAAAAGCAGGATGGTATAGAAAAGTGCTATAATGGGTCCTATAATGTATTAAGATATCATAAAACAGTGATAATTCAAATTTTAGTGGAAATATTTCAAAATGGATAGCACTGTGTCAGTGAATAAATCTATAAACAATTCTGATATGTTGGTAGTGGTCCTATACTAAATTAAGATGAATAAATTGCAATATGTTAAAAAGCGGATTTGGTATACCGTTTAACGTTAGTTTTATGGCAATTGCCCCATGCTTAAAAAGATTTCAGCTTCTAACTAATTTCCTCGTAGCCCTAATTCCAGGATGATGTAAGCCGTGTAAGTGCTTTGAAGAATAAAAGAGCGAGCAAATCGAGCGACATATTTTCTTTCTTTTCACGCCGCATATAGAAATTTTTTCTTTCGGTACTTTTCCGGAAAATGATATTTTTTAACTGTTAAACTAACTGATAACTATTGACCGTATAACTTCTGATATTGACCGCAGTACCTTTCATTTGCTGGTGGTTTGCTAAATCAATTCCAATAAAAGTGATAGTTCGCAGTCCATATGCCATATGTAAATAGCGCATCTGCAAATATACATGATCTGTTATTTTTACTTGGCGAATTTCTGACGTAAACTGAGTTACCAAATCAGGATTTTTGATAATTTATGGGATTATATTGGACCAACGCCATCAATTTTGGTACAATATGATGAATCAATGTTGGCAATACCTTCATATACATACATATATATTTAAATGTATCGTGTCGTGATTAAAGCCGGCAAAACACGGATAGCTTTAATTTGTTGAATGGCCAATGGCCCATTATCACAGCCGGCATTGACGCTAAGGTCAATTAGAGTTCAGCTTCTAACTAATTTCCTCGTAGCTTTAATTCCAGGATGATGTAAGCCGTGTAAGTGCTTTGAAGAATAAAAGAGCGAGCAAATCGAGCGACATATTTTCTTTCTTTTCACGCCGCATATAGAAATTTTTTCTTTCGGTACTTTTCCGGAAAATGATATTTTTTAACTGTTAAACTAACTGATAACTATTGACCGTATAACTTCTGATATTGACCGCAGTACCTTTCATTTGCTGGTGGTTTGCTAAATCAATTCCAATAAAAGTGATAGTTCGCAGTCCATATGCCATATGTAAATAGCGCATCTGCAAATATACATGATCTGTTATTTTTACTTGGCGAATTTCTGACGTAAACTGAGTTACCAAATCAGGATTTTTGATAATTTATGGGATTATATTGGACCAACGCCATCAATTTTGGTACAATATTATGAATCAATGTTGGCAATACCTTCATATACATATATATTTAAATGTATCGTGTCGTGATTAAAGCCGGCAAAACACGGATAGCTTTAATTTGTTGAATGGCCAATGGCCCATTATCACAGCCGGCATTGACGCTAAGGTCAATTAGATTTTTTGTTCTTCTAAAACTTGTTCAAATTTCATTAAATTCGAATTTTAAAAAGTCATACAGTTTTCTTCTTCTGTTGGTCCCACATTGGTTTCATGTTATCATTTTTGCGATGATACCAATAAAAACATTTTTTTTGTTATTTGTTACTAGCCATAGTGGTATCTGGATTGAAATTACAATCTATGTGAACAGTCAGGCAGCCAACCAGTCGCTGAAATCAGTTTCTCTGACTACGAGAGTGGCGTGCAGTTACCTTATTACTCTTCACTTAATGAGATGAGTGAGGATTTCACCATCAGGATAGAATTGGTCCCTGGCCACTTTGACTTAAACAGGAACTACAGGGCGGACAAACTAGCTATGCACTAGACAACTCTCCAACTGCAACCGGAAACGGCAAAACTGGAGAGACCTATTATATAACCATGAAATTAGTGCAATAAAATTTTTAAAAAAAGGGTAGCAAGACTAGTCTGGCCTAAGCCGAACTTGAAACTTCCCAATACTCCAATCTATAGCTGCGTAGATGTGAATTAAAAACGGTCGTAGGGATACTCACAGGACACTTTGAAAAACATGCAATTAAGCTAGGTCTAGAAACAAATAATTTCTGAAGATGCTGTATGGACGAGAAGGAGGAGGAAGAACCTTTAGTTCACTTCCAATGTTCATGTTCGGCTTTGTCACAAACAAGGCATAGACATTATGGATAAGCCATAATTCTCTTAGATCTCAAAACTGTGAAGAGTGAGATATCTCACGGTAGATAAGTAACTCTGACTAGGGGTTAAAGGGAAGTATGATCTTGTGCTATCGCAATTGATCGTCACCGACCTAAGCAGGCACTCCAACCTAACCTTACCTAACCAATAACTAATTTTTTCAGATATTTACACAAACTTATATATTCCTTGGCCCTTAATGGTAATTCAAATATTATTGATTTCGCTAGGCAATCAATAGAGTCAAATTTTACGAAGTAGATCAAATCATTCCGAATACTAATTGCTAATTCACTAAAATTACGTGCGACCGTTCAGAGGGACGTTTGATTTGTAAACAGCTATTTGAAAATAAGTTTTCGGTTTTCCTCATTGTAACGCTGTTACGAAGTAATCAAGTTTTATAGTTTGTGCTCTTATTTTGCAAACCAAAACGATTAGTTATCAATTATGAATTCGGCGATTCCATACGCCAGATAATGGAAACGTTTAACGCATTCGACGAAACATCTAGCAGAAGAATAAATTAATGACCGTGACTTGGATGAGTTTAGAAATTCGGATTATTCTGGAACGAACATACGAACGTTTACAATTGTTGGCACTACTCGACGCCATTATCTATATCCTAGTTTTCAATGCAAGTCTCATACAATTATATTTGAGAACAACTAAGAAAATAGTTCCGAACAGATTTGTTTGAGCCCGAGATGTCAAATATCAAAATAACGGTCAGTCCAATTACTGACGTTGTTTATCAGTATTACCAATTTTTAGATCACATTTCATTGTCTTCCAATGAATGCTTTATAATATTTTTAGATTTTCAACTCTGAAAGTTCAGGTCGCTTTAATATATTCTTGAAACCGCAGTGGTAAGTGAAGGTCATCTTCTGTAAGCTTCATATATTTTTGCATCACAAGTTTGCCAGGTATATAAAGATAAAATTTAGTCCAAGAATTTCTCGCCACGATCTCGAATGAATTTTGAAAAAAAAAATTCGTTGATAAATTTTGACATCTTACCTATATCACATTCTAAAAGTTCTTCGAGAGGGAAATTTGAACTTAAGTTGAAAAACCTAATAAAGTTTCAAATTTCTTAATCAAATTTTAAAATTCGATAAATTTCGAAACTTATTTTCACGTATTGGATTCTGACGATAAAATTTAAAATTCAAATTATAGAATTTTAAAAATTTGAGTACATGGATTTTTTTAATTTTATTAATTCAATCGATAAAACGAGAGCTAAAAAAATTTGATATATTTGAAAATTAAATTTCCAAATTCTGAAATTTTGAAAATCAAAATATACGAATAACTTAGTTTTGACAAAATACAAATTCTCGACATTAATTTTTAAATGCGACTAATTTCGTACGTATATACAATTTTGAAGTTCGAATTTAAAACTCTAACTGTTAAAATTTTTCAAATTTTTCAAATTTCATAAGAAAATTAAGTTAATTTAGAGAATTTCGGCATATCACTCGGACTGTGCACAAAAGATATCCCGAACATCGTTCATGTCAGTACAGACTAGCATGGAACTATAAAATGAGCCAATTAAATCGAACCTATAGCCATGCGTCCTCGATTTGACTATGGTAACGGCAGACGGCAAAGAAAAGTAGAAAACAACTTCAAGAAAGTATTTGTTAGAGGCCCTTTAATTTAATACCGCGGCCCTATTCCACCGCATTTGATGGTCCCAAAAGTCATTTAATTCGATACACCAATTCCCTTATTCAGTGGCAGAAATTCTATAAATTCAAATATTTCGATAATCTAAAGAAATATAGTTGATGAATTTTCAAAATTTCAAGAATTCCAAAATTTTAAAATTTTTGGGAATTCACGAATCAGAAATTGTTTATTCACTTACAAAGAGAACTATAAATTTGAAAATTTAAAATTTTAAAAATTCAAAAATTTTAAAATTTCAATTTTTTAAATATAAAAAAATTTACAAAACAAAGGGTTTGGAAGATGTGTATGAGTTAAATAGCTTAGGAGTAACTATTACGAAGTTTAAAATTTTAACATTATGGACTTCTTATATACTACGCACGCCAATTTTAACCATCAAAGGATTAATATTAACTTCAACAGCACATAGCTAAGTCATTATAGTAAGAAAATATTCAACAAAAGGAATTGGAATAGTTTAGTATCGCCTACGAACTAAGTACATATTTCGTATTTAAAATTTAATCACTTGTTGGATTTTAAAAACCAGATATTATAACCTCATTGTGGATAAACCTCTTTTGACATGAGATGGTGTGATATAATGGTTGAAAAATTTATCATTTTAATCACATGTCGAATTTTAAGTACCAACACACGTTACAAACCTTCTACTCGTATATATAATGATAAACACAACACATTTAAACGCTACATATTTAGAAATTTGTTGGTTTCATTTTATACATATACCTATTTCACTTAAATTTAAAAACAACAACTTAATGGATATAACTAATATAAATATCACCATAATTTGGATAACAACACATTTTAAAATCCACATACAATTTTGAATATGCCAATCTACAATATAGAATACCATATTCGGGTCATTCAATTTAATGTGTATACATATATGAGTTTTATGCTTCCAGACAACATTTTCAAAGTGCTATATGATGTGAAGCGAATAATTTTGGTAATTGTATACAAGGGTTAATTCTGTTTACTATTATATTTATGGTAATTACATTTTTATCTCGTTCAAAAAAAATTTGATTAGCTGTATCCAGTATACTGGATCACCAATAATTCGAAGAACAAAAATATTTTTATGTATGTATGGGTATTTGTGTATATAAAATTTGGTTTACACTGTTTATGTACCGTGTTAAATAGAATTAAAATTATTTTTCGCAACCAATGCTAATTTAAAAATATAAAAATGGGTAGCAATGTCAGAACGTACTCGTATTATATTTTATTTTATACGATCCACTTTGCTTCCACTTATCGGTATCCCGGCTGTTACCAACAAAATTAGGATTCGTATACGATTTACTTGTTCTCATATAGTACGCAAGAAGAAGTACCAAAACATCTTATGTATTATACATATACAAAAGATAATAAAATCAAAATCAAACAATAAATAAATTATATATTTCTTTTCCAAATCGATAAATATTTTTGTTGAGTGTCGTTGAAATTTCGGGTATGATCCACATCCATCCTGCACCGCAGCCATTTTCGTTTGCGGAATGAGGTTTAAGCGAAAATCATAAATTAAAATTATTCTTTTCGTTCCTTCGAATCGTACTAAAAAGTTTTATGTTTTATAAATAAAAAGCCAACAACAACAACAACAGCAATTGTAATTTTTAATGTGAAACAGGCGCTACTTTATGATATTCAAGCAATTAAATGTAAATTTAAATACAAAATATTATTATGGTAATGAAGAAGGATAGGGAAAATTATGTTGGGCGTTTTTTGTAATGTATATATACACCAAAATTAAATCAGGACCAAACTTTTCATGCATCAAAATGAATGTATCTTATTTTTTAAACTTTGAAAGCTCTTCAAGTGAACACTTTTTGTTAATTGATGTTTATTCGAAGAATTTATAGTATTTCTTATGTTATTTTCTCTTCCTGCTTGTAAAAATATTCACCATATGTATTAAGTAATTTACATAAACATAAATTTTTGATTTTTTCAAATAATGTTTGGCTTGACTCGAAAAATTTAACATTTTAAAATTAATATTTTATTCATTGGTTCTAAATTCAGTGGTCTAAATTCAAAATAAATAACATATGGTATTCTAAAAAAATTATATATTCTTGGAAACAATAATTGTTGATGTTATGGTATCTTCTCTTCCTGCATGTAATAATATTTATTCAATTTTTTTACTTAAATTTCATTAAATCTTTTTATTTTTCAAAATTGCATTTTCATCATGTAATTATAAAATGTTTTGTTGACTACAGACACTGAAACCTCATAATTGTATTTACTTTAATGTTATTGACCATCGGCTTTATTCTTGAATAACCCTAATCTGGAAACTCACAAAAAGTTTTCAAATCGTACAACTAGTTCAACATCTAAAAACTTAAAGTCTTTGTTAGAGTTCATAACACTATCTTGCACAGTTGGAGTGTAAGGTGCTTAAATCTAGGCGTTCTAAACTATTTCCCCGCTAATGTATATAGATATTGTTGTAATTTTTACTGAAAAGTTGCTGCAAAGCTTTATCGAATCTGCTACTGTGTCTATTAAGCTGAATTCTTCCAAACATTCTTGAGCGAACTCTTTGAAATTTTATTATGTTGCAGGCACGAGCAGGGCCCTATAATTGTGTATACCATACGTCAAGTTGGTTTAAGTACCATTTTATGAAACTATAACTTATTGTTTATAGGCTTGAGTTTGAATGTCTTCCAATTAGCCAGTTTATCTTGGAATGCCTTTTACTTTGAGGACATTTAGTTTCAATGTAAAGGGTGTTATTTAAGAGGTACACAACTTTGAGTTGGCAACACTGCTTTATTTGACAACCCGTTTAACAGCTGATAGTTGCTCTTTGTTTAGTTTGGTTTGACATTTCATTATGGATAGACTTACATCAGAGCAACGCATCAAAGTCCATTTTATCGTGTACTTCAGAGCGGCTAATTCGGATAACAATAGATAGTTTTCGGACCACGTTTACTCTTAATGATAATGTGCATGCTGTGATACGCCGAACCGTGCACACTGAACAAGCTGTAGCTGCTGTACAGGAAAGCATTGAAGAAGATCCAAATCAATCAATTCATCGCCGTTCTCAGCAACTGGGGTTGTGTCCTTCCTCCACTTTATGGAAGATTTTACGAAAGGATTTGGCTTAAAAGCTTTCAAGATTCAACTTGTGCAGGAATTAAAGCCAAACGACCATCGTGCCGCCAATTCGGCAAATGGGCTGAATCACAAATTGATATTGATATTGAATTTCCATTCAAAATGTTGTTCTCCGATTTTGCCCATTTTTTGGTTGAATGATGGTCAGAATGTTACTGTCATTGGTGAGCGCTATAGGGACATGATTAGAAATTTTTTTCGTACCTCGATTAGCTGGCATTAATCTTGCTGACACGTGGTTCCAATAGGACGGCGCCACATGCCACACAGCGCGCGCTACAATTGATTTACTCGAAGAAACTTTTGATAATTGAATAATTTGGGGTAATGGTCCAATTAACTGACCACGAAGATCGTGTGATTTAACCCAATTGGATTATTTTCTTTGGGTTTATGTAAAGTCACTCGTCTATACGTCGATAAACCAGAGACATTTGAACACCTGAAAATCAACATTCGAAGAGTTATTGGCGCAAATGCTGCGAAAAGTTTGTGACAATTGATGTTCCAGATTGCGCCTTGTACGCGCCAGCCGTGGCGGCCACATGGCCGAAATCATATCAAACATTAATGTCATAAAATTTTCTATCCAATAAAGCCCGTTTCATTGATATTAAAAATATATTTCTTTGCTTTATTATGATTTAAACTTGTGTAACTCTATAAAAAAATGTTTCCTTTATTTCTTCCTTGTCAGCCTTCTATCTAAGTCTAGAGCCAGATATTTTACATTTTAATATTGTGGTAGGTTGATATTGTTTATCTTTATTGGTGGTAGGTATGTAATGGAGTTGAATGGATAATATTTACCGATTTGAACTTATTGGCCTTAATTGTGCATTTATTAACCATGTGCTTCAACTGAATGCAATTGTTCTTGCTGAATTCTTCGACGCTATTCCTGGGTTTTTATACGTAGCTATTATTGCAGTGTCGTGTGCAAATATTGATACCTTTACATAATTAGAATATTAAATATAATATTGGTGCCACCTTATTTTCAGTAGAATTTTTTATATCGTGTAAATCAGTAACCGGTTAGCCCATTTTCAAAAACACACAATGTTGTACGCAGAATTGAAATACCTTTCAAATAATATACCACACGACCCCCAGTGACTTAAACAAGAACAGGCAAAATGTGTTGGATGTTGAAAAAATATAAGCAGCTCGATTTAAACCGTTCTTTGTATGAGTAGGAAAATACTATAAAAATTTTCTCAACAACAACAAATTTGTTTTGTTGTTTAGGGTGAAAGCACCATATTTACTATAATACCATTTGATACTGCAGGTTTCTAATACAGTCCGTAATTTTTCAATATTGTTTTGGGTGGAATTCTTTATAGCTGATTCAATCATTTTTTTATCTTAATTTTCCCTTCCTGCATGTAATAATATTTCACATTTTACCCTTCTTTAAATTAAATTTTTATCTTAATGTTTTTGTTGGGCTGATATTTTTACAAAGCTTTAAATTGAAATAACTTATAACCGTGCAGATCTGATAATTGTACAGTCGTGGTCAATGAGGCTTCCAATTAAATAACCTCTCAGTCGAAACCTAAATAATTCCATAATCTTAACTTAGTTAAAACCTGACGCAAAAAGCTCAAACAAATATAAAATAACTTGACTTAATTTAATTTAAAATTATTACGTTATGTCATTTTGCACAGTATTGTTTAACTTATTTAACTTACCTTAAAATCTTAGCAAAATGACCTTCTTAAAATTGTATATATATATATTTCTTAAGAACCAAGAAGAAAGCAGCTGAACAATTAATCAGTAAAATATTTTTTTAACGTCACTCCAAAACATTGTACAATCTTGATTTAGCTAAAAGACTTTCACTAAATCTGTGGATTTACATAAGCTAGGCCGACATCTTTAACCGTTTTTAAAGCGCGTGAATTTTCAACATCAATCTTTATTTTCTCTTCTTGCTCGTAAAACATTTTTTCCTGCTGTGAATTTAATCCTATTTGTTTCATTATGGTATCTAGCTTATTTTTGTAGTTAAAAAATACTGTGTGAACTTCAAACTATAAAAATTAGAGCTTTTAAAAACAGTAGTATATTCCAAGGTATAACAAAAATGAAAAATTCCACTGAATCTGAATAAAATACTACTGTAACCCTAAATAATTAATAAAACCGATTATTTCTAAAAGCATCAAGACAAAACACATTGCAGTAATTCTATAACTTCAAAATAGTTAAAAACTTAAAAAAACCTGTTGCGCAAAAAATGATAGCTCAAACTATTCAAATATTCACTCTAACTTTTTAAAAATAATACTTATGTGTTGTAAGGTTCCAAGAAAGATAAGAAGCGGAATAATTTCCTTCTCTCCAGTAAACATCCGTTATTCTAAACTATATTATCATTTTGAATTAATTAAAAGTTTAAGCATTCAATGTATATAAACTATATTCTCTTCCTACATGTAATACTATTTATTCATTTTGTTTAATAAATTTTGAATCGATTTAATAAATAATAACAACCAACAAATTTGCAATTAAAGACGAAAGTGTGAGCTTGAGTAGTACCATTTGATACTGAAGGCTTATAATTTAGCCCGTTATCTTTTTAAAAATATTTTGATTGTTTGGATCAAGTTTTGTAACATTACATATCTCATTTTCTCTTCCTGCATGTAATAATATTTCCCGCAAATTTAATAAAATTATAATCTTGGAACTTCAAAACATATGTGTTTTTACCATACGACTCAAGAAGATAGTCGTATATTTCCAATAAAACAACTTCCGACGCAGTAACCGTAAATAGTTACTTCGTTAACATCTTATGCAAAACGCCACATTCAAAATAAAAAAGTCTTGTTATCTCTTCCTGCATGTAATAAAATGTACTTCATTTTAATTCAGTTTTTTATTCAAACTTACACTGAACTACTAAAAATTTAGAGTCTTTTAAATATTCTGTCGCAGGAATCTATTGTCAGTTACTTCTAAAATGATTTCCGTACATAACTTTGGCACCATCAAATGAATTTTCATAGGTTAAGTTGATTTCCCAAACCAAAAGTTATTTTCTATGTCTGATGAGCATTTAGTTTTTACATGGTTGGGTTTATGAAATTCTAAATATGTTCTAGGCTTAAAACTACACAGCAAATTGCAATGCGAGATTTCAGAGTAACATAACAACAATAAGAAAATAATAGTTCTTCCAATTTATTGTCATTTTCTTCAAATCGGGCCTGTGATTGTTTTATTGTTTGTATTCCTCTCACAGCTAATACAAACAATAAAAATGTATATGATTGGAAACGCAGAATTTCAATATGAAATATCTTAATCAAATCTTATAAAAGCAGGTCTATCAAAGACCAATTGTTTAGACAACCCAAAATATTTTAAAATTGGCTACAATAACTTTATAAGCCAAAAAAAACATTATAATTCTTTAAAATTAGTAGAGGAGCCTCAACGATATAGCAGTTACAAAAATTTCACAGACAATTTAATAAAAATACGTTAAACTTGATTACGTACACTAAGATTTCACGTAATCCACATAATATTCATTTATTGTTCCCTAACAATCTAAACAAAGGCGAATTGAATTGTTGAGTTTCGTCACAATATCCATTGAACTTGCACACTAATTAAACCATACAGAACTCAAAAATCTTCATTAGTTTCCAACACCGATAATCGATGAACTGAGTATTTGTCGATTTTCATCATTTTTCTATTACGGTTTTGGTGGAAAAATCTAAATTTGTTGAGTATTTTTTCTCCTATTTTCATAAAATAGTTTGGACTTATACGACGTCAAAATTGTGCATTCCCATTGAAGAAGTATATTTACTAAAATACAGATATAGAATTTTCTTATCATTCCAACCTATACTAATTAAAATTTATCATTCATCAGTTTAACATCCACAATACTCTATTTCTCAACTGATGAAATAATTTATAAAGTCACGCGCGTTCAATTGGGAGGAAAGTGACAGCTTTTAAGTTTTTCTCTGTTCTTGCATGTAATAATATTTAAATATTTTTATTCAATTTTCAGTAATTTTTCAAAGTTTTTTTCAACTATAATCTAATTATAAAATTATATATAAGCTTCAAACCTAGAACTCTCACAAAACTAGACTTTTTAAAATTTATTCATAGGTATTCCAAAAATAAGCACTATGTGATCTCGATCCATTTAAATGATAAAGAAAAATAATTTTCGCTTGGTTTTAAACCCCACAAAATGTTTCGTACAAGATAATTAGATTTACTATGTTTTAATGTTATTTTCCCTTCCTGCATGTAAAAATATTTATTAATAAGTTAATTGGATTGTACTTCACATAAACTCAGTATTTTCTCAATAAAATAATTTTCGAATATTACCTCAAATATATATTATAAGCCGTCAGTATCAAGTGGTACTCGTCAAGCTCACACTTTTGTCCTAAACAGCAAATTTGTTGGTTATTATTCAATATTGAACACATTTTGCCTAGAGTCAATTAAAAAACACGAAATTGATTCAAAATGAAATAAATAGAATGAATAAATAGTATGACATGCAGGAAGAGAATATTAATAATATTGGAACTTAATAGGTATTTTACGTATACACAAGTTGCCGATCTGTTTTTATCTTCGTGAGCTTCCAACGCATTTTGTTAAACTGCTTTATACTTAAACTTTTAATTCATTCAAAGCTGATGACGGTGACAAAATAGGATGAAATCACATTTTGCAATCAAAGAACAAAATATAATTTTAATTTTAATTGAATTAACTGAGAGTTTATATTATTACAAGCAGGAAGAGAAAATAATGAAACAATTTAATTTTTCATATAATTGGTCTCAATTGGTTTGAGGCGAATATCGTAGCGATGACCTAAATAGAAAACATGTAATGTTATTGTTTTTAGGAAAACTAATAGCCGAATTGTTTAAATTAGTAAGTCGGTCTGTTTGATTTTTTTTTTTAAATTTCAACAAATTTGTTCAACAAAACAAACCTAAGCTTTTAGCTATTTCGATATTAATCGATTTTACTGGAAATTATTTTCTTTGTTGACATCACAAATAAATGAAACTATAGCAAGATCAGATATGCAGAATTATTATTATATGCAGAAAGAGAATGTAAATGCTGTTGAAGTGTATATAAAGGATAATAGCCGATCGATTATACTTTTGTGGCTTCCATTAAAGATTTTGATGAGCTGCGCTTTTGTAAAGCTTTCTAAAAAGTCGAGACTATATTATATTTTGGGATAACATTATAAAAATGTATGGGAATTTATTGAACTAAGTTCTTGGAATCATAGTAAAATATAATTATTGAGAGGTGTAATTTTACAATAACTTTTAAAGTAAATATTTTTACATGCAGGAAGAGAATTTAACATCAAAATATATTAAAATTAATTTAAAAATTTCCCTCATCAATGTTAGATATTATTCACAATACTTATGAGTAAAAGCAGAAGCCTATGTATATACAGAATGAAATGGTACTAATGAAGTTGACACTTGCAGCCTAATAAGAATAATTTGCTATTTTATTTATGTTTAAGAATTCATGAAATAGTAGAAAATGTATGGGCATATGAAAATTTAAACCAATTATTAAATAGAATCAACATTATTACATGCAGGAAGAGAACATAATAAAAAAATAAAATAAAATAAATATTTTTAGAAAATGCTTTGGTGGTCATAGTATTTTATATAAAAAATTTTTTTCTATTTTCTCTTCTTGCATGTAACAATGTTTATACTATTTTATATTATGTTTAAAGTTCCATCAAGTTAATTATGCTCATATATGTTCTACTACATATTTTATGAATTGATGCTTTTATCGTGCTTTGGGTGGTGTTGTTAACTCTTTTGAAATAAGCTATAGTAGAAGCTATAGATGCATGTAAAATACTGGTTAGGTTGTTGCTCAGCTGTTTGTAGTGCAGAAAATAAAGAAAACGAGCATAAAGAGAATTCAAAAATTGTCAACTCGATGTAAAATAAAATTATAAGAAGTTAGTTACTTATCAAATCTTTTAAATATTTTTGCCAAGGTTGATTGAACGCTATACTAGGCAAGTTTTTAGGAAAAATGTAAACTGTGTGCATTCATCAAATTTATATATTTTGAGTTTTCTATACTTTGATCTTTATATCAGTTTTCTAATATTACCTTAAATATACATCACCTCAAATATACATTATATCACGATTATGGTGGAAAAATCGGAACGAGTATATTTTGAAGAATTTTGAAAATAATTTGAACGTATTTTAATAGACGTTAAAATATTGAATGAAAATTCCCAATGATTTTGAAGGCACAGAAAGTTTAAGCACTAATGAGGACGATGAGTCTGAATGTCTTAATGCGTACACGAAATTACAAAGATGTATTTTTCTTTTACGACGCCGAAAGAAAACTGGCACCTTAAAGGTAAAAATCCGAAACAGAAACCCGAAAACTTTAAATGCGCTAATTATTCTAAACTATTATTTCTTAACTAAAAATAAAGTAACTATAATTGAAGTTTTATAATAATCATTTGAATTTTAGTTTCGAGTAGGGTAATCGAATAACCGAGTACTCGGTAAATTTTTGTGGAAATACTAACCGAGGCTTAAGCCTTTAAAATTGAAATACGAATTTAAATGTATATAATTCAAGAATACGCATTCATCGAAAATTTTAAAAGTAAAAAAATCAATTGGAATAAATAACAAAAATTCGAAATTAATTGAATAAATAAAAAATTCGAATTGAAAAATATTGATTTTCAAAATGTGCATAATCGGATGCAATTTCCGATGTGGCTTCATTAATTCTATACATTTCAAAGAAAATGAACATTTCGAAATGACCCCGAGTATTGCAAATAATCGAGTATTTTAGAAAAGCTTATCTATACAATGACGATCCATCACTTTACTTGCTGTATCGCTACTAATAACGCGACCAATTTAAAAAGTATAAATTAGAATGTTTTTATCATGCCAACTGAGTGATTCAAATTGATCATTCACCAGATTAATATCTACTATACTATATTCTTCCACTAAGGAAACAATCTATAATGTCACACGCGACTCAGTTGGGAAGGAAGTGATAACTTTTATGTTTTTTTCTCTTCCTGCATGTAAAAACATTCAAATAATTTTATTCAATTTTCTGTATTTTTTCAAAATGTTTTTCATATAACTATAAAACTATAGATTAGCTTCAAACCTAGAACACTCACAAAATTGTTCATTTTAAATTTTTATTTTATGCATTCGAAGGTATTTCAAGAATAAGGTCACAATATGTGATCCCGATCTAGTTAAAAACTAAAGAAAAATAAATTTCGCTTGGTTTTAAACCCAACAAAATATTTCGTATAAGATAATTAGATTTACTATATTTTATTGTTATTTTCTCTTCCTGCATGTAAAAATATTTATTAAGTCAATTGTATTTTATTTCTAAAAAAAACTCAGTAATTTCCCAATAAAATAACTTTCGTATATTACCTCAAATATATAAACAGAAAAAAAATTTTCAACTTTTTTTAAAAACTTGCCAGTAGCGTTTGATGAAAAGATTGGGCAAAAAAATTTTAAAATAATATTTAAATAATTTGATAAGTACCTTACTTCTTATAATTGTACTTTACATCAAGGCAATTATCTGACATTATTTAATTCTCTTAATGCTAGTTTTCTTTCTTTTCTAGCTTCTACTATAACTTATTCCAAACGCGTTAACAACACCACCCAGCACGACGAATGCATCAAATTGACCAGTAAAACATGGTCTACGAGTATGATGGACCATAATGTAATTTGATTTTTATAATATCTAATTGATTCATAAACTATGTAGTAGAAAATGTATGAGCATAATTAACTTGATGAAAATTTAAACATAATATAAAATAGATTTAATATTATTACATGCAGGAAGAGAAAATACAAAAATAATGTTTATGCTATGGTGATCATAGCATTTTATAAAAATTTTTTTTTTTGATTATCTTCTCTTCCTGCATGTAATAATGTTAATTCTTTTTAATATTTTGTTTAAATTTTCAAATACCCATAAAATTTCTACTATTTCATGAATTCTCAAACATAAATAAACGAACACATTTTTCTTATTAGGCCGCAAGAGTCAACTACATTAGTAACATTTCATTCTGTATATACATATAGGCTTCTGGTTTAACCCATAAATAATTTGAATAATATGTAACATTTTAAATGAGGGAAATTTTCAAATTAATTTAATTATTTTTGCTAAGTTAAATTCTCTTCTTGCATGTAAGAATCTTTACTTAAAAAACTTATTGTAAAATTACACCTCTCAATAATTATATTTTACTATGATGCAAAGAACGTAGTTCAATATATTTCCATAAATTGTTATAATGTTATCCCAAAATATAATGTAATCTCGATTTATTAGAAAGCTTAACAAAACCGCAGCTTATCAAAATTTGATGGAAGCCACAAAACAAAGAAAATAATTTCCAGTAAATCGTTTAATATCGATAGCTGAAAGCTTAAAGTTATTTTGTTGAGCAAATATGTTGAAAGTTTAAAAAAATTTTAACAGACCGGCTCTTAGTTTTCCTAAAAACAACAACATTACAATTTTTCTAATTGAGCCGAAACTGTTAACTGGTCCAGAACCATTTAATGCTGCAAGCTTCTATACTGTGGTCCATACTGTAATCATTACGATATTCGTCTCAAACCAATTGAGACCAATTGTATTAAAAATTAAATTTTTTTATTATTTTCTCTTCCTGCTTGTAATAATATAAATACCCAGTTAAATAAATGAAAATTAAAATTATATTATGTTCTTTAATTGCATAATGTGATTTCATCCTATTTTGTGACCGTCTTTTATGTGCGTGAACTTCATGTTTTGCTATTGTTTGTTTCTCTCTTCCTGCATGTAATAATATTCATTTAAATAAATTCTTTCGTCAAGTCAAAAATTATGATTTCACATTGTTATTTGGAAAATTATTAGTAGGATACGAGCAAAACGATAGATTGATTAGGCCTGGAAATAGTCAGATCTGTTTGAAATCCATGATGTTAACACATCATCCATTTAGAATATGCAGAAAAAGTTCTTGCTATAAGTGTTTAATAATGTCAGACATTAATTAACAGCGCACTCTTAATTTTTTCACTAACTAGAAACTTATATATTAAAAAATTACTTGCAGCTTTCAAAGCAAACACGATAGAAATGATAATTTTAATTTTAAAACTATATATAAGTATATACGATAAATTTTATCTTAAAAGATTCTCTAACCCCGCACTCCAACAACATTATTCCTAAAAGTTAATAAACATAAACTTTTAATTTCCGTTTCATAAATATATTAAAACTAAATCCACTCACATACAAAGAAAGTTAACAAACACAACAACAAAAAAATTGGAAAATCTTATATCATTCGTATTTATATATTGAAGAAAGGAAAATATTCTCATAATCACTGTGTTCATTAAAATAATTTTAACTTTATCCATTCAACAATAACAACAACAAAAAAATCAGAAAAACATTAAAATAATAACAAGAACAAGAATTTTTCAACTTTTCTTTATATTTCGTTTCCAGAATTTTGAATATCGCTTAACATTCTCAATAAAACGGAGATATATAGATTTCAAAAAAGAAAATTAAAAGTTTTCTCGTTTTAATTTGAATACAAACATATATACATACAGAAAATGTACTAATAATTTGTGTAAGTCACACAATCAGTACAATACAAAAACCAAAAATTACAATTGAATGTCGTAGCGGTGCGGTGTTTTCGGTCATCACACCTTTCATGTTGTATGCTGGTTGTTAAATATTTAGTTGATCAGAATTGGTCGGCAAAATATTCAACCGCTGAATAAACTTTGTTTGATTTTATTAGACTTCAACTTTAAAGAGTACGTTTTGGATATTTCTAGATTTATGGCATCTTGGATTGGGGCTGGGCCGTTTTTCAGACCACAAGGCATTCTGCAAAATTCAAAATAGCCTTTGTCTGTGAGAAGGCGGTTTTTTCGTGCGACTTTACATCCAATGTGAACTTGCCCAGGTTACTTAAATCTTTTAAAATTTGAACATGGGAAATTCATTTCAGACTCATATTTTCTGGTTCCACACGTCACACTAATTCTTAAATGCAACTAGAGATTTTCAAAGTAACTGGTCTAGAAGCCGTTTGTGAAACATCTACTGGCGCAAATCGCCCGTACAACGCAGGGCTCGCCTCCTGGTGTCCGCGCAGCTCGTAAATTGATTACTGCTCGCTACTTTTGGCCCAATATAAATAAAGGCACACAGCAACGCCACTTGGGCAGTTCAAAACTCCTGCAGATCGATTCGAACATATTCATTTGGATATAGTAGGACCACTTCCTCCATCCAATGAATATTCGTATCTACTCACCTGTGTCAATCGTTTCACTCGTTGACCAGAAGCGTACTGCATGGCCAACATTTCAGCAACAACCATTCCACCACATTCGTTCACAACTACGTATCACGATTTGGCATTCCACTTGACATCAGCACTGATCACGGAACCCAATTTGAGCCGAAGATTTTCTCGGAGTTAACGAAATTCTTCGGTTCGCATCGAATACGTACAATAGCTTACCATCCGCAAGTCCACTAATCGTATCCCCACGACAACAAGACATACGAATCAAACCGATATTTTTGTGCCAAAATCGCTTAACAATTGCAATTACGTCTTTGTCAGGGTTGATAAGGTTCGTACTGGATTGCAATCCCCATACCATGGACCAATTTTACCCCGCTTACTAAGCAATAAATAATAAATAATTTTGAGCAATTAATTGCCTCAATCAAAGACAAGCCTCCCTCAATCTCCATCGACAGATTGGAACCGGCATACGGTATTCTCAACGCACCTGCTCAAAATATCAACCAGTAAACGGTTTAAAACCGTCCGGTTCAACGTATAATGTCTCAAAACCTCTGCTTTCTAATCTGGAGGGGAGGTGCTGTAGCAGTGCGAATACACGACACACCGATATTTTAAACTGCCACAACAAAGAACTTATTGAAATTTAAATACAAATGTATTTGACTTTTGTCCGCTACACAAGGGGGACCATCGGCGTTTAAACACGGTTACGATATACCCAACCACTTATCGAATTTAATGTTCACATTCACTCTAGATTTTCTCAGTCACATCACAAGATCACACCAAATGTTATTCTGCCTTCACAAGAATGAATTAATGCCATAAGATAATTCCAAGCTCCCACTTCAA
The DNA here is from genome assembly GCA_951394425.1 of Tipula unca. Classification (NCBI taxonomy): domain Eukaryota; kingdom Metazoa; phylum Arthropoda; class Insecta; order Diptera; family Tipulidae; genus Tipula; species Tipula unca. The sequence continues at coordinate 34,035,354 of OX596381.1, forward strand.
TCAAGAGTTTTCAGCGTTTCATCGGCATGGTACTACTACCACCGATTTATCCCCTTCCTCGCTCAAATACAAACACCAATTCACAGCCCCTGGTAGTAGTACACTACTACGTAAGCCCAAGACCGCTAAGAACTTCTCTTGGCCTGACGAATGTGAATACGCATTCACGTAACTCAAGGCTGAATTGGCTCAAAACAAATGGTAAAAATAGTAAATTCGACAGAAATGGGCGTTTACGCATCATCTATTATATTCTACGTCTACAACCCGTAGACAACGGTGACAACGTAAACAACTGTAGACAATTCTTGGAGTGATTTTCTGAATTAATTCCTCTGTGCTCCATTTAATGGTATTTTCTCGAGCTTTGAGCGAAGCTTTAAGTTGTCGATGGAATCTCTCGACCATACCATTTGCCTGCGGATGATAGGCAGTGGTACGAATTCTATTAGCGCCTAGTAAACGCGTAAGTTCGGAAAAGAAAAGAGACTCGAATGGAATGCCTTGGTCTGTTGTGATTTCAAGTGGTATCCCAAATCTTGAAACGTATTGCTCGACAAACGTCTTAGCAATAGTGGCAGCGGTGCTATCTTGAATAGGATATGCCTCAGGCCAACGAGTAAAGCGATCGACAATGGTGAACACACACACAAAGCCTTCGGATAGTGGCAATGGTCCCACTATATCCATGTGTATATGCTCGAACCGCTCAGAAGGCAGGTTAAATTGTCCGGGTTCGGACTTTGTGTGTTGATGAACCTTGCTCTTCTGGCAACCGATACAGGACTTCACCCAATGCGTGCTGTCCGCGTTCATTTTCGGCCAAAAATACCTACTGCAAATTAATTTACGTGATGCTCGTATACTTGGATGTAATAGACCATGCAGAGCATCGAATACTACATGTCTATGAGATGCTGGAACAAATTGTCGATTTACACCAGCTGTTGATGTTTCGCAATAAATTTTTAAATCTGGAAGGATGGTGAGTTCTAATTTGAATTTGGAACTCTCAGGGCGTTATGAATTATTCAACATTTGGAGTAATTCAGACTGTTGTGCCTGAGCTAGATGTTTAAAATCTAGATTGCCGGAGTCTATGGTTGAAACGAGATCGCGAGTCCGTGACAATGCGTCAGCGACCAGGTTTTGCTTACCTTCTATATGTTGAATGTCCGTCGTGAACTGAGTAATATAGTCAAAGTGTCGAGTCTGCCGTGGACTCTTTTCGCTCACGGAGACTATTGCTTTGAATAAAGGCTTATGATCCGTGTAGACAGTAAATTGTCTATAACTTCCAGAAAATAGTGGAAGTGTTTAAAGGCTGAATAAATATTGAGGAGTTCCCTGTCTTTGACTGAGTAATTTATCTCTGTTGCTGAGAGCTTTCGTGAGAAAAATCCTAAAGGTTGCCAACAATCATTATTGCATTGCTGTAGGACTGCTCCAGGCGCATCAGTGGAGATGCTATAGCGTGATTCGCTATTGGGATGGGCCAACAATGTTGATTTGGCCAGTACTCTTTTAATTTGGCCGAATGACTCGTTGCACTCGTCGGCCAAGAAAAATATTGGCGGTGAAAATTTTCGATAGCTTCAACTCGCAGTAGCGAGGGTGTCATGCCATCTTGGGTAATTTGGTGACTGAGGAATTCCAGAGCAGGAACACCGAAAACGCATTTTGAAAGTTGGATATTCACTCCAAATTCGACGAGGCGTTCAAACAGTTGTTTGAGATGGCATTTGTGCTCTGTCTCATTTTCGCTAGCCACCAGTATATCGTCGATGTAGACGAATATAAAATCTACTCCTTTGACAACTTCATTCATGAAGCGTTGAAAAGTTTGCGCAGCATTTCGAAGACCAAAGGACATTCGTGTGAATTCGAATAACCCGAAGGGAGTATATAGTAATTGGGATAAGATGATAAGCTCTAACCAAATCAATTTTTGAAAACACACCGCATCCATTTAGGTGCATTTAAAAATTTTGAATATGTGGGATCGGATAACGATCCGGTGTGGTTACGGCGTTTAGTCGACGATAATCTCCACATGGGGGCCAATCGACTCTGTTCTTCTTCTTTACCATAATGTAGAGGTGATGATACCGCAGAAGATGACGGTCGACGTATGCCTAGTTGGACCATATGCTCGAGCTCGGTAAGCGCAGTTTTATGTTTAACTGGGTCCAGCCTACGTGGTCTTGAACAAGGAAGTCGACCTTCAGTGTTAATGTAGTGAATCACGTTATATTTTACTGGATTGGATCTTCAAAATTGAATCATATCCATTTTTAGCAGTTGGATGGATTGGTGTAGGTGTTTTGACCGCTGTTATTGCATTCACATTTTTTGATTACTGCTGGTAGATTCCGGTTTGTTGCTGTTATGGACAGAGCCAGGTCGGTAGCATTTCTTTGCAGCACTTCCAAATTTTTTGTGAAAATAGCAGAACCCATTGTCGGTGTAACGACGTCTGCTGCCGCTTCTTGTTCTCCATGGGTTCTTTGATTGATAACCCGAAACTGGTGAGCGGCTGCGACCCGTTTGTAGCTAATCGATTCGACATTAACAAGTCGTTCGATTAGTTGTTTAATGGTTGCTACAGCTGCTGATAGTTCCGGGCCGCGGGAGGTCGCCCGCCACACTGGGTGTTGTGATTTCATAAATCTAATCTGCTACTGGTAGCAGATCATCAATGGACTTATCTCCCATAGCAGTAAGTGCAACAATGATGACTTGTGGAAGTTTACGAAACCACAAAGCCTGTACCAGTTTGATGTCGAACGCTTCACCAGCAAGCGTTTTCATTGAAAAATACACCTCTGGGTTTTCGATCACCCAATTCCGCCCTTTCCAGTATTTTTTCGAGGCGTCGTTCCGTAGAAAGGGCGTGCCGAGCTGTAAGAGCGGATTTCAACTTGCTATATTTTTCGGTTTTTGAAGGATTTATTATCAACTTTATTACCGATTCGCAAATCTCTGTTGGTAATGCCGAAATAATATGCGAGTATTTAGTTGAATCCGCCGTTACATTGCAAATGCTAAACTGAGACTCCGCTTGTGCGAACCAAACGGTAGCATTATTGGGCCAAAAGGGTAACAATTTAATCCGGGAAGAATCGAAAAAAGGGGGGTTGATTGATTTTTGTTTCATTTTCATCGTCGCTCATTGTGGATTCTGTATTTCGACTACGGTAGAAATGAAATTAGGACAATAAACCAAAAAATAAAAATTTTGAACCGAAATATAAATTTCAAAAATGGACCGTGTCTCAACCAGAAAAAATTAAATTAAAAAGTAAATTTTGGGAAAAATCAGCGAAAAAAAATGTTAATAATTATAATAATAATGTTAGAAACAAAAGTAATAAAAAACTTAGCTTGACCTCTATTCGACCTTGTAAACATATGATTGAATATTGATTCGTCTGCTCGTTCGGTTATCTGATGTTAATACCGTAATATGGTTGGGCCTGTGTTCAAATGGTTGGGACCGCTACAAAGTCACATCGGAAGTTGTGTAGAATCTCATGGATATAGCATTGAACAACAGGCGCAACAAAAACTTGAAATTTAGACCAATCCGAACGTTTAGTGCATAAACGTTCTTTAATTAAAGCTATTGGTTATTTTATTTAATTATATATTCAAAAAGTTATAGTGGCATGTGAATATGAATCTTTTTTTTAATTTCTTCTTGCGGTTTAACTGAATCGTGCTTATACAAAATACCACATTTTATTTCATATCGCTTAAATATCGTAGGTTGTTGACATTGTCTAAGCTTAATTGTCGACGTTGACAAAAAATATTGCCAAGTAATCTACGTAATATTTTACGTGTCTACAACCGCGTAAACTATAACACGGCGTAATCTACTTCGCCCATCCCTGAAATTCGACCAATTGTACCTTGATATGCCAACAACCCACAACATACTTATATAATGAAATAGATCTGTTGCTACATTTTAAATTACAAAACTTTATTCTTCTGTAAACTGTATAATCTTTATTTTTATCTGTCAAAACTTTTGCCATAATATTCATTTTATTTTAATTTGAGAATGAAATTATTTTACACACACACACATAAAATCGATTTTTAAAAAGCTCAAATAAAAATAAAAATGTTATTTACTTTTAATTCGCTATTTATGCACTCTCATTTTCATTTGATTAAGCTCCAGGTTTTTAATTTCGAATAAAACTTTTATTTTTCCCGTTTTTATCGATTCATTTCGAAATTAAAATGTTCATTTATAATTATGGCAAGCCGTAATTTATGTACTGTACTGGAAACCGAAAAACTTAATAATTTTATACTCTCGCACTTGCAGCCGTCAATACAGTATTAAGGTGAAACGCCTTAAAACCTATAGTATATAAAAGTAAATTCCATTAAATCAATGAGAGCGGCTTAACACGTGTTACCAGAATTGCGTAACAAACATTCTTTTGTGGAATTCTGTGTATGTATGTACATATATGGAAATCCGGATGTATACAAGAATTGTCTTCGAAAACAAATATTTTCAATTCAATTTAAATTCAAAAAAAAAAAAAAAAAAATTTATCACAATAGAAATGTAAAATGTAAATTTTTTCTTTCTACTTTTCCATCTTAAAATTTTTGCTTTTCGTTGTTGTGCTTTTTACGTTGTTTTAAGCTCGATTCGATATATGTGTGTATGAAAATAAAATTGAGAAATTGTGTAATCTAATTTATTGCGTATTCATTGTTGTACTTTTTCCATTTTTTATTTTTATTTTTTTTTTTTGTAAACCAATAAGAATATATATTGGGGAAAAGCTTGCAAAGCTTTAAGCAGATATACGGAGGAGCAAAAGAAAATCGCTTTATTTATACAAAATAAATATATAAAATGTACAGTATTTTTACGATTTGCTTTCTTATTTTTAAACTTTTTTCTTTATTTATAGAATAACAATTTGGTATAGCTTTTATATATACATATGTATACGCATACGGAAGCACAATATATTACATAAGGCGCTTATTGTCCTGAACTGGTATTTGTTTTTATATGTGCGTATAAAAAAATTATTCGTTTATATTTGAATTATAGGTCAAATATTTTGATATTATGTTAATCCATTTGAGATTGAGCAGAAATCAGAATGTTGCAAAGTTTTGTTTATTAGTGGTCCTGTACAATGGCGTGTCCGTATCTATAAACCATAACAAGTATTATTTGATTTTACAGAGTTTGTTTTTGACTTACCTTTTTTTATTAATCATGTTGTGTCTTTGTGTCTATTTAAAGATTTAAATTAAAATTTGTATATGGAGCAACTCGCAAGTTCCATCCCACATCTTGAATTGTGATAAAAAATTTCTCAACTTCATTGATTCATGTTACTGAGCTTTTAAGTAACCTTTGAACTTCACAAATACATCAAAACGAATTGAGCCTGATTGGAATTATTGTACAGCTTTTGTATACTGTGCACAAAATGTTTGCACTCTTAAATATTTTGTAAGTAAATTTTATTGGTATTAACACTTTAAGCGGGTTTACATATGGATCAATTTTTGTCAATATAATAGATGGTAACCCGTAGGTAGGCACTCTAATACCCACTTATTTCGTTTAAAATTTCCCTTGTTTTTATGTTTGAAATTCCCAAAATAACTTCCCACGTTTCCTCGATTACGTTTTCCACGTATATTTATGCAAGTAAACGATAAAATTAACGTGATTCAATCAAAATCCCCATATACATACATACCCGCACCGATTATATTACATATACACATACCATTCATCGCATATCAGATACAAATAAAATTTGTGTTCCCTTACATTTTGATTAAATCTGATTAATGACTGAATCACGCATATTAGAAGGCTGATAAAATCAGCATCATGTATCAATTTTTAAGTATAAAAACGTGTATACTATTCGTATATGTATGTGTATGTGGCTGTATTTGAGAGTATATTTATTGAAATTCGGCGAGGGAGTATTGCGCCCCACCCGCATCACTCCGTAAAAAGGAAGTTGTGAAAATTCAATTCAATTTATTATAATTTATGGAAGGGGAAACATTTTCGGGTTCACATTAAAAATTAAGCAATTTAGATCTGGAAATTCAATTTGGAACACGTTTGGAGAAGCATATGTACATACATATTTACATGAAATAATGAATTTTATGAGATGAAAAAAATGAAATACGTCGATTTACCGAACAGAGTTTGTGTTATTTTTTTAAAACATCATATTTAAAGTTTATTTGAAAGGCATGCCATAGAGGCATATACATGGGCAAACTTCCACTGCATGGGTGGCATAACATGTTCCAAATAATTCTAGTTGATTTGGAAAATTTTATATATACATAAATTTATTTAGTTTTCTCTTCCTGCTTCTAATAATATTCACTCCATTTTATTCAATTTTAGAGTTAGGCCTCATTGGTCAGCATCATCAATGGCAACCTAATATTTTTTCAATAATATCTTGTTGATTTTAGGTGGCATCTATTATCTTACATATATATATCTGTACAGGTACCATATTTACCTTTTTATAACTAATGTTTTATTCTTCGATTCCAAAGAATAATTTCCCAATAAAATCTTGACTTGACTAAAAATTTGCTTGAACCTCGCATAAATCTAAACAGGCAAATTATTAAACAGCTCATGCCATTATATATTAGTTTCCCTTCCTGCTTGTAATAATATTCACTTATGCTTAGTCGAATTCTTTGGATTTAAAATTTTAGGAGGTTGCTCCTAATTTAAAATTCTCGTCCGGTCCGGACTTCTCAAATTAAATCAAAATATATACACACAATGATGATTTTATAATTTAATTTTAATATTAAATAGTATTACTTATTTATTATTTTATTTATTTCTTATTTTAAGTATTATTTTATATTTAATTATAAATGTTTATTAATTCAGCTACAATTAATTATTTGTTTATTTTCACCACCACAAAACTTTTGTACTTGCACCAAGATAAAAAAACGTAATGGCGAACTTGTTGCCTCGCGTGTTGCTTTTTGCTGTTTTTGTGTTTGACTGTGTTGTTGTAAAAAGTGACGTCGCCTTCGTCTTCCGATATACGCGTTGTATTTCGGAGAGGGAACAGATGCGCCGACGGCGGTCAACATTGCACTTATGTTAAGTGCATGTGGATTTACATCACCGAACATTGTTAGTTCGTGGTGATGTTGTTAGATGGCGACATGCTTTACTATAAATGTTTTATAGTAGTGGTTAGGCTATTGGATAGTGGTGGTGTTAGTGAACGCTCAATTCAAATAAGTTGGTTTATATTTGAATTTCACTAATTGTTTTGTTTGTGGCAGTATCGAATATCGGTGAGTTGAATATTCGAGCTGCTACAAAATAATCAAGATTTTTCGGAGTAATAAACAATAAAAAACAATTTTCTTTGTAGTGGTATTGTAAATAAAACCTATCAGTCAGTCATTGTCGATTAAAAACTAATTTATGCGAGATGGAGCCACGAACTAGTAATTAACAGAAAAACCTATCAAAAACCACGATTTCAAAATTTAAATCTTTTAATTTAAGTATAAATTATTGCATTCGACTTAGGTAACATCTCATGCAAAGATCCACTGGACGTAATATTTTATAATATATTTAAAAAAAAATATCAACCGCTTAAGCTGAATTTTATGAGCGTAAAGTTTCGAGTTTTTCTAAAAACTACAACGAAATCACATTTCGCTGGTTACGACGAAGGAGCCGTCAATCGTCATCCCTACTACTTATTTTAAAAAAATAATATTTAATGGGTTTTAGGATGTTGCTCCTAATTTAAAATTTGTCTGGACTTCTCAATATAAATTCACACACAATAATATTTTATTCGTTTATTTATTTATTTATTTAATAAATGTTGGTTAATTCATGTATAATTAATTAAATTTATTTTAATTATATTTTATTTTACCATCACAAAACTATTGTATTTGCTTCCAACAAGATAGAGAAAATCGTAATAGCTACGGGAGAACGCGTTGTCTCGCGTGTTGCTTTGACTTGTGTGTGACGTCGCCTTCGCCTTCGTTTGTTTTGAAGAAGGAACACATGCGCCGGCGGCGGTCGACATTGCACTAGTATTTTGAGTGCAATGGATTTGCATCATCGAACTTCGTTAGTTCGAATGATGTTGGTTGAATGGCGACATGTTTTACTATAAATGTTTTATAGTGGTGGTTCGGCTATTGGATGGGGGTGGTTGGATAGATGGGGTTAGTGAACGTTCAATTCAAATAAGTTGCTTTATATTTGAATTTCACTAATTGTTTTGTTGTGGCAGTATCGAATATCGGTGAGTCGAATATTCGAGCTGATACAGGGTATAGGCGGTATTAATCTATATTTAGTTTTTTTTATGTTATTTTCTCTTCCTGCATGTAATAATATTGTATTTAGGACTAATGCATGAATTAACTTGACTAATATATACGATAATGTTGCGGAGGTTAACGACCAATAATTTAACTACAATAATGTTGTGTTCGTTTGTTTGAGAGATATGAAAATCGTTTTTGATAATTTTCTCTTCCTGCATGTAATAATATAAAGTTTAAATTTTTAATTTTTCACAATATTAGTTGGTTTCAATGGTAATGAAATATTGTGTAAGGTTGAAAAAAGCAGTATTATATGCGTTCATATGAATTTTTCACATCATATAATAGTTCTCAAAACAACAATAACACATTTACCATTTATGCGAAGTTTGGCAACATGGTGGCAGCCAGTTCATTAAAGTGAATGATACATGAAATATGTTGTAAACTATAATCATCTGTACTAAATTACAAAATTACAAAAGGACTCACCAGTGAATTTTTAATACAATAATTTAAAGAAAGAGTCCTAACCTCACCAGCGATTGAAACATGTAAGAAGATATTTTAATTACAATTTTTTTATCAAAGTAAACTTCATGTTTTGGTTAGGCTGTACATTCAAAATAAATTAAAGTAAAATGTTAAGGATGAATTCGTTGTAGATTTGCGTACGTGTCCGCACCTCTTTTTCTACCAGTTGTTTTTGCTTATGTTGTTGTTGTGGTTCAATGCTATTTAAATTTTTGTTTTGGTAGGTCAATGAACTCGAATCGTTAAACTTTTTAATTTATGTGGTAATCGGTGTTATATGACACCGTTTCATCGATAGCAACATAATATTTTTTCAATAATATATTGTAGATTTTAGGTGGCATCAAATAACTTATATATACATACGAGTATCTGTACAGGATTAGTATTTTCTATGTTATTTTTCTTCTTGTGTGTGGGGCCGATTCTGAGTTATTTTATAACAATACAAATCTTATAGGAAGCAGTGAATTAAATTAGTATAATATGGATTTTTCATTCCAGAATCGGCCGCAATATTTACCTTTTTATAGATAATGTTTTATTCTTCGATTCGATTAATTTCGCAATAAAATCTTGGCGTATTGAAGCTCATATAAATACAAGCAGATTAACAAACAAATCATTAAACAACAACAAAGGCGCATGTTATCGACCGCTTAAGCCGAATTTTATGAGCGTAAATATACGTTTGATATTTCCTAAAAAAACAACTGCACCCCATTTTGGGGTCACAAGGAAGCGGTCATCTCGACTAATTTTTTATTTAAATAATATCTAATGGGTTTGGGCGGTATATAATCTATATTTTGTTTTTCTTATGTTATATTCTCTTCCTGCATGTAATAATATAAAGTTTAATTTTTAAAAATTTTCATAATATTAGTTGGTTCCAATGATAATGAAATATTGTGTAAGGTTCAAACACCCAGTATTTTATTCGTTCATATGCATTTTCCACTTCATATAATAATTCACAAAACAACAATAACACAAGTCGTACGTTTTTTTTTGTAAGGTAAAATATTGTTTTGATGGTAATTTTTTATGTAATTATCTAATTTCTTATATGTTATAATTATTAGGGATTCGACTGTTACAACAATGTCGCGAAAAGCACTGTCTGAAAAAGAAATACTGGAACTTTTGTTTGATTCAGATGCCGAATCTGATGATAACACGCAGATGATCTAAATGACAAAATTCAAACCGACACAACGGATGGAGAGGATTTAATAGAAATTGACGTACTTTTACAGAGGCCATACAATATGTAGAACTCTTGGACATGTAGATGTAGTGGATGACGATGAAGCTATTTCTACCAGCGGAACTTGAATTATTGCTACTGTGGACGATAAAAAATAAAAAAATTAAAAAAATTGGGCGGATTTTATTCCAGCGGGCCCAGGCTGCAATACCCACATTCACACGAACATTCATTCAACCAATTCATCCCATTCAATCAAGTGCAGTATGATGCACTCAGAGAAAAAATTTCAACCGACGGCTTGGTTACAGTAATTTGGTGTATTTAATCCAAAAATTTTGTTTATAATAACCTTCCAAGCTTGTTTCATTTAACAAATGGCTTGGTTATCGTAAAATATTGTAAAATTTAGGTTACAAAAATTTTGGTAGGTAGTTTAGGTTATTTTCAACCAAAAAAAATTTGGTTAGAGATAACCAAAACGGGGTTATATTTAACAAACCAAATATTTTGCCCTGCTGGGTTGTTTCAACCAAACAACTATAGTTGCGTTTACCTATTTTTTTTTGTATTATTTACAAATATATTAAGTAACCACAACCATTTCATTTTGGTGAATAATACAAAAATTAATTGTAAATGGTACTAAAGTTTTTAGTTTAAAACAACAAAAAATTTTGTTTTGTTAAATTTAATCTATACTTATTCTATTTATAGATATAAAATTGGCATAGGTCAAGGATAATGATGGATAATAATGACCTATATTATTGCACTTGTAATAGCGTAGTAGTAGTTTCAACGTAATAATTCATTTTACTCAATCATTTGGACTATAAAAGTTATTAATACAAAATTCTCACAAAGATCATAACGAAACTAAGCCATCTATCTTTTCCGGGGAAGATATAGTATAAATTTTGGTTGTTGTCTTATAATAATAAAACGACAAAATATAATAAATTACTTTTACCAGCGATGATTTTACATAATATCCGAATTTATTACTTTAACCGTAACATTGTATGTATATATATGTATATGTTACGGCAAAATCTTCTATATTAACAAGTCCAACTATCTACATAGGAACACACAGATTATTGCCAAAACCGACTTTTTTCGATCTCAGTATTGGTGCAATAGACGGCAATGGTGTGTTCCATTGTGATCTATTTGTGCATAACAAAATAGTCAAAAAATGAAAAAAGTCGTAGTTTTTTGTATGTATTAGTGTTGGTTGATATATTTTATTCAAATAGATATTCATATTATTATACAACGTTGCAGTTTGTCATATTCCATAGTAAAATGCAAAACATAGTATATTTGTGTTTGTTAATTTTTCAAATTTGAGGCATGTACGTACACAACTAACACTAATATAAAAAAGTCGGTTTGTCTCTTTAAATTTTGTATAGTTGGACTTGTATAATATAGAAGATTTTGGTTACGGTCAAAGTAATAAAGATATAAAAAAAATATATATATATATATATATATATATATATATATATATATATATATATTATATATATATATATATATATATATATATATATATATATATATATATATATATATATACATATATATATATATGTATATATAAAATATATATATAAAATATATATATATATATATATATATATATATATATATATATATATATATATATATATATATATATTATATATATATATATATATATATATATATATATATATATAAATTAAATTTTTGATAATTAAAATCTGACCAAGATGAGCAAACAATATCTATATTATAAATTATATCCGCTACAATCTAGCCTATAAAATGTTTCAGGTTCGATTTAGATTGAAATATAATTGTATCGTTACAAAATAGTTATGGGCTTGAATATAACGTTTGGTGTGCTTACGTCATCATTATATGTCTCATAATATAGTATTACACTGAAAATATTGAAGTACGTACTACAAATGCACGTAGTTTTATCTTTTTTCTAATACATATTTTAACGCTTAAATTTGTATGGGTATATTAAGATTATTTTACGACAATTTGTGTCCCTTTTGTTGGTATTTATTGTCATACAGATTTCCTTAGAGACTAAGTTTGTTTTTGTATGATATTACATAACAAATAAACAATTTAAATTGATTAAATCTTTATTTGTTTTATGTTACAGTGCTTTTCTAGATTTTATATAAATAATGCTATATATTAATAATTTTTGTAATTGAATTTTTATACAGGAACAATAAAAAAACACGACTAGTATTTATCCGCCTTGTACTATAGACTGTTTTGATAAACAAGTATAAATAGAAGTTAATAATTATATTATAGACATAATTAATTATTATTATATAATTATACATATTCAATACATATTCAAATTTGCCGCATTACAGGATTTTTAATTCTTTAGGATTTAACAAAAATTTTTGTAAATTAAACAAAAAATGTGGTTATTGTTCTGGAACAGTTCTCAATTTACTCTCGTTTAACCAAATTAAAAAATAAAATTTCGTATGAACGTGTCATTTCACGTTTAAAATGAATTTTTAAACGTGTCTTATGGTGTATAATTCGAGCAATATCTCACTCGAATAATTTTTATATTGCTTCCTTGTTCTTTCCTACAGGTTTTGCAATTTGATATGTTGAAATCGCCATATTGTGTTGAAAAATACAAAACAACAAATACATGATATGAACGTGTACAGGATGATCGAGATCTTTCGTTTTATTTCATTAGATCAAATTTCATCGTTGCAGTTGCAGTTTGTGGTAATAGTTATTTGTGAAAATTTATTTGTGAAAAATTATTTGTGAAAAAATATTTGTGAAGAGTTATTTGTGAAAAACTATTTGTGAAAAATTATTTCTTTGCATTTAATTGTACAGGTATGTGAGTAGATTTAATAATAATTAAATTTATAATAATTGTATGTATGATAAATGTGGTTGAAATATATGCATGATAAAAGTGGGTGGTGTAATGTAAAATGTTTTACCGTTAAAATAGTGTATTGATGTACATAATAGTGAAGTGGTTTTATTGAAATAAATTTATAAAAAAAAGGATATTTTTCTGATTATTATAAACCGCCACGTGCTGAAATCGCCATATTGTGTTGAAATAATTGCATAATTCTACAATTTTGAAGAATGACGTCATTGTTTCAATACAATATGCAGATTTCAACACCTAGATTAATTATTTTTTGTGTGTAGTGTTAGATTTTATGCATGATAAATATGGGTGGTTAGTATATGCATGATAAAAGTGGGTGGTGGATTTTTTTAACCGCCAAAGTTTGCTGAAATCGCCATATTGTGTTGAAATAGTTTCATCATTCTACAATTTTGAAGAATGACGTCATTTCAATATATAATCGAATTTTGTAATTAACCACCCAATTGTGTATACCGATACGAGTACAGATGATCGTTATCATTCCTGTTATTTCATTAGTTCAAATTCAATGGTGGTAGCTATAGATGTGAAAAAAAATTGTGAAAATATTTCTGACAAAAAGTGGATGTGAAGAAAATTATTTATCAAATAAAAGTATGGATAATTTTGTTCGATTTTATTTAATTAATTAATTATTTTTTGTATGTAGTGTTAGATTTTATTCATGATAAATATGGGTGGTTAGTATATGCATGATAAAAGTGGGTGGTGGATTTTTTTAACCGCCAAAATTTGCTGAAATCGCCATATTGTGTTGAAATAGTTTCATCATTCTACAATTTTGAAGAATGACGTCATTTCAATATATAATCGAATTTTGTAATTAACCACCCAATTGTGTATCGAGTACAGATGAACGTTATCATTCCTGTTATTTCATCAGTTCAAATTCAATGGTGATAGCTAGATGTGAAAATATTTGTGACAAAAAGTTGAAAAAAAGTGTGAAAAAAATTATTTATCAAAAAATATATATAGATATTTATATATAATTATATTTATATACAATTATATTTATATATATATATATATATATATATATATATATATATATATATATATATATATATATATATATATATATATATATATATATATATATATATATATATATATATATATATATATATATATATATATATATATATATATATATATATATATATATTATTTAATATTTAATATCTAAATTTATAAAATTACTATTACAGGTCAGTTATGTATATCGTATCGAGTTTCCATATATTGCATAGCACTGCATAGATCAATTATATTGTATCATTACGAGTATCCACTTATTGTATAGCACTGCATAGTATTCACATATTGCATAGTACTGCATAGATCAAATATATTGTATCATTATACGAGTATCCACATATTGCATAGTACTGCGTAGATCAATTATATAAAAACATTTAGTATATATTTTAATATTGGTAAGTCGTTATTATTATTATTTTTTGTTTTATTTTAAATATAAGATGTATATTTGTTTTCTATGTAAAAGTATAAACTATAATTTAAATAATTATATACTGCACTTAAAGCGACATCATGGATGTTCGTTTGATTCAAAATTTGTATGTACTTTAGAGAGTTGTTCACAAACATTTGGTAATTTAAGCAGTTTTAAACGACATTTGCAACGTCACAAAATAATAGAAACACTTTCCAATAAAATAGAAAACGATAATGATATTGAAACTACAGTTGATAGTACAATGAAAGACATTTCTATTTTTAATCGACATAGTAATCTCGGTACCACCGACTCTGTAGAGCTTTTAAGTATTCCAAATCAATGTATTTCAAATTCTAATAATAATATTCCAAAATCAGTTAATTTTTCAAATAAGGACATTATATCTTCAGAAGCATATTTCTTACTTTCCTTACATAGTAGGTGTAATTTTTCTAGAAAAGATGTGTTGTTCATTCAACTTTGCGTAAATAAATTAAATGATACAAAAAACGATTGTAGTAGTGACAATATTGGTATTTTAAATAATTATAATTTATTTTCAAACGTAAGTACGGAATATAGCTTACTAAAATATTTATGGTCGAAAAATTTATATTCATCCGCATTTAAATTTTCTATAGATAAAAAAATTGTAGAAATTTATAGAAATGGAATCCCAAAGTTTGATGAGAAAAATAGTAAAGGAATTATATTTCCGTTAGAATTTCAATTTAAAAAATTTTTCGAGAAAGATTCTAATTTAAAAACACATCTTATTAATGTTGAGAAATTCGAAAATTGTAATGAATTTATATCTCATTTTATACAAGGAAATCTATGGAAAAAAAAATGTAAAATGTATCCTAACAAAATTCTAGTTCCCTACTTTGTGTATTTGGATGATTTTGAAATTAATAATCCCCTAGGTTCTCATGGAGGAACACACTCTATAATGGGAGTGTATTATTCATTTCCAACAATAGATTCTTCATCTAAGTTAATAGACATACAAATAGGTGCTCTAATAAGATCTTGTTTTATAAAAGAGTATGGTAACAATTTATGTTTAGATTTATTGATCAGACAATTTACGAATTTGGAAACAAACGGCATATTAGTAGAGACAGAAGATGGGCCATTTCAAGTATATTTTATTTTGGGATTACTATTGGGAGATAATCTGGGCTTAAATTGTACATTGGGATTTTGTAAGGGATTTTCATCTTATTATTATTGCCGATTTTGTAAATCTCATAAAAACCAAAATATAAGCTTAGGTGTAGAACTTTCAAGTAAATTACGTACTTTAGAGAATTACAAAGAAGATGTTGACATTAATGATGTTAAGAAGACTGGCATATTTGAGAATTCAATTTGGAACGACATACCGTCTTTTCATGTTATCGAAAATTATGCATGTGACTTAATGCATGATTTATTTGAAGGAATATGCCACTACAATATATCTCATATTTTATTAAACTTCATTGTGGAAAAAAAATATTTTACATTGGAATATCTAAACCAAATAAAAAATCATTTTCCCTATGGTGAAACAGAAATAGGTAATGTTTTCAAGGATATTAAAATGTCTCATTTGAAAAATAAAAAACTTAATGTTGCGGCACGAGAAATGTTACATTTAACACATTTCCTTCCCTTATTGATTGGGCATTTAGTTGAATCTACAGACGAAGTCTGGCATTTTTTTATTAATTTCCTTGAACTTGTAGATTTATTGATGTCTGCCAAATTTAATTCGAATATGCTACAAACACTCAAACTTAAAATCGAAAGACATAATTTAGAATATGTAAGAATATTTAAAGATACCTTAAAACCGAAGTTTCATTTTCTCACGCATTACCCTAGATTAATCGAATATTCTGGACCGCTACGTCATATTAATTGCTTTCGTTTCGAAGCAAAACACTTTCAGTTAAAAAAATATTGCCGAAATATTAATAGTAGAATTAATATTACGTTAAGCTTGTGCATAAAATTTCAATTAAAATTCGCATATGATTTAGTATCAGAAACAAAATCGGAGACTATAGTTAACATAGCAGATATTATGGAAATTCCAAATGTCGGAATATATATTGATGATTTTGGTTTTAAGCTGGCGCAACTTAAAGTGTATAGTAAAATAATTTATAAAGGAACTAGTTATAAAAGAGATATGTATATTGTAAAATCTTTACCTAATCAAATTGAACTTTATAAAATAGTCGCAATATTTTTGAATAAAAATGATTCTGTACCATATATAATTTGTTATAAATGCTCTGTGTTGTATTTAAAACATTACGTTTCACATAAAATTTTATCTAGCAGCGAAACCGAATTTATAATGCCTATTACTTATTTTTCTGGTCCTCCTCTTCATGAATACAAAATACAAGAAATGAAAATGATCAGGTGTAAAAATTTCTTCTAATGGTAATAGTACTATATTGATGTACTTAAATTTAAAAAAATTTCAATTAAAATTAGCATATACATATCGCATTTACATATTAGTAGATATTATTTTACATATTATTACATAGATACTAACATATCCTATTAATTTTTATTTTGGAGTTAGAAAAATAAATATATAAGTACATATTAAAAAACATTTAAACAATAATAAGAATGAATCCTAGTCAAACAAGTCTCGCAGTATTGATTAGAAATGCTATCGATGAAAGTCAACAATCAAAATCATTTTTTGACTTAGATTCTGATCTAGAAGAAAGTGTAACGATAACCGAAGATTCTCCTATTACGAAGTGTAAAGAACTGGACCAGCAAATTTCTGATTTATCAAAAGGTACCGTATCGCTAACCGACGAAAGTGATTCTGCCGTTTCAAATCTTAGAGAGCTGGACCAAACTATTTCCGATATATCAAAAGGTAACGTATCGACAACCGATGAAAGTGATTGTACAATATATAAGTTTGAAGAAATGGACCAAAATCTTTTCGATTTATTAAAATTATGGAATTTGTCACATATATATATAAAATTAACTGGAAAGTATCACAAATGTGTTTTTATGTAGTACAATTTTTAACGTAATATTTTAATATTTTAGATTCTGGAGTATATTTTCGAAATTTACAATACATTAAACAGCACCACATCGATAGTATGTTTGGAAAACACGAAATAGGTGATCAAGCTACGTTTGAACATTTCATTTTTAAATGGCAGACTGAATCAGTTGGTGAAATTCTCCAGCCTAGTGCACAACCGGTGTTTACCAAGGAAAACATGTCAGACGACAGTTATTCAAATGAAACAATGGTAATTTAATAATGTGCTAGACAATTTTTCCAAATTTAACGTATAATAATATAAATTTTATTTTACAGAATGTAAAATCTATTATTATGAAAACCGAAATAGGAAGATCTATAATAACTAAATATCATATGGAAGGAAAACTCGAAGAAAGATCACGCCAGTTGATTTGCCAATTATTGGCAGATTATTTCATAACCGGAAAAAATGTAAAACCAGGAGTCCACTTATGCAGAAAACTAACACATGAAATATTATATTTATTTCCAACAGAAATATATGTAGGTTGCTACCAATAATTATTATTAGCTAATATATACTAAAACATTTTATTTTTTAACCCTCAGCAAACATATTTAGTTCATCGAGGAGGTCTACCACCGCAAGGCA